>VZTJ01003161.1:218518-241501 GCA_013397795.1 Orthonyx spaldingii
CCCACCCCACCCCACACCCGCCATGCTTCCGTGGCTGGTGCCCCCGTGAGAGGCGAGCGGCGTTGCCGGCGGCCATGCAGGTCCTGGCAGGCTGGGCCGTGCTGGTGGCACTGGGCGAGTGGCTGTGGGCCGGTGGTGAGGTGCCGCTGGGGGACTTCTACCCCTTTGGGCCGACCCAGGGTGACGCCGCTACGCGGAAGCAGGACGACGGTGGCTCCGAGCTCCGGCCCCTCTCCATCCCCTTCCCCTTCTTTGGTGCGGGGCACACCGGCCTCTATGTGAGTAATATCCGCTTATTTCTGCTTATTTCCTCTTATTCCCTCCCTCTTATTTATTTCCTCCTAGTCCCTCTTTTTCCCTCCCTCCCTCTTATTCCCTCTTTTCCGTTTATTTCGTCCTCTTCCCTTTCTCTTATTTTCTCTTTCCCGTCCTGCTTGGATGAATCTGAGTTTTCTTGGGGGTCGTCAGGTGGTCCCCGCTTAACTGGAAACATCAGACGAATAGCAGTGTGCCAAGGATAATGCGGTGGGCCCCGGGCTTGGGAAGTGTGCTGGACCCCTGACTCAGTGTGGGGGTCCCCAGCGAGGATCCTGGCCCCCACTGCCTTGGGAATGCTGGGCAAAGCGCTCACCCACGGTAAGGAGCCTGAACTTAGCCCTGGCTGGAGCCTGCAGTACTTGCATACCCACACCGTGTGGGACTGGCCTGGTGACATACTGGGGGATCCCAACAGCAGGGAGCCGGATACATCTGCTGGGCAAGAGCTCAGAGTTGGTGTGCTGTAGCCCTTGCTGCAGGGAGGGGGTCTGAGTGTGATGCAGAAATAAAGACAGCTGCCCTTTGGGCTGCCCACTCGGCACATCTGACTCCCTTGCCTTTCCCTGCTCCCATTAGGCTGCTGGGACTATTGGTGACACATTCCCTTGCAACCCCTAAGCTGGCGGGGACTGGGAAGGGACTGTGGCCAGAGAACTCGAGTCATGCCTGGCCCATCATGTCCCCTGTAGCTGTGGCCACAGGGGCAACCCCAAGTGCCTGGTTGTCCGTGGAGTCTTTTGGGTGGTGCTGTCCTGCACCCAGGAGTGAGATTTGGGCTCCCCATGACGGTTTTCACCTGGCACAATGAACCCTTCAGCTTCCTGATCCCTTCTCCCTGGTTTGCTCTGGACTTAATGATGACCCAGACCCAGCTGGCAGAGGAGAGGGCTGAGCATTGCCTTGATGCCATCCTGGAGCTGGGTTCATGTACCATTCCACTGCCTTGGCTCAGCGCAGGGGATCCTTGGTGCTGCCTGGACTCCCTGATGTTTTTCCCCTGATCAAAGCACCAGCCCTGCCATCAGGTGGGAGGGATCCAGACTTGGGGCTTGAACCACTGTGGAAGGACAGAAGAGGCTGGTAGAAGCTAGGTGACATGATGGTTGTCCCATAGAGGGTCCACAGTGCAGCTCTAGGTTGGAGGGGCTGCAGGGATCAGAGGACAGTACATCCCCCTCTCCCTGAGCTGAAAGCTGAGAGCCCAGGACTCTGCAGGGTCAGCTTGCCTGCCCCCAGCACAGAAGTCCATGTGGCAGGGGCCCTGCTCCCCAGGGAGCTGCTGTCTGGGGGGGCTGACACCGGGCTGGGTTCACCTGGAAACCTCTGTTCTCAAGGCTGCCTCCAACCACCCCCCTCGTCCTTCACAAAAACCAGCAACAACAAAAAAAGCCCTTATTGGCTCTGGTTCTCTCCCATCTTGCTTTAATCAAGGGAAGAATGTTCCTCTGCGGACACAGTGGGGTTACGGAGGCTTTGGGAAAACAGAAATCCTCTTTCCCTTAGTCACAGTAAGGACTATGCTGTGTTCAAGTGCAGGGGCTTTGAACCCTCCTCAGGGACTGGGGACCTCCCCCAGGGACTGCACAAGGCCATTACAGCTCATCCCCCTGCCGCCCCCCCATGCCTGGTGTACTGGCAACTGGGGTGAAAGCATTCTGGCTTCCACATGGGGATGCTGACTCCCAGCTCCTTTTTGGCACATGAGTGTGACACCACTGCCTGCCTGCGTGCCAGAGCTGTTCTCTCTAGTTGAGAGCCTCTTGCCTGCACCAGGCCCCCTTTTCCATCGTGCAGCCCAGGGACTTGCCAGAGCCAGATATTGCACACTGGAGAGCAATATCTCCACACAAACTGGCTGGAGTTTGTGTGTTCCTGCCTGTCCCACTGTTGCTTATGGGCTGGGGAACAGAGTGGCTGGGAGCTGACTGGACTGCCAGCCTTGGCACTGTGGGAGAGTGCTGGCAGGGTCTCCTCCTGGGAATTTGAAGCTCAGGTTGAGAGCATTTTCTTTTGATATCTACCCCCTCCAGCCTATTCAGGCACGCGGGGGTTTCTTCACCTTCCTCATTCCCACTGCATCCCCAAGTTGGGAGGCAGCACTCCAGGCAGCAACACCGCTATCTCCAGCTTCCTTCCCTGGGCTGAGGCTGCCTCTGCCATGCATCCGTGGACCAGGCATCCCAGGACCCTAATTGCCGCAGTTAGTTAGTGCTGAGAAACAGCTTGAGAAGCATCTCATCCTGGGGGTCTGGCATCCCCCAGTTTAATGAGGGCAGCCTACTGAAGCACCAGAGGCTTTGCATGGGGTGGTGGCACTTGGTCATCTGGGGATCCAGAGCCCATTGGCTCACTCGGAGTTCTGTGCATGCCCGTGGATGGATTGCTGCCCAGCAAGGCTCCTCCCACCCTGGACCAGTGCCCACATGTGCCAGTGCCCACAGCCCCCCTGCCAGGAGGGTCCAGCCCCATGGGCTGCCTGTGAGCCGGGAGCGGACCAGGGAGCGAGCTCAGGCCTTCACCCCTGCCAAGAGCAGTGCCGTGAGCTGGCCCCACGTGCTGGGCACTGTTTGTTTAATGCACAGGGCTCCTGCAGTTTTTGCAGCTGTTCCCCTGGCCCGGAGAACAGGGCTGGGTTTGTTCGGGTAGTTGCCCACAGCTGCACTCCAGTGAGCAGGCGACTGGGGCGGGGGGCTGTGGGTGTTGTGGGTGCTGAGGCACGTCTCTGCTTCTAAGGACAGGAAGGGGAAGCACTCCAATGTTTGTGGAAAGTGGAGGGGGAGAGAAAGTTGAAATGGAAAGCACCTCTAAAACATGGATTCCTGCTGGCAGCAGGAGTCAACTGTGACCACCCGTCTCTTTTCCTTCCTCTCTGCAGGTAAACAACAATGGGATCATATCATTCCTGAAAGAGGTCTCCCAGTTCACGCCAGTGGCCTTCCCCATCTCCAAGGACCGGCGTGTGGTTGCTGCTTTCTGGGCAGATGTGGATAATCGGCGGGCGGGTGAGATATATTACCGAGAGAGCACCGAGCAGCCCGTCTTGGAGAGAGCCAGCAGGGACATTGCCCAGTATTTCCCTGAGTTCCCAGGGTTTTCTGCACAGTGGGTCTTCATTGCAACCTGGTACCGAGTCACCTTCTTCGGGGGCAGCTCATTTTCACCAGTGAGTAGTTGAGGCAAAACAGCCACCCTACCTGTGTGCCTTCAGTGTGGTGCTAGACCTGCCACTTGTGGGACAGAGCTGTCAGCAAGGCTAGGTTGACCACAATGGCTCCATCATGATACCTTGCTGTGACAGAGCAATAGTGGGCTGGCAGTACTAATCCCTCCTCTTTGTGCCACATGAAGGCTTTACATCACCAACCTTCTTGAGCAAAAGTGAGGCACCTTTTGCCTTCCAGATGCTCAATATCCATATTTTCCCCTATTTTTCCCATTCCCCTGGGAGGAGAAGCGAGCTGTTCTAGCTCAGGCTCACAACAAGTTAGGATTAAAAATAATTAAACTGTAATGCCCTTGCTCACAGAGGAGGACTGGGGTTCAAGGAAACACCACTTCAGTGAATGTAGTTTTTGTCACTTCATTTTGTGACTGATTCATCATCCCTCACGGCTTTCCTCCCCTCCCTGCTGCAGGTAAACACTTTCCAGATTGTCCTTATCACGGATGGCAAGCTTTCCTTTACCATCTTTAACTATGAGTCCATCACCTGGACCACGGGTATGCACGCCAGCAGTGGGGGGGACTTTGCTGGGCTTGGTGGCATCGCGGCACAGGTAAGCAACAAATGTGGCCCCCGGGGTGCCTGGGTAGCACATCCGCCTTGTGAGCTTGTGGCTCCTGTTTGGGTTTCTTGGAGGTGGAAAACCTCCCCCTGCTTGTTTTTTTTTTTCCTTCTTCAGAGTTCTTGAATACATGTGTGTACTCTGGCTCTCAAAGCTGAGACCATACAGGGGGCTTTGTTATCCCGAAATCACAGATCTTTGCCTTGGCTGCTGCTTCATAGTCCCTTTTGCTTCCTAACCTCAGCCTTTAAGAGCAGCTGCCACAGCTAGCACAGCTTTTGCTTGTAGTTTTATTTCATCCCTGTGTGTGTTGTTGTGTTAAAGGGAAAAAAAGCCAATACCCACTCCCACAAAAACCCCAGTACCCACTCGGATGTGTGAATTTACCACCAGTTGATCCATTCTTGGCTCCCTGCTTGCCAGCCTGCCACAGGCAGCATGCTACAGGTGGAGAGAAAGCGAATGGGATTTGAATCCCCAAGAAGGAACTGAGCAGGCCAAGCGTCCACTTCACCCTGTTGTCCCATCATGTGGACAGAGCTGAGCGCTGGCCTGTGGCATGTGGAAGGGGAGGGTTGGTCTGAGCGGTGCCACCAGTGGTGCCATGTGACAGCAGAGATGAGTCCAGGTGCTCCAACTGCCTTCCCCCATGCACTAGTGATGTCTCTTTACTCTCTACCTTTGTCCTTCCAGGCAGGTTTTAACGCTGGTGATGGAAAGCGCTACTTCAACATCCCCGGATCCCGCACTGATGACATCGCTGACGTGGAGATGACGACAAATGTGGGTATCCCCGGGCGCTGGGTGTTCAGAATCGATGATGCCCAGGTGCAAGTGGGGGGCTGCAGCAATACAAGTAAGAGGACAGCAGTTAGGTTTACTTAACTCCCAACCCAACCCCACACTGTTCTCCAGCCCTATCTTTCCCTGTCTCAACCCCCACCTCCGCGGGGTGGAAGAGATGTTGGGAGGGAGGGGAGGCAGCTGTGTGGGGACCGTCTTCAGCACCAGCTGTGGTTGGGGATGGCACCTGTGGTTGCCCCGGGGCTGGGAACAGACTGGAAGAGCAAATGGGAAGGGGAGGAAGAGTTCTTAGTTTAAAGAAGCCTGCGGGGAGTAATGATGAAGGCTGAGGGGGAGGTGATATGCATAGCTGGGACCCCACCAGCCAAATGCCAGGCAGGGCATGAGGGGCCAGCACCCTTGGGGGGTGCATATGTCCATCAGTCCCAGTACATTGGGCTGAGCTGTGTGGAGGGCTGCTGAATGCCAGCCTGCCATGTGGGGCTAGGTTGCCAGGGCCTGGTCCATGCTCCCCACTCCAGGGGTCCTGGCACGTTCCCCACAGAGCTGCTGGTCTCCGGTTCCTCATCCCCACTTCCCCCTGGCCATGTTTTCCCACTCGTGATTTGTGTGTCTTGCGTTTTCGGTGCATTTTCTGTTCATGGGCTTTCCTGTTCCCTTTCACTCTGCCCTGAATGATAAGTGAGGGCATATCCATGTCCCCCCAGCCAGTGGAGCAGACCTTCTTCCCCCAGCCAGGCTGCAGACCTGTGCAGCCTCTCCCCTTTGTACAGGAGGGGTAAAACTGCCCCCTGTCCCAGGGGAGCCCGTGAGGAACAGACCCTGCCCCACCATCAGGCAGGCAGCCCCGTGGGCTCCCCAAGCACCCCAGGGAACCGGGCGGGTGCAGGGAGAGACCCTGGCACTGATGTGGCTGGAAGGTGGCAGGTGAGCCCTGCCAGGGTGGGGGCTGACAGTGGACACTGCCTGTTCCCACAGCTTCTGTCTGCCTGACACTGCGACCCTGCCTGAATGGGGGGAAGTGTATTGAGGACTGCATCACGGGGAACCCCTCCTACACCTGCTCCTGCCTGGCTGGTTTTACTGGGAAGAGGTGCCATGTTGGTGAGCGCTTTGTTGCAGGGAGCAGGTCTTGCTCCCAGTGTCACTGCTACATGCTGGCAGTCTGTCTGTCCCTGCCCTGAGCTCCTGTCCCACCTGGGGCTCTGTTTCAGATGTGGATGAGTGCCTCTCCCACCCATGTCAGAACGGAGCCACCTGCCTCAATGGTGCCGGCAGCTTCACCTGCAGGTGCCCGCCAGGCTTCAGAGGCAACAACTGCGAGACTGGTGAGCAGTACAGCATACAGCACTTGAAAAGCAGAGATCCCAGGCTTGGGGAGCACTTCTGCTATTGGGAGGGATCTTCAGACCAGGGCTTCTGCAGTAGCTGCTGGGCTGTAGCAGTTTGTGACAGCCAACTTGGATTTCAGCTTGCTTCAGGCAAAAGAAGCATTTCTCTGGCCATGAGCCTTTCCTGCTGCTGACTCTTCTGAGGGCTTTGCTCAGTGCTACTGCCAGCACTCTTCCATCACCACTCGTTAGCCAGAAAAGCTGGCAGTCAGTGCTCAGACAAACCTTGCAGACCCTGCTTTTGCAGGTGATGCTCTGGTCCCAAGCTCTTCAAAGCCAGGGGAGACCCTCCCAAAGCAAGGGCCCTGGTAACAGGTTTCCCTCACTGCTGGCGTCCACCTGCCAGTGGAAGTGCCGCCAAAGCATTTGGCTCCCAGCAAGCTGCCGCACCAGTGGAAAAGGCGAGAAGGGAGCTGACTTGTTGGGGAGGAAGGAAGGGAAGGAGAAATGCCCAGCACAGCACACTGACATCCAGGAGGTGCAGGGGGATGAAAGAGCTGAGCTGCCTGAGGACAGGTTTTTGCAAGAGTCATGACTGGGCATATGGCCACTCCTGACAGAAGGTGCATGGCTGGCTCCAGTCTGTGCTCTGCCTAGGCCTGGTATCAGCACGTGTAGAGGGTGCTGTGTGCTGCTCCTGCACCTAGGTTGACACCCCTGCCCCTGTTTTTTGGTGTTCTTCTGCAGCAGAATCACCATGTGAGAGCAGAGTGTGCCAGAACGGTGGACGTTGCCAGGTGGCGAACAGGACAGCGGCATGCTTGTGCCAGTCGGGGTACTCAGGGGTGGACTGCCAAACAGGTGGGTGACAGAAACAGGTATGGGGTGGAGATGATGACATTTCATACCTTGGCAGCCTTCCTTCCCAGTCAGTTTCATTCCTGGATGTAGTTTTGGGAGGGGAATGCTTGGAATTGCCAGTGGCACCTATTTTTTTCTGTCTGTCGCCTTCACCCTCCTGAGTATCATCCAGACTGGGAGAGCTGGCTGTGCCCACATGTTATCTGACCACCTTTCCTGGCCTCCCCTTGCAGAGGTGAACGAATGTGAGTCCAGCCCATGCCTGAATGGTGGGCACTGCATCGACCTGGTTGATAACTACACCTGTATGTGCCTGGAGCCCTTTGTGGGACAGCGCTGCGAGACAGGTGCCTGTGCCCCAGGACGACCCACACCAGGGACTGTGTCCCCCATGTTCTGTTGGCCATAATGGCCCCTCTCCCAGGCCCAAGGCTCTCCTTATGCTAACTTCCTTGCTTTCTCCTTACCAGATTCATCTTCCTGTGAGGACCGAAGTTGCCAGAACCGACAGACGTGCAACTACATCCGCCCTGGCCGCTATGTCTGCACCTGCTCCCCGGGTTATTACGGCAACAACTGCCAGTATGGTGCGTGAGGTTGTGGCTCGGCCAGCCTGGCATGGGAACTGTGGTCAGAAGAACTGGGCAGAAGTGGGCAAATGGCTGCAAAGGGGCTGTCAGTCATAGGCACTGTTGAAGCTGGTAGGCAGCATGTGCAGAGGGGCCACGGTGCTGCCAGGAGGGAGCACCTTGCTGTGGGGCTCCTTGACCATGCTGGGGCCTCTAGCAGGATCCCTAGGACAGAGGATCTTCCAGTCCCAGACTGGACCCCTCCAGCTCAGCCTCCCCATTCCACACAGGTGGACCCCGCATGCCTGGTGCCTGCCTCTCCCACCCATGCCAGAATGCAGGCAGCTGTCTGGAGACTGAGCGGGGCTATGTCTGTGAGTGCCAGGAGGGCTACACTGGACAGGACTGTCGAGACCGTGAGTACCAACTGAGGGGACTTGCTAGTGGGATGCAGCATCTCAAGGGGAGCCTTCATGCTCATGAAAGGGAGAAGCAGCAGCCCCAGAGTGCCTGCTCAGGGCTCTGGGATTGAGCAGAGGGTCCGTGCTGCTGAAGGAGGCTGTGCCTGTGTGTCTGAGGGCCTCAGGGTTGCTGCCCACCTGAGCTTCCCCTGTGAGTGGCATCTGGCAAGGCCACTTGTCTGTCCCAGCCTGCAAGCAGGAGAGGTCCTGGGAAGCTGCTGTTTCCTCTCTTGCAGAGCTCTCTGAGGGCTGTGAGTGTCGTAATGGAGGCAGTTGTCTGGAGGGGAACGTCACCGTCTGCCAGTGCCTTCCTGGGTTTTTTGGTCTCCTCTGTGAGTTTGGTAGGTGAAAGCTTCTTGCTTCGGGATGCTTGTGAGTCAGGCAGTCTGTGGATCAGCAAGGAGACACTGCCCATGCCTGAGCCTAGCACAGTGCCAGGGTCACACACACTGAATTTGAGCCTGGAAATATTGTCCCTGGTGAGATGGCAATGTGTCCATCTCCATCACTCCCTCTTTGAGCTGTACCTCTCCCAGCGTCTGCCTCAGCCCAGTTCCCATGGGTGGAGGGAGTCACACCTTTTTTGCACTACCTCGCTGAAGCTCACTGGGCATCCAGGCTGGCCATTGCCATTTGCACTGTCTGTGCCATGGAGTACAGAGAATCTGTCCTGTGTCATTGGACCCTGCAAAGTTAGGAGACTCCTATTTCCATGTGGGTGTCCTCCTGCCACTGGCTGAGGGAGGCTAGCACTGGCCGTGTGTTTGCAGAAGTCACCACGACACCATGCAACATGAACACGCAGTGCCCAGACGGTGGGTACTGCATGGAGTATGCTGGAAGCTACCTCTGCGTCTGCCACACCAACTATGGCACCAACCACAGTAAGACTCCTTGGAGATGCAGGAACAGCCCTGGGGTGGGGGTGAGCAGGGGGTACCCTCACCAGCAGGGAAGCTGTCCTTGTACCCCTGGCCATATGTCCTCAGTGATGCCCTGTGTTTGGCTCTGCAGCGATGCCATCCCCCTGTGACTCAGAGCCCTGCTTGAATGGGGGGTCCTGCAAAGTTCACGATGATGACTCGTACATCTGCGAGTGTCCTCAAGGCTTCCTTGGCATGCACTGCGAGAAAGGTACCTCCACAGTGCTCCCTGTGGCCCCAGCACCTGGCAGAGGTTGGGAGAAGGGCCTGGACGTTTTCGGGAGATGAACATTTACTTGCAGAGCTGGAAGTTGGTGCAGGTTTTCCCATGCCATCCTACAGGGTAGAGGGAGGGCTTACATGACTCCCTTCATGACACCTAACAGTTGCAGCAGCTGATCAAGTTGTTTCCCGTACAACACCATCAGTGCTGGTGTTTTTTCTTTACATGCCACAGCTTCTGTCCTTGGAAGCAGACAGCTGTCTCCCAGCATCATGCATCCATGGGCCCCCAAGGCCCCAGCACATGTCTGCATGGGTGTAATGTTTGTGGTGTTGCTGGGCCCAGGATGCAGTCAGCCTTCCCGCAGTGAGGGGTTTGGTGGGGTGCTGGTGGGAGGTGGTGGCTTGGGGTGACCCCGCTCTGGGTGCTCTCTCTGCAGCCAAGCCTCGGCTCTGCAGCGCAGGGCCCTGCCGCAACGGGGGCACCTGCAGGGAGGCGGATGGCGAGTACCACTGCACCTGCCCCTACCGCTTCACCGGCAAGCACTGCGAGATCGGTACAGCCCCCCGCCCCCGCAGGGAGAACAGGTGGCAGCTGCCCTGCCAGGCTCACCTTGTCTGGCTTGTGCCCCCAGGTAAGCCAGACCCCTGTGCGTCAGGGCCCTGCCAGAATGGAGGCACCTGTTTCCACTACATTGGCAAGTACAAGTGTGACTGTCCCCCAGGCTACACCGGCCGGCACTGTGAGATCGGTAGGTTTGAGGAGGGTGTGCCAGTACCTGAGGGGCTGTCTGGGGGGATGATGGGCCTGACGGTCAGGAGCTCGCTGCTTGCTTTGAGCCCCCTTCCCTGCAACTCTTCCTTGTGCACTGCTGGAAGGGGAAAGGGGCTGACTCTGGTTTCATTCTTTGCTCTGCTCTTCTTCCAGTGCCCTCCCCTTGCTTTCTTAGCCCCTGCGAGAATGGGGCTACCTGCGAGGACCTCAGCGGGGGCTATGCTTGCACCTGCTCCATGGGATATGTGGGGAAGCACTGCCAGTTTGGTAAGGGCCTTGCGCTTCCCTTTCTGTGTGGGGACTTGGGGTGGCTGTATGGGCCCCATTCACCCCCTGTATCTCCCCAGAGGTTGACTGTGGCATCCCCAGTGAGGTGAAACATGCCCAGGCTTCTTTCAACTCCACCAAGGTGGGCTCACTGGCTGAATACCAGTGTGAGCTGGGCTACATCCTCAGCCAGCACAACCATCCCCGTATCTGCCGTGCGCCAGGTGTCTGGAGCGACCCCCCTGAATGTGATGGTGAGGAGTGCTGGGAAGTGAACTAGTCCTGGGACACCATCCCAGTGGGCTGTGGTCACAACCATAGTTTGGTGACCCCAGAATATGTACTGCAGTTGTCTGCTGCTATCCCCCCCGGGATCCCTGTCCTGTGGTCATGTCTCTTGCTTTGTCTCTTCCTTGCTCAAATGCCTTTAGAGATCGATGAGTGCCAGTCCCAGCCCTGCCTGAATGGTGGCCAGTGCAAGGATCGTGTCTCTGCATTCCTGTGCTTGTGTGAGCCAGGTTACACCGGCTACCACTGCGAGCTGGGTAAGAGACCATGCCAGGCATGCTCCAGGACTGTCACAATCACTTCCTCGCGGTCCAGCCCTTGGGGAAGCCCAGTGGGTTGTGAACTCCATGGCCAGGAGCTAGGTTACCAGCAGCTGTGTGTGCTTGGATCAGCCTGAGGCAAGTGCTTCTCTCCCAGGACTCACAACCAGCTGTAGGATTTTCCAGCAGGGAGACGTTGCTCCTGGTTGGGGATGATGGGCAGTGTGAGCGGTGGTGGGACTCTGAGAGGTAACTCCAGCCCAGTTCCCTGGGACCTGGCAGAGGACAGTGGTAGAAGGTGGGCTGTTGGAAGTTAGATGAGGGGACATGACACAGGCACTCTGTGGGATCTCTTGGCACAGTCCCGTACTGCCAGTTGTCCCCAGGTGTCCCTGAGGGAATGTCCCCATGCCATGTGCCTGCTTCAGGGGCAGGCATGAGCCAGTGGGCATCCAGGAGCAGGGATGTTCCTGGCCACTGGACTTGGGGAAGCAAGTGACATGGGAAGGGTGTGTGCCCTGTGGGAGAAGTGCTGCCTCTCCAAGCCCAGCCACCAGCTATCTTTGTGCTGAGCTGGCACCTTTCTTCCCACTGGACCCCAGATGTTGACGAGTGCCAGTCGGAGCCCTGCAAGAACAGCGGGACCTGCCAGGACCTCCCCGGGTCCTTTGCTTGCTACTGTCCTGAGGGCTTCCTGGGGACCCAGTGCGAGACAGGTAAGGTCTCTCCCTTCCTGGGTTAGTGGGAGGCTGGGCTGTGGGCACCAGGACACTGCCAGGGCTGGCACCATGCCAAGTGGCTGGTCACTGTCTTGGACACATTGACCCCAAGACATCATTTGGGTGCTCACTGATGCACCTGCTTGCCTGTAGTTTTGGGGGCAGAGTTGAAACTGCTCTGATGGGGAGGGAGCAAGGAATGAGGTGTCCACCAGTGATGGACTCCCTTTCCAAGGTGTCCATCCCTGCCAGGGATGTGGGCACTGTGGTGCACAGTGGTGGATTCAGTGTTCAGCTCAGCTGTGCCAAATCCTGGGCTATGCATCTGCCCTGCTGCCCCCTCAGGGGTCTGTCACTGTCACTTGCTCATGGAAGCTGGGAGCTGGCTGCTGGCATGCTCACCATCGGCCTTCTCTCACCTCCAGAAGTGGATGCGTGTGAGTCAGACCCTTGCCGAAATGGAGGGGAGTGTGAGAGCTACGGGGGCTCCTACCTCTGTGTGTGCCCGGAGGGTTTCTTTGGCTACCACTGTGAGACAGGTGAGGCAGGCAGGGCAGTGCAGGGTGGCCCTGGGGTCAGCGGCACTGCTGACACTGCCAAACCCGGCACCTCTCCCACAGCCAGTGACCCGTGCTTCTCCAGCCCCTGTGGGAGCAGAGGCTACTGCCTGCCCAGCAATGGCACCCACAGCTGCACCTGCAAAGTCAGCTACACAGGCAAGAACTGCGAAAAAGGTAAAGACCCTCAGCAGTGGCACCAGGACATGATGTGGGGCTTGATGCCAGCCTGGCAGTGCCCACCACCCACGAGGGGCTCAACACTGTCTGGGACCAGCAGCACTCCTTGAGGCGGGCAGGGCTGGGGGCTCGCCTTGCGGAGGGCAGCCCATGCCCCACCAATGCCATGGGTGGGTGCTAGCATGCTGAGTCGCTGCCACAGGTGCTGAGCTTGGCACCAGGACATGGGGGTCAGATTTCCCCTGGCAATCCCTTGGATGTGCCCTCAGGAGGGGAGGCAGAGGCATCCGAGGGAAGCCTCTTGGCACTGGCCTCCCCAGGACCCCTCACCCCATCCCACAGTGGCAAGTGCTTGGCCACTAGTGATACCAGGGAATGCTCCTGGCACCCTGGCTCCTCCTGTGCCTGCTGAGCCAGGGGTGGCTTACATCCAGAGAGCCCCTGCCAGGTGTGCCAAATGAGACAAGCGAGGACCTTGTCCTCTCGTCGCCACTGTTCTGCCACTTACCAATGGGGTCTGTTCTCTAAAGATTCATGGCATTACCTCTCCCCTTTGCTTTTGCACACACCCTGAAGAATTGCTGCCACCAACCTCATTAAAGGTGGAAAGGGTGGAGGACACTGGTGTGTTGATTTCTTGGCACCCACCTGAGGATGCAGCTGCCAGGCAACTCATTGACGGCTACGCCGTGACGTACGTATCCCTCGACGGCTCTTACCGCAGGACAGATTTTGTGGACCGAAGTCGTTCTGCCCACCAATTGCGGGCACTAACCTCTGGCAGAGTCTACAATATTTCTGTCTTTTCAGTCAAACGCAACGTGAACAACAAGAATGATATCAGCAGGCCCGTCATGCTCACCACGCGCACTAGTGAGTAGCATCCCCAGGGGGATCATGGTCATGAGCATGCGTGGCCCCTGCAGGTGCCAGGGTTTGTGCTGCCACCTCCAGCCTGCCACCAGCTCCAGCATGGTGTCAAACCCGGCAGGCTTGCTCGTGCAGATCCTAAAATCCAGCTGGGGGCCTCTGGAAAGTGCTTGACACAGAGAATTGCTGTTTTCTTTGCTGTGAGTAAAAGAGGCCTGACCCCTTGTGGCTCATCCAGGGGTTGTAAGGGAGGGAGCTTGCAGCAGGGACTGCTTCTGAATCCTCTTCATTGGGGCCAGGCTGTTCTGCTCCTTGTCACTGTGCCCAGGAGCGTATGAAGAGCCCCCAAGCAAGGCAGGCAGCGGGGCTTCTGCAGTCCTGTGGACCAGTCACCCTGCCATACCACTGGGCTTGGTGTGGGAACATGCCAACAAGGGCACAGGCTGCCAGGGACCTCTGCTCCGTGGGCGGAGGAATATGGCACAGTGATGCTGCTGGGGCATGGACAGGTGGAGCAGCTGTGATCCCACTTTCTAAGGCAGGCAGGTGTGGAAATCAAATGCAACCAGGCTGGAGGGAATTCGACTTAGGAAAGAAGATGGCCTCTGAACAGAGGAGAATGGTGGTGGTAAAGCCTATAAGCCACATCTCCCACAGTGGGCTGAGACTAAGTGAAGCCCAGGGAAGGAGATGGCAGCATAGTGCTGGGCACAGCATCTCATGGGGCCTCAAGACAGGGCTGGACATTGGAGTCAGCGAGAGTGAGGCTCAGGATGGCCACCTGAAGTGTGCCATGGACTTAGCAGTCACTAGTGGGGTTCCCCAGGGCTCAGTTTGGGGCCAGCCCTGTTTTAACGTATTTACTGATGGTCTGGACATAGGGATTTTGTGTACCCCCAGTAAATTTGCAGACAACACCAAGTTGATCTGCTTGAGGGGAGGAAGGCTCTGCAGAGAGAGACCTTGGCACACTCAATCAAAGGGCTGAGGACAAGAGCATGATGTCCAGTAAGGCCAAGTGTTGGGTCCTGCACTTAGGTCACAGCAGCCCCTTGCAGCTCCAGCCTGGGGGAGGAGTGGCTCAAGAGCTGTTCAGCAGAAAGGGACTATGGGGTGCTGATTGACAGCTGGCTGAACGTGAGCCAACAGTGTGCCCAAAGGGCTAAGAAGGCCAATGGTATCTTGATCTGTATCAAGAGCAGCATGGCCAGCAGGACTAGGGAAGTGATCATCTCTCTGCACTCGGCATTGTTGAGGTTGTACTGCATTCAGTTCTGGGCCCCTCACTTTAAAAAGGACATTGAGGTGCTGGAGTGTGTTCAGAGAAGGGCAACAAGGCTTGTCAAGGGTCTAGAAAACACATGAGGAACAGCTGAGAAAGATGGTTTTGTTTAGCCTTGAGAAGAGGAGGCTCAGGGGACCTCATTGCTCTCCAAAACTCCCCAACAGGAGGTTGTAGTGGGGTGGAGGCTGGTTTCTTCTGTCATGCCTGCAGAGAGAAGACGAGAGGAAATGGCCTAAAGCCAAGTCAGGGAAGATTCACATTAGATAGTAGTAAAAAATGTTTCATTCTTTGGGTGGTCAAGCATTGGAATAGAACATTGAGGAAGGTGGTAGAGTCACCATCCCTGAAAATGTTCAGGAGGCATCTGGATCTGGTGCTGAGTGATGTGGTTTAGGGCTTATAGTGACAGTGCTGGGAGGACAGTTGGACTGGATGATCTTCTAGTTCTCTTTCAACCTTGATGATTCTATGGTTTGGGCCAGACCTGGGCACTACAGCCTCTTTGGAGCTGTGGTGGGGAGCTGGGGCAGAGGGGACAGCCTCGGCGGTGCTTTGTGTTGCACAAGGCCCTGTGGGTGGGCAGGTGGATGTGCCTCCTGCCTGCCTGGAGGCTGTGAGGACAGGAGAGCATGAGTTCAGTGGGAGAGGTGGCACTGAGCTGTTCCACTGGGGAAGGTGATCCAAAGGTGCCAGCAAGATTCCCCTTGAGGGCACATGGGGAAGGGATGGAGCAGCCCACCATGACCGCAGCCCTTTCTGCTTGCTCCGGCCAGGACCGCGTCCGGTGGAAGGCTTTGAGATCATGAATGTGACTGCCAGTGCCATCACAGTGCAATGGGCTCTCCACCGACTCCAGCATTCCACTGTCAGTAGGGTGAGGGTCTCCATCCGCCAGAGGGGGGACCTGGCAGGCCGCACTGTGGAGCTGAACAGCAGCGTGGCCAAGTACACCTTCCTGTGAGTGGGGTGCTGGTGGGTGCCAGAGCACTGGCTCCCTCAGGTTGCCCCGCTTACCCCTTCCCACCCTATCTTTTTCCTCCACAGGGACCTGCAGCCAGGAGAGAGATATATAATCCATGTCACGACACTGAGTGGCCTGGGAATGGAAGACCACCCTTCAGAGAGCCTGGCCACAGCCCCTTTTCATGTGTGGACAAGTGAGTGAGGTTGCCTTTGCCATCCCAACTTGGCAGGTGCAGGGGCTTAGCAGTAAAGCTGTGGGGAGGCAAAGGTGTGGGAGCTGCCAAACTGTCGGGCCAGCACAGCAGGCAGAAGGTGTGCAGGCAGGCCTGGGGAGGCCAGGAAAGACACTGGCATGTCTTCCCCTGCCAAATGTTGTTCACTCTGTGAGACCAGCATGAGCCCAGCCCCACATGAGCCCGCCTGCATGGGCACGACTCATCCCCTGCTATCTTGCAGTCAGAAGGTGAGGGCTGACATGGGTGCCAGGGTGCAGTGAGTCTCTGTCTGTCTTGGCAAGGACCTAGTGCTGACCATCTCCTTGCAGTTCATCCCATGGCTGGAGCAGGCTCAGGGCTGGCCTAGGCAGTGCCAGGCAAGCTGGGGCCCTGGCATGCTTATGAGGTAGTGTGAGCAAGTATGGCGATGGCCATTCAAGGACACCAGCTCTGACCACTCTCTTCCCCATCCCCTGCCTGCCACAGGGCCTCTCCCCCCACAAAACCTCACCGCCTCCCATGTGACCGCCACCTCTGTGTCCATGGCATGGGAGCAGCCGCCTGTCGGCACCATGGAGGGATACATCATCAACGTCACCACCGCTCAGAGCATCAAGAGCCGCTATGTGCCTAACGGGAAACTCATGTCCTACACAGTGCGGGACCTGCTGCCTGGGCAGCGGTACCACCTGTCCTTGACAGCTGTGCAGAATACGGAGCAAGGCCAGGTGCACAGTGAGCCCATTCACCTCTATGTCAGCACCTGTAAGTGCTCACGGGGCTCTGCTGGATTACTGCAGCACAAGGGAGGCAATGGGGTAACAGGGAAGTGGGGCAGGGGGCAGAAACCAGTCGGCCAACAGAGTGACGAGCCCTTGCTGCCCCAGCACTGGGTGTCTGCAGCCGGCTGTGGGGACAAGACACAGGTCCACTGGAAAGGGAGGTGGGTGTTGTAGAGCTAGCAAAGGGCAGATGCAGAGCTACAGCTTGGTGATGGGCACTTGCACCCTCAGTGTGTGGAGTGTCCGTGTGTCACCTGGCAGCTTGGGGACGATGTGATGGGATGATGGGACTGGCTGGGAGGCCGGTTGCTGACTCGCACTGCCTCCCACTAAGCCTCATCCTTTGGTCTGCAGTGCAGAGGGGTGGGGTTCCAGACAGACGCTGGAGCCAAGCTGGGCACCCCCGGGTTCTGCGAAACAGGCTGCCCCCAGCTTTCCTGCCTGAGCTCCGCCTGCTAGCAGATCATGACACAGCTGAGGAACCCTCTCCATCCCCCAGGTAGGCACTGCTTCAGCACTCCTGGCTCTTCCACTAGCACTCAGCCCAAGCACTGGCTGAGCCAGCCTGTTTTCCCGGTTTCCATGTCCAGGTGTGTGCAGGGTCAAGCTGTGCTTCTGCTGGGGCGCAGTTTCTTGCCCATCCACTGGGGTCCTGAGGCAGGCAGGCCCCTTACCCTGTGAGCAGGTCCCCCATGGGACTTGCACAGAGCCTGATGCCACCAGTGAATGCTTTATCCAGCTGCCATGAGGCCCAGCACACAGGGCCTGGGGGACCTGCAGTGCCCCATACCGTTACGGTTCTCCTGTCCCAGGTTCACGGAGCTGGTGGATGGCAGAGGGAGGATCAGCACCAGGTTTGGCACTGCACTGGAAAAATCCATCACTGTGAAGATGCGTAAGTGCTCTCTTGCCTTTGTGTCCTGCTCCGGTCATCCAGTGCCATCTCCTGCACTTCCCTGCAAGTCGAGGTGGCAGCTGGGCAGGGTGCTGTAGGGCTGGGGGAGCCATAGAGGAGAGTGGAGCCCTCTCACCTGGCCCCGGGCAGGCAAATACCCACTCTGCTTGTTAGACCCCTGCCCGAGGAGAGGTGTGACTGGCTGGGGGAGCCCAGAGAAGGATCCTTGCTGATGGGAGGTGATACTGACTGTGGCACAGCTGCCCTTCTTCCCTGCCAGCAGCAGCATGGGCCTGAGCAGTACAGCCTCCATAGCCCTCCAGTACAGCCTCTGCCTGCTCAGCAGCCTCAGACCCCACTGTCGAGAACAGCCTCACATCCAAGGAGGGTGCCTGGCTGAGAAACCCCTCACTAGTCCAGCCCTAGCCCCCATTTTCCATCCCCAGAAGACCGGGGATACAAGTGTCAACCCAAGATACCCAGCATCCCTTGGCCTCACTGCACATCATGGTGCTGCCCATGCCTCCCCAGGACTCTGTTTCCCACAGCCTTCCAGGAGGAGTGAGGACGTGACCCCAGTTCTAGGGATGCCAACTGGGAAGTGCTAAAGCACTGCCTCAGGCCTGACCAGTGCCCCAAAGCTGCAGGCAGGCTAGATTCCTTTGGAGGAGCTGCCTTTGGGTCTGGCTCTGGCCTGCAGGGTGACATTTAACCCTCTTATTGTCCAGAGCCAGAGGCTCCAGTGAAGCTGGAGAACACAGAGGTGTCCAGCTGGGACAGTCTGGCACTGCAGCTGCGTGAGGCAAAGAGCAAGAGTAAGTCCCAGGGGAGACCCACAGCAGCAGGAACCCAGCCCTGGCCCCAAAGGCAAGGTGCTCAGCACCAGCCTGCCCTCCTTGGAGGCATGGCAGGCACCTCTGCCCACCTGCTTTTCCTGGGAGCACCCTGGCAATGCCAGGGGCTTGGCAGGGCTGTGCTGTGGCCTCGGGCTCTGATGGTTAAGCGTGTTTTGCAGGAGAGGGGCAGAACTGCTCCAGGAATCCCTGCAGGAATGGAGGCACCTGTACCAGAGATGATGAGTCCTACCACTGTGCCTGCCGCCCAGGGTTCAAGGGCCGGGTCTGCCAGCTGGGTGAGTGCCAGGCTGTGCCGGAGGGAGGGCCAAGCTCCCTCCCTCCTGCAGCACCAGGCTGGTGGCTGTCCCTGTCACAGGTCCCCCAGGATGTAGGTTACCCATCACACCCTGCCAGCACCCAGGGCTTCCCACGATGCCCGGGCTTTGCTAGAGATCTGTGTCATGCTGGCAGCTGAGAGAGGGGCTGGGGTCTACTCTTACTTCAAGGAGATATGAGTGCAGGTCTGGTCCTTGCTTCTGACTATGCTCTCTGTCTCTGCCTGGCAAGCCAAGCTCCTGCCTTACCCGGAGAGTTGGGTAGGCACTGTGAGGCTGGGGACTGTACTTCTGCTGGTGGGTCAGCTCTGTTGAGGCCAGCCCTCCAGCACAGCCGAGAAGCCAGGGGGGCCTTGCCAGACACTTGCCACAAGGCACAGATAGGCAGGGCCAGGGATGGGCTCAGTGATAGCTCCCCTCTCCTATTCCCCAAGCAGCCTGCAAGAAGGTGCCACACTCGTGCACGCGGCTGTACTTGGAAACCAGGTCATTCCCAGTGTGGGAAGGAGGCACCTGCCACTATCTGTGAGTACTGCCTGCAGGTTATGCTCCCCCCTTCCCCTTGTGCTCTGAGCCGGGGATGTCTCACTGCACCTCGGCTTTGGGGAAGGGAGAGCAAGCACAAGGCCGTCTCCAACCCCAGCTGGCAGTTGCCCCCTCCACAGCGCAGGCGGAGCAGCCTGGCATGCCCCTGTGGCTACCCCCAGCTGTGTGTCAGGGCAGGGTGTTGCTGAAGTGGCAGCTCCACGCTGGTGTTACCCACCCACCTGGCAGCAAGGTTGGATTTGGTGTGTGACCCCCAGACAGCAGCAGATCCCATCCAGCTCCTGGTTGCCTCTCCATCTGCAAGAAGAGGGCTGGGGGAGCCCTGATGCAGCACCAGGGCATGGGGGGTTCTGCTCTTCTCCCAGCCTCCCTGCAATGGAGGCACAAAGGTCTGGCTGGGATCAGCCCTCTGGCACAGCAGACTGAGCCCCATTCCTGCCAAGGTTGCCTAATGCAGCCTGGAAGGAAAGAGGGGAAACACCCAGACTTCCCCTTCACACTCATCAAAGCCCATCTCTCCCTTTTGTTCACTACACTCACATCTCCACTGTGTGTGTAGGTCCAGGAGAGTCTACAAGGTACACCAGGACATCTGCTACAAGGAGAGCTGTGAGAGCACCAGTTCTGAGAGGACAACCATCAGGTACAGCCAGCAGCAGCACACTGGCTGTGGCAGCCTTCCTGTGACCCTAGTCAGGAGGATGGAGCTGGCTGGTGTTCCCCAGCATGCATGGGGACGCCCAGGCTGGGGGTGGACTGCTGGAGGGGCACAGACACGACGAAGGCTTGGATGCCAGTACTGTGTGCTTGCCTGTGAGTAATGGCCAAGGGGCATGGGGTGACAGTGCTCTCCTCCCTCTCTTCCAGAAAGCCAAGCAACAGTCACACACTGAAGAAGCTGTAGAAGTAAGTACCTGCTCCAGTCCTCCTCAGCTGCAGGCAGGGGCAGTTCCCATGCAGAGAGTTGGGGAGATGGGTGCAGGCCAGGGCACAACCGTGGCTCACACCACCATGTCAAGGGGGTGTGAGGGCTTATGGCTGACGGCTCCTGGTTGTGGAGAAGCAGGAGGCAATGCTCTGCTTTCCCCTGGCTCTGCAGCTCCATGAACAAGAGATTCCTGCACAGAAAGGGCCAGGCAAAGGCTGGAGTCCTGGAGACAGCAGGTCCCTTTCTCTCAGCCCAAGTCTGGTGCAAAGGGTGGGAAGAGGCCAGCTGCGAGGCAGCTGACAGGCTCTTGTGCACTAGCTCATTTTCCTCCTGATCCTCCACAGGGTTTAAAGCAGTAGAAGCTTCGTCTTTCCACATCTAAGGGCTTTTTGAACACCAGGAAGATCATATCTGCTCACTGGGTTCAACACAGCAGGGGAACCTTCCTGCCTGGTATCAACCTCTCCCTCTCCTCCAGCCCATTAGGGACACGTAGCTGGATCAGAACACTAAGTAGTGCTCCCTTTCCCCCCGCTGCCCCACCACTGCCTTTGTTGGCCCTTTCTCTGCCCCTGAGGAGCTGAACACCAGTGCCCTGCTCAGCATCCCCAGCCACTCTGCACAAGCGACGGGCTCCCCGCTTCACTCAGGGATCAGCCCAGCTCCTTGCCAACAGCATCTGCACCAATCTGTTTTCATAGTCCAAGGTTATAAATTACCTAATAACCCTCAAATAAAACAGTTTAATGCAGACTAAAAAGTCTTAGCCATCACCTGAAATCTGGCCCCCAAAAATATGCTCTGAGGAGCAGCCTCTGTAAATGAGTTAGAAACGGTGAGCAGCTACAACTGGTGAGGTGAGCACAGGCAGTGAAGGAGCATTCCTGTTTCCTCTGCTTTAGCAGGGAAACTGAGGCAGCTTCTACTGCCTGCCATTTTTCTTTACTTTGTAAACAAGCCCTGGTTTTAACCAAATTTCCAGCTCAGAAACCAACAGAGAACCTAAAGAGAATTTTAAATGTGAGCTGTAGGGTGAAGTCTGTCAGCTGAGGCATGCCAGTACCACCACACTTGTAGTTGCCTCCAGACCAATGCAGGGCACAGCAGAGGCTTGGTGATGAAGCCAGCCCCACCTGCCACCCCCTTGCACTGTACCCAGAGTTTGCCTTCCCTGTGGCACCAGTGCTGCAGGGTGTGTGGAGGAGAGCACCAGCACGCAGCACTGTGGCAGGGCAGGCAAGGTAAGGAAAAGTGTAGCTTAGAAACATTCCTAGTTTTTGTGAGTTTGTATGACAACACTAGTTAAACATAGATTTGTGTATTAATGTACACGGTGTATATTATAAATTAACACATACCAGAGATATATTGCAGTTATGGTATAGAGCCTTATGTCCCCAGCAGAGTAGGATTATTCTCGTGGGGAGGCCCTCCTCTCCTGCTGAGCATCACAGAGCTCTGTTGCTCAGCCACTCAGCAGCTTCCAGCAGCAGCTAGGAAGATGCTCTCAGAGCAGGACAGGCCCAGGAGTTTCAGTGCTCCTGCCACCACCCTCTTCCTCGTGGGAGCAGTGTAATAGTGCTCAGCCCGGAGGCACAGCTGCAGAGGCGAGGGACAGGGACAACGTGAAGCCCCAACTACCTGGCCAGTGTGCCGCTCCCCTCTTGCACCACCTCTAGCTTTGCTCCTACAGGAGAGACATGCCTTGTTTTCCTCCAAGGCTGCCTGGTCCTGTTCCAGCTGCCTAGCAAGCACAGCAGCCCTACCTTCCCAGGACAGAAGAAGCCAGCCCTCCCTACCAGGAAGAGCAGGGCAAGGGGAAACCCAGGCAGGAGGGTTTGGAGCTGTGGTCTGAAAGCATTTGCACCCCTGCTCTGTCAGCCACAAGATCAGCACTGACATGGGCTGTGGAGGTGGCCCCACCATGGGACAGTTGTTTCCACAGGACCTGTCCCCACAGCACCAGGAAGCCTGGTCCCAGCACAGCAGCCCACAGCCGGCACAGTATGTAATGTGGCCGGAAGGTTCTACCCTAGTCTTGGAAATAAATTAGGGAGTTTTGTTTTATTTTTTTTTAAATAAAAACGCTTTATGGAAACTGTTTTTTAACTAGTTGGTCACAGAGGAGGACTGTTTGTTGGAGTTAATAGATGGGGTTTATTGGTGCCCCCCCATGGGGCCCTGTACCCACCCTGGCTTGTGCTGGATTGGGGTGGGAGCCCAAAGCACTGAGTGTGCACCAGCAGCGGAGGGCTCAGGCACCTCAGAGCCTCAGCTCCTCACTCCTGGGCTGTTTTACTTTCATCACTGTCCAAATCATCATCTTCCTCTGTGTATAGTGCATCCACATCCTCCTCTTCCTTCTCTTCCTCCTCTTGAGCCAGCAGCTTCTTGAAGACCTCATACTCCTCTGGGGTAGAGTGGGCCAGACTGACCACGAAGTCTTTCTCCTGGAGCTGAAGGATGTCCTTCAGTTTTGGGTTACTGGTTTGGGTCTGCCCTTTGTGTGGGGTCTCGTACAGCCCCCGGCGCTCCAGGAAGATGTGCCGATTACGGAGCTCGGCCAAGGGCATTCGGAAGAGCCGAGCCTTCACCATCTCCTTCTGCAGGACCCCCATTCTGAAGTAGGCGTACTGCGGGCGGGACGGGCGGTGTCAGGCACCGCCCTATCCTGCAGCCGGTTCTGGCAGGAAGGTGGGTCCTGGGCCTCACCTGGAACTGGTGATGGAGGGTGCTTGTCTCCTCCAGCAGGACGGTGGGGCAGGTCCCCAGCACTTCTCGCAGCTGCTCCGCCGTGAAAAGGCAGCGCTCCCGCAGCAGCCGCACCGCCGTCTCCAGCCTCTTCCGGGGCACGTCCAAGAGCTGGGGGCAGCGTCTCACGGCCCGCCCCAACCGGCCTGCGGGCAGCAGGTCAGCGGGAGGCCCCGGTGTCCCCGCCGCCCCCCGCGCGCCACCCTACCTCCGTCCAGCCCCAGGCGCCGCAGCTCCTCGGCGCGCTCCCGGAGCCG
>VZTJ01003161.1:241537-310581 GCA_013397795.1 Orthonyx spaldingii
AGCCGCAGCAGCGCCGGGCTCCGCTCCAGCAGCGCCAGGGCGGCCTCGGCGCTCAGCCCGAGCAGCAGCAGCTGCGCCGCCGCCGCCTCCCGGTGCTGGAGGCCCAGCCGGGGCTGCAGCGCCAGGAGCCGCCGGGCCTGCTCCCGGCTGAAGCCCATGGCCCGCAGCGCCGCAAGCTCCCCGCAGCCGCGGCGAGGGCAGGGCCCGAGGCCGGCGGGGAGCGCCGGGCCCGGCACCAACAACACCGACCGCCCTCCCACGGCCGCGGAGAACGCCCGGCCCGCCAGCACCAGCACCGGCCGCGCCGCCATGGCCGCGGGGAGGGGCCGCGACTGCCCCGCCGCGCTCCGCCCCCGCCGCCTCCGGGGCGGAGCGACCGCAATCTCGCCGTGGGCAGCGCCGGGGAGCGAGAGGAGCGGCGGGCTGGGGAGGCAGCCTGACTCGGGGCAGAGATAGGCCAGGACTGTGCGGAGAGCGTGGGCGGAGCCCTTGTCCGATGCCCGCAGAGCCGCTCCCCGCCGCCGCAGCGGGCCGTGGGCATCATCCCCGGTGGGGACAGAGCCGGGGCTCGGTGCCCCTACGTGCTACAGAACACAGGTGAAGGCAGATTGTTATGTGTTCGGATGGAGATAGCAGAGGCCAAAGCTGGATTCAAAGCTAATCTTTAGTAACTAAGTCGAGTCCTGTTGCTTCTCTGCAGAGCTGCTGTCAGAAAGCAGCAGCAGCCGGCAGAGCCGCTGCTTTTCCTCAGTACTTCCTCCCAAGCAGCCTGACCCTGGCTGAGCTGTACCCCAAACTGTTCCTCTTACCCACGTCTCGACCAAATTCTCTTTAGTGAATCTATTTTTTCTTCCCCCTATCTTTGCCTCATCAAAATCGAGGACTATTTTCCTGGATGTGATAAGCATCAGCTATGTTTATCAAATCTTAAGTGATCTGTATGAGTTTTAGTCAACCCCCACCGGAACGTTTAACTACAGACATCCGCTAGAATAAACAATGTATATTGTACTGGCAATTGTGTAACCTAAAGAGCAGTACGCATGCTTACAGCAAGAGGGCACTGGAAGGTCACTGAGGAAGACTCACTATCTTCATCCCCAAGACCACCAGGAGGCAGAAAAGACCCCCCTAGCAACACCGTGGAGCAGACGCAGAGCACTCCAGGAAAAACACGTCAGCCGGAAACCAAAGAAGATAAAAACGAAGGAAGGAGAGCGGAGGGGGCGCGAGCCGCTTTTGAGGGGCACGGATCCCGTCTGGCCGCCCCAGAGCTGGTTTGCCTGTATATCGCTTGCTTAATAAATTTTTTTTATTCACCATAATTGGCTTTAAGCGACTTTTGTCGATAACACTGGATATAGACAGGACTCTGATATTAAAAAAAAAAAAAGGACACCACCAACCCACTCCTCCCACCCAAATCATGCAATGACATGTCTGGTTTTGAGGCTCTTTTGTGCACTCATACGCCAGAAAACTAAAATGTTATCATTCATTTATTCATTCACTTTTCAGAAAGACACATAAACTACATTTTAAAAGTAAAACCAGACAATAAAAATATATTCCAAGTTATGAACAACATTAAAATCTTTGCCTCACATCTTTGAAACATGTCCTGGGTAAGAACAAAAATAAACTGAGATTTGGGTATCAGCAGGTGACCTTCCAATGGGAACTATCCTGCTAACAGAGCTCAGACTTCTTAAAGTTGTCCCCGGATGAAGAAGCGTTCAGACCGTGGTGTCAGCTGGCTCAGCAGAGACAAACACCTCTTCCCAGGTATAATCAGCCAGGTTCACAGGTTGTCGCAGCCAAGGATCCTCTGCTAGCACAGCAAGAGTCGTGCGCCGCTCTGGAACCGGGTGCAGAAGCCCGGCCATGAGATCCATGAGACCTGGGCAGAGACAGCAGAGGATGGCTCAGGCTGGGTTTTAGGCAGGTTGGGAATGAGAGATATGGTCTATAGTCAAAGAATGACAAATCCCCCAAACCCTGCTGCACTGAGCAGCTTTTCAAATCATCACATTGGGGAGCATTTTTTCAGTCTTCCCCTTTATTTCTGGTGAAAAAACACTGCTTATACTTTCCCAAGAGATCTGCTCCTTTGGAGAAGCAAATGGGAAGAGCTCACCTTCTGACACAGGGCGAGCAGGTCTCAGGATGGCTGCCAAGGCCTCCTCCAGCTCACAGAAGGGATTCTCCCCAAGCACCAGGGTGTAAAGGGTGATGCCAAGCGACCACATCTCCAGCTCAGGGCCATGGTACCTGTGCAGAGATAAGCTTGCCTAAACTCAGGTTGCAAGTACATATCTATATGCTAAAGAAAGTGAAAAGAAAAAAGGGCATTCACAGTCCTTGTTTCCAATTTTTATTTTAACATAGGAAGTTTGTGAGAATTCTAAGAAGGTTCTCATGTGTTTAAGGACTCTGCATTATCCTTCTCCAGAAAATAAAACCAACCACAGAACAGCCAACCAGTTTCTGTTGATGAGTATGTGTAACATGCACCCAGGCTTCCACATACGTAAGCTGGTGACAAGAACTTACCCCTCCACCTTCTTCATCATCAGCCAAAACTATTAAGTAAATATTTAACTGAAAGAGCAAACACATCCTCCCAGCCCTTTCAAAACAGAAGTTATTTGGAAATAACTGTTATCTCAGTTCCATCTGAGAAAACATGCCAGTTCCTTCACACAGTAAGAGGTGGAACTCCCAAGGCAGAACTGCTTTGCTTCACCTTTCATCTCATTCCCAGCAGGAATTTCCTCTCCTCCTTGCATTGCTTCTTCCCCCCACTCCATTATGAGGAGCTGCCTGAAGGACCTATGGAAACAGCTGTGAAGCAGGAGCAAGATACATCCAGGCACAATGACAGCAGTGCCACCCCTGTGGTGGGAAGGCTTCCTTGTGGAGCAGGTACGAGACCAGCAGCTGCCAGGTACAGAGCACTTGGAGAGGGAGAGGAGAGGGAAGAGAGATGAGATTTAGGGAGCACATCCAAAACAGCAGTAAGAGAAGCTGTGAGGGAAGAATCCTTGAGTCCCAAGGAGTACAAAAATCAGTGGGAAGATGAACAAGGATCAAACTGCAAAAATTCAAATACAGGGAAGCACATAGAAAAGAGGAGAACAGAGAGGATGAGAGTGGGAGGATACAAAGCACAGACCTGCAAGGAGCAGGTGCTATCAAGAGCAATACTTGCTTATTCCACCTCTCTGAAAGAGCAGCTTTTGCTAGAGAAAGCCTGACAACAGATTTAGAAACAACTTTGTACATATTCAAGCTTTTACAACTAATTTCTGTCACTACAGTGCCCTACTTTGTATGCACTCAAACCTTCACAGTGATTTCTGTAACTGCAGTGCCTTAAATCTTGCTGCAGTTTCCTGTTAAATACTCTAGCAGCGTTCCAAAGGCACAGCAGCTTGGCTTCTCTGTTCCAGCCCTGCCCACATGGGTTTTTTGGTGTGATGGCACAAAAGTGACTTTTCAGAGGGTGACATCCGGTTTGCCAGACAGCACTTCTGGTGAGCAGTATTCAATTGTCCCACAGAAGGTATAAAACAATTTCCCAGGTTCCAGGTAGGCAGCTGAACCAAAGTCCACTAATTTAATTGTGAAATCTTCAGCAATGACAATATTTTCATCCTTGATATCTCTGTGAAGTATGTTCCTACAGTGGAGATACCCAACAGCTGATACAAGCTGGAAGAGATGGAAAGAACTAGGTGTTACTACACAGAGTGCCCTGGATAATTTATGTGACATCACAGCTTTCTGTGAGTCACATTTTGGCTTGTTTTGATACTATCCAAACAAGATATATATCCTAATTATGGTAATGAGAAATGGCCTCAGGCCCTCCTGTCAGCATTGCTGCAATGCTCTTAGAAGAGACACTTTAAAAAGCCTTTGCTGCTTTCCTTTCACAAATGTGCAGGAGGAGAGGATGCTGCAGTCATGATGTGATTGTGAGCATCTGAGCTCACTGCTACAATCCTGCAAATGACTCTATTTTTGTCCCAGCTTCATTTGAAGGGTCCTTTGGTTTCTCCAGAAGGATATCACTGTGCGCATTCCATACTGCAGGATGACAAAGCATTTAAGAGTGAAGTTTGGTATAAATAATATAGTCACTCCTAAACTCCATTCTTTTTCCTGCCGATTCGTGCTTCAGTGCCATAATTAAGGATAGCATGAGAATTATATCACCTTGGAGACGATCGTGACTCCTACAATACTTTTTACAAGAAAAGCAGATGGTTGAGGGAGAAAAGTTTCTATTTATAATACAAATCTGCCTCTGCAGAGAAATGCAGTACAGATCTGGGGGAACAAGACAACCTTACAAACCCCAGGCTGGGTTAAGGAAAGGGCTGATGCATCACAAGGCTAAAGGCACACCTTTGGCTTCCATCCTCCATCAGCACCCCAGGTGAGGGAAAGGTGGGCACAGCAAGGGTGTGGGGGAATTACCACGTGCACAGCAATTCCTGCACACCCTAGAGCAAGGAATTTACTCCAAAACTTGTGAAGGGAAATTACTTGGGGACTGCTGCTGTGGTTAACTCACTAAACAAAGGGCAATTCAGCCCTCAGGCAAGCTCCTGACTCATGGGAAACTACCCTGAGTTACTTTGCATTATGCTACCTTAAAATCCAAGAGAATTTCTTGATTTCAAGAGCAGAGCCCTTTACTCCTGTAACCAATCTAAACTATGCACTGAACTAAGTGAAAATGTGGCTTTTTTGTAGGCTTGGAGCAGCTTCTGTGAGTTTTCCTCCTTCCTCAGAGGAAATGGGACTGCTACATGAATGTTATCCAGGTGACAGGGGCTGTGTGCTGTCCTGGTAACAGCTGAGGGGCCATGGCTCTTCGGGAAACCCTCACAGGCAGGAAGGTCCTCTTCTTCGTTATTTCCAAGTAAACCTTAACAAGGTTTCTGCAGGCAGCATTTCAATCAGCCCTACAGAATAGTGAGGAAAGGTTCTGCATGTATTGAGCACAACTCCAATTTAGTATGCCAATTAATTAGCCATTATTAAGTGAAACAGAGTCCTGGTTCTTATATTAACCAATTCTTACCTGCATACAGCAATTCTGCTCTCACCTGTCTGAATATATAACTTGCTAACGGCTCATCCAAGCTGGGCTGATTATCAATAAATGTAAAGAGGTCCAGGCCAGATCCATGCTTTTCCATCACCAGTTGGAAGAAGCATTCATTTTCAAATACATCCAGCACCTACAAATAAAAGACCTGTTTAATCATATGCTTCAACCTCAAAAACTGCCTTTTTTTTTTTAACAAACATTGCTCTCCTCTTGGAGATTTAATTGATGTATATAATAATCTTTGAAGTCTCATTTCACTGAGCACAAACGTTTTTTGAAAACAGTACAGAATTAAAACTGGGAGCAGAATTAAATCCAAGAGGAATTCTCTTTCTGAAGAAAAAAAAAACAACTCCAAAACCAACAACCTCAAAACAAAGAGGATGAAACAAGATATGTCCAGATCATTTACTGAACTAGTACATGTTCAGATGTGACATCACACTTCCAAGATATGCATCTTATCTTGAAATAGCGTACAGGCTTTTTTTTCTTTTAAGAGTCACATCTTCAGATCAGTTTGGGGTAAAAGTGTGGAAGCAAGCAATAGTCTGCTGTGACATACCCTCTAAAACAAAGCAGGATAAATAGGTTACTTTCTTTCCTGAAAAGACAGATTCAATACAGGACACTTCACTCCTGAAGAGGAACACGAGACACCCAGTATTCAAATGAACACCTGATGCAGTGCAAACTGCATTAATTCCAAGCCACTGTACCTTAATGATACTGGGGTGCTGCAGCTTCAGCAGGATTGCAATTTCTTGAGTGACTCTCCCCAGACCAGGATTGTCTACCCAGCAGTCCTTCAACACCCTCTCCTTCCAGATGAATTTTACAACAACCTACACAGACAACAGCATTCAGCATCACCTGCCAAAGCATGGCTTCAAGTGTCAGGTAAGTTAATTTCCAGGAAATCTATTAGTGCCTCATATAATAGGGAGGAAGTAACTCAGTGTTATAGAATGTGTTTAAACTAATTTAATCCTAGAAGCCAAATGATACACATAAGAAGCCACATAAGTGGAATATATTTATTGCTGCTCTGCATTCCAAAGGCTTTGACAGGCCAGCTCTTTTATCAACCAGTTACAGCAGTGGTGGCTTCTGGCACACAGGTGCGGTGGAGGGAAACAACCGCTTAACATCCATGCAAGAGAAACACCAGAGCTTGCCTCTCAGCACCCAAAATACTTCTCCTGATAGAGAGGAGGTGCCATAATCTCAACATGTCTACTCCACATTCTTGAGTCACGGCACAACAAAGATTTCGAGGTTTGCCATTCTCTTTAGTAACAGAAGACTAAAACCTTTAATTCTGTTAAGCTTAATGTCTACTTCTTTCAACAGGTTCAATCAATTACATTCATTAGCTCTTTAGCTCATTCTGTACCTGTTGTCTCAGGCAACATTCATACACTGCATCAATGCAAACATTTTGCTATCCTGTTTCCATTGCACATTTCTGTTTAAACAAAGCAAAGCCCCAAACTACCAAAGAAAAGCTTTTGACAGTGTAGTGTTGACAGAATATGAATGCTCTAACTTTTCAGTTTTTATCCTAAATTTTTATTGGAATAGAGTTAGAAGAAATACTTTACCTCCTGGTGATCTTTCTTGCCCCTGGCACTCCAGACAAAGCCAAAAGAGCCTTTGCCAATAAGACTGTGAGTGCTGTAATTTTTTGCATATTCTCCCTCACATGCTCTTAATCCTTCAAGATCTTCAGCTCTTCGGGAATTGTTGCAAAGTGAAGTTGATCTGATGGCCTGAGTACATATATACAGGTTACAATATCAAGAAAAAATGAGCAAGCCACAGAATCACACCTATAAAATTAATAAATACTGAAAGGAACATAAACATCTGCAAGAATAGATAAAAGGAGAAATTTTTGGTTCTGATAGTGAGAACTGTACTGCTTGAGTACCCTGCAGTTCAGAACTGCATTGTTCAGGCTAGAAAGGTAACTACACTAAGCCCCACACCAGAACTTGTTACAAAATAGCAATTGAGTTTTTTTTCTTAATACATACAAAAAGTAGGGAAACAAAGAAACAGCAACATCCACTCCACCAACTCATGTCAATCATTTGAAAAACTTCTTGACTTTAGCTTCAGCTTAACAGTCAGACAAGGAGAGAAATGCTCAGTACTCAAAGGTAGGATTTCTTACTTCTCCAAGACTTTCAGTAGAAAGATCAGCAACAGACTGGGCAGAGTTTGCTAGGCTGACAAGCAAATGCTGAGTCTTTGCTACAGCTTCCTTTTGGCTCTGTGAAATGTCTTTCTCCACCCAGACACAGAAAAGTACAGTGGGATCCTGCAGTTCTGCACATTTCACCTCAAAGAGTACACCTGTAGAAACAGGTGAGGAAATTAAAATGGTAGAATGTAACTTTAGTGTTGAACAAGACTGCAGACATTTTAGTACAAAATTCTGAGCTCTTGACAAAAAGCTCAGAATTTTGGGAATACCTGCTCAGTGAAGAATCATCAGAGAGGCTGACACCAGCACAGCTATTCTAGAGGTACCTATCAGCTACCTTTAGAGTTCCCACCTCCAGCAGAAACATGTCAGTGTCCAATTTGTGATTATTTATTTCACGTTGTTATTCTAGATTACATAAAAATGGGGATTTTATTCAACAAGCCACTGAATGCAGCTGAAGGAATGAATGAAACAAATTCCATTATACAATTTTAATACTATTTACAGTTTTACAGTAGTTTGTGTTTTCTGTTCAGGAAAAGTTATCAGGTTCAAACTTTTTAATTGTGTTTTGAGAGTATTTCTGACTCTTCAGTAGGGATTAATTTCTTACCAACTTTGTATTTTATACACTTCCTTTTCTAATATCCTCTGGGTAGACTTAAACACCACTTCTTTTCTTCTAGACGCTTCTTCCTTCCTCTCCACTGTGAGCTTCTAACCAGAACTGTCTGCATTCTGCAAAACTGTGGGTGAAAAGGAGCACCCCAGTAAGAGTTTGGGAAGAGGACAAGATTTCACTTACTGAAAAGTGAACCATCTCTGTGACAGCAATTCCCAATGTAGCTGCCTTCCAGAATTTCCCAGGTTAAAGGAGCTGCCAGATTTCGCCTGCCTTCTTGTTTCACTGGGGTTGATGTTACTTTTATCTCCATATTTTGCTGCCCAAGCAACTGACAGTGTTCTTCAGGCCCACCTTTGCTTTTCAGAGGATTTCTGTTGGAGTTGTCCCCCACAGTTTCTGCAAGGGTTTCAGGTTTCTCAGGAAATGCTTTGGAGGATTCTTCAGAGTTTTGCAAATACCTTCTGGAGGCCAGCCATCCAGAATCAGCTTCTGTGGCAACACCCCTCAGCAGCTGCTTTCCTTGATGAGTGGAAAAGGCACTGTTTGTCTCAATTAGCATATTGGAGTTCACTGCATCAGAGCAACATGCTCCTACAAAAGCTGCAGTAATACTTAAAGAACTGTCTGCGTTCCCCTTGACAGCAGTATTCAGATCCAGTACATCAAGACCAGAGCAAATACAGTTCAGTTCAGTGTTCAATTCTTTAACATCTTCAGAGGCTGTGGCAACTCCTGGTGCAGAAGCACTGCGACGCGTTTTATTTCCTGAGCAAACATCATAGACAGCATTTCTTTCATGTGCAAAGAAAGTTGAAGCATCATTTAGCAGGCAGTTTTGAACAATATGCTCGAGGCTGGAATGTTTTGCATCACACATCAAGTTTGTTTTTGATACCTGCCCTGGAACCACGTGTCTTTTAAAGTCTTGGCTGCAGTTCAGTGCTGTCCCAGGCCATGGCTCATCCACTGTTGGTGTTCCAGGTGAGTTACAAGTAACTTCAGAAGGCAGCTTCACTGGGTCACAGGATGATGTATTTATATTGTCTTCTAGTCTAGAACAAACAGGCAACCACGCAACAGTTACTGCAGGAGATACCGCACTATTACTGCTTCCTTCTGGAATCTCCATGTTCTGACCTAAATCCTAGTGTTCTGAGTCAGATGATGTGAGAGAGAGCCTTGCAGAGAGCGTCTTTTGAGAATTATTTGATCCTGAAGTTTCCACTGTTCTATACTGTTCCACTGCTCTGATTGTGTCAGCCAGCTTTTGGACCAACAGTATAAGTTTAAAAGCAAGAGGCAGAAGGCTGTTTGCACAGGCATCCAAAATCCTAACAAATTTACCAAAGATGAGTCACTACACTCAAACGGCACTCTCTCCCTATGGATAATTTCCTTCTTTAGCTTAATTCCTAAATATAGATCATAAACCATTTACCACCACAAGAAAACCACATGTGGCAGGTGTTTTGCCAGTTGATGGGGGGCAATAGAATGAGCACAGACACCAATGGAAAGAATGGTCTTATTTTACTATTAATATTGAGGCAACACAGAAGTAAAAGGATGCATTTGGTAAAACAATAAGCTTATTACTCACTCAGTTTTAGCAACAAGCAAAAATAAGCAAGGTGATGCATCTAATCATTACTATATGAGAGACAGAATAATGATAGGGAAAGATCCATCACCAATGGCCTAAACACTTTACCATCATCCGGAGTCCACAATCCTGGGGAGCCCCTTCTTTCAGCGAGGACCTGGAGAACCCTTCCCAGCAACTGGGGAAATCCTATGCAGTGCATCCACCCGTAGCTGAGGCCTCCAGTTTGCCCAAAAAAAGGGGTCCAGGTTCATATGCCCAAATTGACAAGTCCAAATGACTTGTTTACCTTTTTGTGCAGAAAACATCTGGTTCTGACAGCCCACTTCCCGACCAGCTGGGGCCAGGGCTTGACCAGAGCCCCGGCAACAGCCAGGAGGGTTTTGCCTAAAATAATCTACTAACAAGTCTCTAGGGATATCTGTAGGGAGGGTGTCTTGATATACCCTACACAAGGTTATACAAACATCTCTACAACAGCAGATTTGGCATTAAGAACAACTAATATAAATGTTTTGATCATCTATTTTTAACTAAAGAACCTTGATGGTATTAATAGCACCATGCTCAAGATTCATCTTATAAGTCAATTTGGTGCTAAGGCCTGCTGTTCAGGCCTTAGCACAGCAGCAGGATACTTCCAGTCCTGAAAACAGAAGATCCCTTGTCTGTCCAACAGGAGATGGAGGTCTCCATCAATCAGGGTTTACTGAAGCCCATAGAACAAGGTGTTTTGCAAACATTTTCATTAGTAAAAATGCAGCGTAGAAAAACAATGAAGCAGAGCACTTACAATCCAAGTATGATATGGGAGTAAACACAAAAAAAAGCATAAAAAATGACACTATCAGCCACTTTAAAAAGCAGCAAGAACTGTGCTGTAATAGTCTATACCTTAACATGGATAGTAAATACTTACTGAGGATTAGAATTGTTAATGTGGAAGGCTTAAAGTTTGACTTAAGGTAGACCATGAACATCATATATGTACTTCTACAGAATTTCTAACCTTGTAACAGGAAAAAGACCTGGAAATGTACAAGAAAAAAATGCTTAGACTTCAGTAACACAGTACCCTGTTTTAATGGATGACTTGACAGTTACACCAAGCACCAGACGGAATAACACTTAGAATTCCCTCCAGGTAACCTGACCTCATTGCAACTGGAAGGAGATAAACATCCACTATTTATGATTAGTGAAGATAGAGCCTAATTACCTTCCCTAGTCTGGATGAAACATTTGGTCCCCTTTAGAGCTGGAATTTCTGTACCTTTGCAATGGTAGGTTGTGCAGATCTAAATAAAAATCTAAGGCACAGCTCAGCCTGTCTTGCAAACAGCACTCAGATTCTAAAGACAGCAAAGCATGGAAGGCCTTTGCTACACCTTCCCACAGACATGACACAGGTAAAACAAATAGCTTTTGCTGATGATTGCAATCACAACTCCTAATTTTCCCAAGTGAATATGCAATCCATGAAATGCCTACCTATTATTGGGGGTGGATGCTGCTTCAGGAGGTGAGGGAGGAGAAAAGAAAGTGGTCCCATTCTTTTGTTTATTCTTATCGTGTATTAATTTGTCATCCATGTGTTGTTGCTCCAATTTCTGCTCTTCATCTCTTGACAGAAGGTGTGCTAAAGATGCAGCCAAGAAGCTGCTCTCTGTACCAAATAGGAAACACAACCACACCAACTTAAACTTTTATGTTTAGGCTTCAGAGGTTTCAGTGATTAAAAATAAACTTGGAACTGCCTTGGTTTGTCTTTTCCCTAAGGAATTGAGTACAAAAGGCTTGATTAAGGCAAAACAGTTCAAATAAGCATTCCACTCTACTTTGAGAAATCACCACATTCAGGAATCTACATGTTTTAGGGCTGCTAAAATTGGCATTTCTATCAAAGCTCTTGGGCAGAGATTGGTATCATGCATTAGCTACTTGAATTGAAGTTCTGAGGCCTTAAAAAATGCCAATAATGTAAAGAGACTGAAATTAAAATGATCATAAAGTAGCAGCATGATTAAAAAAAAAACAAACCCAAACCACACATACACAGCCCATTCCAAACCCATATAATGAAAAGGTTTGGACTGGATTTATATAACTCACTGAAGCTGTAAGATAAAAAAAGTCTAAACATGTTTGAAAGAAGAGGAGATGAAGTTCTTTCCTTCCCCAGTGACAAGAGATCAGAAGAAAAACATGAGTTTGGAAGATGAAGTAAACCAAGTGTTGCTGCAGAAGAAGGTAATAAGTGAACAAATCTAGATTTGAATCTAGAACAATCTTTTAATTAGTAACGGCTGAGTGCCAACAGTGCTTCCTCACTGAAGAAATGAACTACTCCTCGATTAGGGGTATCATCTCATCAAAGAATTACCTAAGAAATTGTACACTGTCTACTAACTCTTCACTGTTTCAGTGGGGTGCACTGGTTTCAGTGTAGACCTGCATTTCTAAGCAAACAGAAAAAGAAAATAGAGAAAAAAAAAAGGAGACAAAACCAGCATAAAAGATCTCTTGGGATACGGACAAAAGCATGAACTTGCTGGTGTTCTCTGTGTTGGCAGAGCTAGATGGAAAAGATGGATAGGGAAACACAAGGCTTCTTTGCTTCTGTTTATTTGTGCTGTGTTCAGAGAAGTAAAATTTTGATAAATTCTTAATAAGTGCTGCAAACTGCATCACAAGAATATCTGATGCCTTCCTGATTGAAACACAGCAACCATAACATTGATTATTAGCCAGCAGCACAAGCCAATTCAGAATATTAGATTTTTCCTTTAAAATACTAATCCTAAGTAGCTACGGCTCACCTGCAATACAGTCACAAATGCTATATTTTACACATTTTAAAATACCACAGGGTCCTAGCGGGGGGGGAGGGGAAGTGCTTGTTAAGTACAAAGCATTCTCTATTCTCATTGTAATTTCCATATTGGATATTCAGTTCTTGGCAACAAGAGAGAAGTTCAGTCTTAGGTGAAAAGTTCTTGGCAACAAGAGAGAAGTTCAATCTTAGGTGAAAAATTCTCTTTACCTGAGGTTATAGTGGAAACCTGATTTAAAAACTGCATAGAGGGACATTGCTTTTATGAAGAATATTTCCATGTTTGTAGGTGAACCTCTTGTCTCTGCTCATTTTCCCTTGGCTACAGCAGCCAGAGCCAACTGTATGGCAGGCACTGACACCTTCAAAAAGGCACTCACCTTCTGTCCCTGTGGAATCATCCAGAGGAGGTAAAGGCAAAGAACAGCCACTGCTTCTTTCCATGTTGTTATAGAAACCAGAGATCAGGAATGTAATGTTCTAAAACAAAGAACGAAACCTTATAAAGCTAAGCCAACTCTCACAGGATGGGGGCAAAGGCTAACAATCCATGCCTGTGAACCTGATTCCCATGGACAGCCAGGCAAAAGTGATTCACATGACTAATGGAGAACATAGAACTGTGCAGCTCACTTTGGGCTGCTTGAAATCCATAGTAGCTCCTCAGCACTGCAAGTCTTAGCAGTTACAGCAGGGGAATTTGCATGTCATCCTACACCTCACTCACCAAACACGTGGAACACAGAGGTTTTGTGATGGCAAGAAGTGTAAAAGACAACTTCACAATTCCAGTGGATGTGCTGCCACATATATCAGTCTTCTGGGAGGATTTAAACTTCTCATCTTACCTTTCCCAACAGACCTTTCTTCTCATAGCCAAACAGCATTAAAGCAAAACTATCCATGATGCCACTGATGATTCCATCTGACTGGACAGTAATAAGACCACCGATGGTGGAGAAAACCACAACTGTAGCAGAGTACTGGTAGCCTGGGAGAGAGCATTCTCTCTGTGGAATCTCATCTTTCTGCACTGCTGCTTGCTCCTCCTCCAGATGGCTGACTTCCAGCTTTAAGCTGAGAGGAAACATATTACCCTCTCTGGATCGGCCTACAGCTTGCTGGATCCTGAGGTTCTAAATTAAAGCAAAAAAAACCAACCAGACAAAACTCAACCAGAAAACCTCTAACTAACCAAATGTTTTGGGTTTATTTCATTATTCATATAAAATTACACAGGAATTCTCAGGAAAAAGGAGCAGGAAAAGAAAAAGGAACCAATCCTGTGAATATCAAAATGAACAACTATATAAATATCCTGATGATAAAGACCAGTCCGTGCTGCAGCTTTTCAACAAATTAGGCATTCATAAGAAGGCCTCCTTCAACTCCCTATCTGCCCATTTTCATGGCATTTTCAAAGACCTGGGTATTCTTTCACTTCTCAGACAGACATGATTGAAATGGACTAAAGAATTCAAAGGAACCTTAAAGAGCTTATAGAGAGAGCAGGGTGTCTTATAAAGTCAGGATTGCACAAAACTGTTTTTCACCAGGACAGGTTCCAGTGAGAGGTCAGGGCATGGTCTCATCCCAAGTTAGGAACTCTTCAGACAGCAGCTCCACAAATAAGCAGCACACCCTTTCCCAGGGGAATTAGGCTTCTCTCTGAAAAGGCTTTCTTCCAGTATGCAAGGAGGGAAAACAGCATGCACGTGTATTCCAAGTGGGAAGGCTAGGGAAGAATGAGGTTGGTGCTTACACTGTACCTTTGGGATTTTTTTGCCTAGAGGAGGGATCTGCACAGAAGGAATCAGGTCCTTTATGTGGAGTCCCACTACTGCTTCCAATGTTGGGTAGCCATGGAGATGGGCATAAAAGAGGTCACATGATGTAATTTCTCCCTGAGGAGGAAAATGTATAGGATTGTTAGAAATTTAACATTTTAGCCACAGTCCACTCAATACTTTGACAATGGTTTCTGCAGTTATCTAAGCAATGGCAGTCAACACTTCATGTTCACAAACAGTAACCTCTGCGTGCTGCCTTTCAGAATGCTCCACTCACACAAACTCTCACAAACTGCAATCTCATTTGGTCATTAGGAAAACACTTACGTCAACTGTGAAGGAAACAGAAGCTGAAAGTCTTTCCACGGGTTCCAGCACAACCACACAATGCTGGGTGTCCTTGCTCCTTATTTGCCTCAACCAGACCAAGACAGGGACCTTCTCGTTGAGGTGGCTAATAACATCCACCTTTCCACCAGATTCAGAAATGGAGACATAACTTACTAAGACTGTGGTTACTCAGCAAGAATTTCAAACAGGAGTAAGATACTGAGCCAAGATACCTCCCTATCGTTATCAGGAAAACATCATTTCTTGACTACTTATTAGTATTTTACAGGAAGAAACACAGTTTTAATACAGAGATTAAAAAGGTCTGAAAATAAATTACTGACCATACACAAAATGTTGTCACTTTTGTATCATCTCTCCATGCCTCAGGAAGTCTAAAGGCATAAAGACTTCAGAATGATAAATATGCCACTCGAACACCTTGCATTCAGTGAGAAGTGCCTCTCAGAGATGCCTTTTTTAAGGGATGTCCTGTGGTGCTAATGAACACTCCTCATTAGTAACACAGTTCTTACTTTCAGCTGCAAAAACAGCAGTTTAATTTCTTATGGGAGGAGATTCTTCTCAGATCAGAAAACCTTTATTTATCTTCTTATAGCCTGCAAGGCTCATATCAACTCTTTTATGATTTTTATATGATCTTGACAGAATGGGTTTATGACTTACACAGCGACTCCTATAAAGTATTTGGAATAGCTTAGAATAAGTGCCTCTCTCAGACATTTAACTTTAATCTAGGGTTTCACTGAATCAAACTTAGATCTTTGCCACCACCTCCTATCCAACTGAGGATTCAGGAAGATAAGGCTCTCAGATACTGACAATTTCAGTTCAAAAATAAGACACCAGAAAGAATATGAGCTCATTTTCCAAGGATTCTCTAGTGAAAACTCACAACAGCAACAAAAGAAAAATAATTTAGAGACATTTCTCATGCAGTTCTCTTATAAACAACCACATTCTAGGCAAAATATCAATTCCACTCTTTTGCATCAATTATGGTGTTTTGGCACAGACATTTCACAGTATTTCACTGGCTTATACCTTTATAATATGCACAATCCAAATTAAGATAATTTAAAATATATTTTTAAGGACCAGACAATTGGGAAAATTTCCACAATAGACTTTTTCCATGTTAAGCAATTTTTTTAAATCTAATGTCCTTTAAGCTCTGATTAGGTCAAGTCACAGTGACTACATGTGTTGACAACTACAAGGTTCTCAAGGGTGTCCCCTTAAATCATCATTTGTCCTTTGAATTCCCACATCTGCAAACTTCTAAACCAAACAGTTCTGCAAATGACATAATTGCCAAATGCCCACAAAGTTCAATATATCAGGAAATTATACAGAAAACGTTAAAAAAAAAAAAATCCCAAATGAAAGCCTACAAAACCACTTCATGTGATGCGGAATATTTCCTTGAACATTTCACATACCACAGTTCCTGAAACCACCGATGAACATTCATAGGTTTCTTGGTATTCTTCACTCACTGCCTCCCATGCCTCTTGATCAGATTTGGATACCAAGTGGGACAGCTTTTGACCAATGAGTTCCTGACTGCTGCACCTAAGCAACTTGCAGGCTCGGTCATTGGCCACTAGGATCTAGAAAAGACCAGAAAAAACCAAACCTAAACAAAGAATAAAACTGTACGTTTTTTTAAGAGGTCATCATCTCCTCAGATTGTTGCCTTAATGTCTTATAATATTCTGTCGTGGGTTTGCCCAGGAAGGGTCAGTCTTGCAAGTGACATGTGTTGCAGGAAGCAGTACACCTTGCTTCCTGAGAAACAGAGCCAGTGACCAGCTAGTTTTGAGTATTGATAGGTATATAATCCAATTAAAAGTTGTTCCACCTCCAGGGAAAAAAAACATATTTAAGAGAGACACCTGAGAAAAAAGCCTTTTTTCCTGTCCTATTGCTGCCAGAGAAGCAAGTCCTGTGCTTCTCTCTCTGGTAAGACTGGGCCCTTGCCCTTTCCCCTCCCCCACCAGAGGGAGGAGGGCGGGGGGAAGGGAAGGTTTGAAAGTTTGAAGTGGCAGTGCAGCTGAGTGTGGGGCAGGACCTGGCCTGAGTTCTCCAGCTCGGATGCAGTTCAGCAAATAGGCAGGAGCCAGGCCGGCTCCAACCAACTCGGGCGGGCCCTGCTCCATCACCTTGGGCCAGGCCGGCGCCCCCCCCAGGCCTACAGAAACACAGCATAGAGACTCAAAGTCAGTGAGAAAAGCAGAGCTGATGCCTAGAGAAGAGGAGCATGAGAAGTACTTCAAAATAGAAGCTGAAAATTCTTCTGTGAAGCCATGATTGAGACTAAGCTAAAATATTCCCTGTAATATATGAAAAAATGGTCCAAGGGGGGATGTGACATTCTACTTGCAGCCAGTGAAACCAGTGAACCAAGGCACCTGTATAAAGATAAGTAGATACTGAAGTAATTGTAGCCTGATGAGAAGTTTGAGAAGAGACAAAAACGACACTGTAATCCAGATCCCTTGCCCCGGGGAATGGTCAAAGAGGACTCACGTTGCCAGTCATGGAAGAAGGGCATTTCTTTGCTGCTGTAGTAGAACCACTCATCCTTAAAAGAATACCCCATGAACCATCATAACCCACCGTAGTAGCTGTGGGAAGGTTACTGGTGTGGGAGGGACTTTTCACAACAAGCAGATTTTTTTCTCCTGGGCAGCTGCTAGTTGTAAGGCTGAAAACCATAAGAACTGTATTTCTTGTGGAGAAGTCAACATGGTAAAGCAGGAAGAAACTTCTCTCCCTAAATGAACTGAGGAAAGACTAATTTAGAAGTGGTAAACTGACTGAAAGTTGAAGTGTTGTTTTTTGTATTGTCATTGCAAAAAACGGAGAGGTGGGAAGAGCAAAGGTGTTCTGAAGGTTTTGTTCTGGTTCTTAATTTTTTTCATTCCTTTTAAGTCTGTTAATAAACTTTCTTTACATTCTTTAAAGTTTGAGCCTGCTTTACCTACTCCTAATCCTTATCTCACAGCAAAATTAAATAAAATCTGATAACTGTGCTGGCATTTAGCCAGAAACTCAGGTGAACGAACTCAAACCACTACATATCCCTTTCTCTTGGTGGAAATAAAATGATTCTTTAGAATTCTGAGTTCATTACAGATGCTTATTCTAGGACATCCCTTGCCCACACATCTTTTTGGTTAAGAGGTTTTGAGACATTGCTTTCCTATTAGGTTTCCTGCTTCCTTGTAACTGTAAACAATGACATCCATGGAGGCAAAACTACAAAGTTGTATTTGCAAGCAAAGCCCAGGCAAGCCACAAAACTGTATCCCAACTCAAAGGTGTGCAGTGATCACAGCAGTCACTGGCACACTGGAGCCTGTGTAATGGAGCAAGTCAGGATCCAGTGTCTTTAAAGTAGGCGAATCCAAACTGTCAGTTCAAGCTAAAAAATGGCACAGCTCTTTAAAGTCTTCAGGACCCAATTTTAGATTCCTCTCAGGACAGAAACAGAGAAGTTCTTTCCCTCCCAATGCAAACAAAATATTTACTGGGGCAGATAAAGAAATCTTGTGCCACCACAAACACATCTCAGGGTTGGCATTTTACAGAGAAAAGGCTTGAAGCACATTCTGCTCTTCCTTTCTTCCCTCATGGCGCTTCACAGCTGCATTCTCATAGAATCATTGAATCACAGAATGGATTGGGTTGGAAAGGACTTTAAAGACCATCCACTTCCACCCCCTGTCATGGGCAGGGACACCTTCCACTAGACCAGGTTGCTCCAAGCCTTATCCAACCTGGCCTAGAACATTTCCAGGGATGGGGAGTCCACAACCTCCCTGGGCTGTTTGAAAAAAGACTCAGGATATCCTTGCTTCTACTATTGTCTTGTATATTTTGCTAACTACAACCTGCAATGGAAATAAACTCGTCAGTTTTTAGAAGACTACTGATCTGCAACAGAAAACAAAATGCCTTCATGATACTCTAATTACCTGCAAATACACAGCAGAAAAACAGTCATTTAAGCCTGGTATCACACAACCTGTACCAGTTCTTGAGAGCTCAGCGCTGCAGATTCTCCTGCAAATACCTCTGTTGTGCTGGCATCCACGGTGAAGACAGCTTGGTTTGGGTTGCGTGCAGCAGCTGGGAGGTGCTGGCTGGATTCCTCCACAGCCGGGGCGTGTAAAAAGGAGCAAGAAGCAGAACTTCCAGTGGAAGCAGAGAGAGAGGCAGAATCCCACTGAGCCCATGAGTTACCAGTTTTGCTGGTACAAATGTAATGAGCTGTCAGAGAAGGCAAACAGTAAGAGTCGCACTTCTCCCCTGCGAAAAGATAATGGTCAGTGATGTTGCTGTAACGGTCTACTACATGAGTATCAGAGGAAAGAATTAAAAAGCTGTCAGCTGAAGGAACTGTCAAGTAATCCGAAAATACATGCTTCTAGATTTTTAAAGACACTACAAGAAAATAAAATGAGTGAAGCTAAAGAAAACAGAAAGTATTCTAATAAATGTATCTTTTTGCATCACAGCCACTGGAACACATAAATTCAGTCCATAGGCTAAAAATCTTGACAACATCCATAAGTTTCAACCAGACTAGTTAACTTTTATTTTTTACTTAGCAGTTTTTAAAACGTTTTGAATTCTCTCAGATTAAAAATGAAATGGTCATTAAATAATTGCAGTAAGTGCTCAAACCCTTATTTAAGTAGTTTTAATGTTTAGTAGTACTGGAAGAAGCATTATGACCAACTCATCACAAGGACATTTATGCACTGTATACAATATTAACATGCTCACCATGATAAAACAGGGAGACCCATATCTGGACACGCTGTAAACTGCAGTTCTTCCCATCCTGACAGAATCCAGTATAATAACATCTTTCTCCTCACTTGGAAATTTTTTTGTGGTCTAGATAATTATACAAGATGGGAGGGTGGTCCAGTGGCAGCCAATAAAGGTTGCCCAAGGACAAGTACAAATGCAGAGCATCTATCCAGTAATGTTTCCCTATAAACTCTCCCAGCCTGCAGTAATCCTTGGCTCAGGTACTTACTGAACAAGTGCATCCTGGCTTATACTTATTGCTGTTACCTCTACGTTTGAGGAAGGGGAAGAGGAAGATCTGAAGCTGCCCAAAAGCTTCATGGGAACTCAGTCTCACAATACTGTGCTCACCAGGCAGTGATGCTCTAAGCTGACAGAGTCCAGAGAGACGACTTTTCCTGCTTTTGTTGCCCCAGGGGAAGGATCTACTTAGCTTATCAGATTCATTCAAGTGAGTAAGAACTAAGCCTGCTGATGAAGACAGAAGGCCCCCTTGGGAGGGGCTGTAAGCCTTAGCTGCCATGATCACACTCTGGTTGCCACGCCACACCTAGGGAGCCACCACCTGCAACAGAAACAAAGAACACTAAGTCAAGGCCCACAGCAGGGGCCTTGACTCTGGCAGGTAATGAAGCCTTCGAACCCAAGCCACAGCCCTGTAAGTTACAGCAAAACGCTCATTCTTCTGTGTCCTGTTCCACATTTGGTCTGTGTGTTACCCAAAGGTCGCTAGTGACTTAGCATCCTGCCCACGTGAAGGTTCCATCCCTCTACGGACCATTCACTTTAGAGTTGGCTTCGATGACCCTTCTGGGTCCCTTCCAATTCAGACGATTCTGCAGGATACGTGTGACCGATAGGACGCCGCCACCACATTTCTTTCTGTCAGAACTGCTGAGAACTCAGCCAGCACCCTCTCCCCCTTTCTGCTGGTTTTGAAATCAAAAGCTTTGGTAATTTGGAAAGTCATTCCCGGTTTTGAATCAGCAAATGTAGCGCAGCCTCCCTCTCGGCCAGCGGCCCCCAGCAGGACAGGACTGGACGGTCCGGCCACAGCCACGGCCACGGCCCCTCAGGACAGCCGCCACAGCCGGAGGGCGCGGGGAAATGGAAGGCGGGACTCAGCAGCAGCGTCACCCAATAAGCAAAGGCATTGTGAGAGCGGCACGGAGAGGAGCAAATGGGACACCAGCGCGGGAGGAGGTCAAACAGCTCGAGAGCCCGGGAATTCGTTGTTCCCGCTCGCCTCCCCTTCCCCGCCGCCGCCGCGCGCGGTGCCCCGCGCTCCGGGCCGTCGGCCCGAGGCAGCGCGGCCGACCTGCTCCGGGGGCGGAAGGCTGCAGGTAGAAGGCCCTTCCGCAGGGTGATAGCTATCCTCCGAAGGACTTGTAGGTGGAACGATGAGGCCGAAAGCAGCGCGTAAGGCGTCCGGCCCGAGGCGCTGCTGGAGGGGGAACAGGTCCCGGCCGCCTCCCACCACTCCTGCGGAGAACTACAACTCCCAGGAGGCCACGGGGCACAGCAGGCGCGTGTGCGCGCGGAGCAGTGGGCGGGGCACTGCCGTCCCTCTGGGCGCGTCATCTGCGGGTGATTGGCTGCGGCGCCGGCGGCAGGCTCCGATTGGCTGCGGCACCGGCGGCGGGCTCCGATTGGCTGCGGCGCCGGCGGGGGCGGTGCCGGAAGGGCGCGGGGAGGAGCAGCAGCGCTATGGCGGCGGAGAGCGGAGCGGGGCCGCAGGAGATGATGGAGGGTGAGAGCCCGCCGGGGCTGCTGCGGAACCTGCGGGAGTCGGGCTGGCGCGGCGTGGCCGGCTGCTTGAGCGCCGCCGCCGGGCGGTGCGGCTGCCAGCTGCGCGCCAGGGGGGCTTGTGGGCCCTCCGCGATCGTGCAGCCCCCGTGTTTCCAGCCTGAGGGCCGCTGCCCGGGGGGCCAGGCCATGTCGGGCCGCCCAGCACGGGGGAGCGGTGTGTGTTACTGCGGCGTGGCGTGATGCCCGGGGGCTCCATGTGCCAGAGGGAGAAGGAGTGGGGTCGTGGAGATGGCCGTGACGTAAAAAATAAAGATAATAAGAAAGAAACCTTCTGGATGGCGCTGGTTTTCCTTAATCCCCTCGTGAAACGAGAGCAAATACTGAGGGGGAGCCAGCGAGGAGCTTCTTCTGGTCCAGGCCTAGGGTGGCCACTGGAGCCATGGCTCGGTAAACGTGAAGGGACCTGGCAGGTTGTTCTGGGGAGACGGTTGCTTTTATCTGCGAGGATTTTTTTATTGATGCCTTCACTTCTTTGTGTCATTGGTACTATTGTACATGATACTGATATTTTTTTCTAAAAGCTCTTAAAATGTAATAGTTCTAATTCCATCTCCATAATCTTTGGAATTGCACTTCATTGATCTAAGAAATTTCCTTTTTCCTCCAGTCTTCTTCCCAGATTGTTGGTTTTAGGAAGATGTGATGGGAGGAAAAAGTGCATCCAAAATCAAAGTAGAAACAAGGGGTAAGAGGCCTTTTATTTAAGACTAAACCTTTTCATTTAGTTAACTTAGGATTTATACTAACTGCGTAGTCGTTTATGTGAATCCTGGTTATTATATCTGCTTGCTGCTCCTCCCCTCTGCCCCACTACTGGAAATAGCCTAATTGTACTTTTCTGTGTGTCTTGTGCAGTTGATAAGCGGATCGAGTCGGAGGAGTCTGGAGACGAGGAGGGGAGGAAGCAGGCGGTTCGCTTGGTGACAGACCTCAGCCAGCAGAGCCTGAGGGATGAGCAGAACGGCGAGAACTCCGCAGGTACCATGGCAGCTTCACCTCCTGGAGTCTTGGCTGCATGTGCACAGCCTCCACCAGTCCCCTGTGCTCCTTGTGCTTGTGTCAATGCTAATTATCCATGGGAATATGCCCTAGAGCAATCTTCTTGAAATTGCAGTAAACTGTAGTGTTATCATTGCTCAAATAGAGTTACCTGCTTTTTATGGAACTACTAATATTAGACCTTTGATATCCTTTTCTTATTCATTTTTCCATCCATGTTTCTCTTTGAAATATTTAATATCGAAACACAAACTGTCTTTATCTGTATTTTTCTTTTATGGAAATTTAGAAACTTTATGTGGAAAGATGCTGGAAATTTTCATTAGAAGTAATCACAAGGACCTTTTCATAAATCTACCTTAGCTTATTTAGTTTTTTGCCTAAAGAATTGCCAGGTTCCTTTGGAAGGCAATAAAGACTGTTTCTAGATGGATTGAAGGAACCTGTCCATCTTATTTTTTTAATGTAAAAGTTCTAAGACATATCAAAATTACATCTTTGAATCTTCTCGAGTTTAAATTTTTCCTACTGATCTTACTGTTTGTATTAGAACATGGGGTAGAAATATTGACAGACTATTTTTAAGCCTGTGAATGTTTGATGGAAGAATTTTTAGTGGCTTGCATGGAACTTGTCAGAGCACATTCATTCCTGCAGACCCTGTATGGTGATTTGAGCTGAGCTTTTGGTGCAGTCTGAAGTGTAACACCATTCTTTTGACAGAGATGTCCATTGTTGGTGATTATTATTATTGGTTTGGTACTGGAAGGGAAATAACGGAACAAACTTTAGTTCTCTTTGACTATGCATCTATGGTGGAACCCTCCTCATCTTACCCTTGTCCCTTGGGATTTGCCAAAGTATTTTTCAAACTTGTAAATTGTTATTAGAATTTTAAATCTGATCTCATAACTGAATGCACTCTATATCGGTCTAATTTGGTGTTGATAGTTCAAAACCCCTAAATATTAATAAAGAAATGCTATGGTAATACCCATGGGAGAGCACACTTTGCAAACTGTGCATCCCAAGCGCTGTACAATTGATACAACCATGCAGATCAGACAGAGCTTTCCTTTGCGTGCCTGGAATCCTGAGTGTTTGCTCAGCTGTGTGTCGGAGGTTGTATTTTGTACACTGTTCCCCTGGGGATTCTATGAAAGGAAATACAGAAGTGATGTACTTTTACTCTAGTGAAAGCAAGAAAAACACATTCAGATTTGTTTGCTGAATTGCATTTGTGTGCTGTTTAATATAATGACTGTATTGTTACTTTTTCCAAACTGTAAGCATTCAGAAAACTAGGGCAGGAACCAAGAAGAGGAATAATTTTTGAACATTTGAGATAGTTTCCGTGGCCAGCTTTGAGTTTCTCAGCTGAAGGGAAAATGAAGAGTTTTCCATATTTTTTTCACAGAAGATCTCAAGTAGAAAGAGCTTGAGCAGCTGAAATTTCAAATCAATCATTTAGCTAATTCTCTGAGGAATAAAGCCTCTGGTTAGAAAGCTTGTAACTAAGCTATTTATAGTATTCTTCATGCATATGCACTTAAAAATGGTAGTTAGGCTTTTAGTTGATTGAAATGCTTGTGTGAACTTACATAACTCGGTAATGACTGTTCCTACTGTGGAATTTGGGTTTTCTGAATGGTGGATTTTTTTTCTACCTCTGCAAAGGCATGTGGCTTGCAGTCATAGGTTACACAAAAATTGACGTACAAAACTTCGCTGCCAGAGCAATGGGTTTTTCCCCTTGAGGACCATGCAACAGTGTTGAGGAGTGTGGAGTAAAGCAACAGTGCTGGCTGTAAAGTGCATGTAGGAGGGTCAGTTTAGAGTTTCTTATATCTAGTCAGTTCATAAATAAAATTACATATAAATGACTACAAATTTCCTGGAACCATTTTTCTCTTCTTTTTTGTTTTTTTCTTTTTCTGTTCTTTGAGAGAAAATGTTTTTTAACTTTTTCATAGCAATATTGATTTACAGCTGATATCAAATACACATCTGACTCAGGCTGCTGTGTGCTTTATACACAGTGCATGACAGTTTATAACAGTTAGCTTTATTACAAAACAGTGGTGCCTGTGAGTTCAGTTTTAAATTTCTTTTATTTTAGTGAACTTGATACATATCCTGTGTGATTTGGTTTTGCACCTTTGGATTTGAGTACTGTTTTCCACGCTGGCTGATGAGTGGTCTCTCAAAGCCATATGTCAAAATTAAGAGGAACTACGCTTTGACAGGCCCCAGAACAGAGTATTTAACACATTGCCTAAATGAAATGTTTATAAATTAAAATATCCAAGATTGCTAGCGAAAGAAAGCCAAAGAATTTTTTTTACTTGAATGGGGTTTTTTTATTGAAGTGGTTTTTTTTAACCAAGTGCATGGTTGGCTTTACTGTTGGACAACTTCAAAGTCTTAAAGGACTTGAAACTCAAAAAGTTCTTTCACCATGAACACTAAGTTACTGCCAGTATGACTCAGTACAAGGGGCATAATTTGGATTTTTTCATGTGCTATCTCAAATAACTGTTGTTCCAAACTTGGGCACTGTTCCTGTGGACTGTAAATTCAGCAAGACTGCTTGTTTGGCTTGGAGCACTTCTCACTGACAGTGTTTGCACCCAAGAAATAGGTCAAAGAGGTACAGCCTTGATAGCAGCAGGGTAGAGTATCCCACTCCCTTGCTGAAATGCATAGCTCCTGATCTGGAACTCAAATAAGAAAATGCAAGTGTTACCCACTGCTAATTGCTGCCAGGCATATGTATGTGTGTCAGTTTTGGTGGCATTTCTATCCTGCTGTTCAACCTCCCCAAGCTACCAGCTCATTTTGCATTCCCAAAATACAATTTATGTCTCCTGCTAATTTGTGCTATAGAAAAAAATTAAAACATGAAGATTGTTTTTTTCAGTCTTAACATCTGTGAATCACTTCAGTGAGTCTCTTCCCTGTTTGAATGCCCAGGCAGGAGCAACAGCCCAAATACAGGAAGGTCAGTGATGATCCGTGGACCATCAAACCCTTGAAGTTGGCTGGTAGCATTAAAAATGGTGATGCTGGTACTATTTGTGCCTACACTCCTGCTTACAAGGCCAAGCATTAGTAGAAGAAACATTCATTAAACAGGACCACTTGGCATTTACAGGGATGCTGTAACTATGCTGGGCTGTGAAAATAGTCACTGCTACTGGGTTAAGGGAATGAGCTCGCATACATGCAGGAGGTAGTGCAAAGCCTTTGGGATGTGACTGTAATTAAAGTTGCTTGGGTTTTTGGTAGTATATACAGAAGCTCTGCACGTGAAGTAAAAAAAGCTTGCATGTTTTATGTCAGTTTTGCAAAGCTGAATTAGGCTTTGTTTTTCTTCAGAAGCTGATGCAACCAGCACACCATCTTCAGCAAATGGGAATTGACGTGAATTATTCAGCATGAATTCTCCAGTAAATTTCCCTTCCTCCTGTGCTGTGGTAGAAGCACAGCAAATGCTGGGGTGTCTTCTAGACCTGTAAAAGCATTTCTCAAGAAAATGCATGCAATGGGATAAACAGTGTTGTCTGGCATAGGAGAGAGTTCAACCAAATAAAGGAACGGAGATCCATGCAAAAGTGTTCACAACAGTGGCATAAAGTGGCAGTGCTAATAAAAAAAAGCTGGAGGGTGGGCTTGTTGAGAGGCTTGGTCATTCCTGGTCATTTCACTAGCCAGTTAAGATTCCTTCTTGGCAGAGTTTTATGATGTTGTCAGGGGAGCACAGACACTTTGGATGGTGTACCTTCAAAGGGATGATGGCCCTAGGTGTGAAGGGAAGGCATCCTGCCCAGTCTTGGGCCAGCAGTTTTCAGCAACCACACAGGCAGGTTGAGCAAAGTGCTGATCTATGTGTCTTTTGCATCTGAGCATGAAATTCTGCTGTTAAGAAAGTTTTTTTCCGTTACTAGCTGTCACAGTGAAAGCCAAGTAGGTGAAGTGTGGTTTTCATGAAGCAGAATATCTGAACTATGCATCTCATGTGTTTCTTCTCCTGAGGAGCATTTGCTGTCTTGGTCTCTCCAGATGTTAGCTGTTACCCTGTCTTTAGCTGTCTGGTACAGAAGTTGATAATGTATTTGCTTCTCCCGCAGGAGAAGCGGAGACACCAGTGGACATGGAGACTATTAGCTTGGACCCAGAAGCTGAGGTAAAGGCAGATTTTTGTCCTTACGGGCTTTATACGGCAGGAAGCAAAGGTAGGCAAAGGCAAGTATTGAAACCTGGTTAAAAGAGCTAATTCTTCTGAAGGTGCTCGCTACTGTGGTCCTCCCTAGAATGGATTCATAGCCTTTAGACTAGAAGTAGAGGTGTTTTATTCTTGATCACTGGCTGAAACATTTTGTTAGTACTTTAGAATTTTAAATTAAGCATAGAGGCACTGAAAGTGTGTCTGTGCTGCAGGAGGTATTGATGGGCTACGAGCTTCAGAGAGTATATTCAGTGAGGTGTTTGCTGCTGTGAGCCCTGTGATTTGGAATAGGCACAGTGTCTTACCCAGCCCCGTGCCTTGGCATCAGCAGCCTCGTGAGCCCGTTAGCAGCAGAGTGTTTGAACTTGGGTGGGGAAGAGCTCTGTTTGTCTTTGACTTGCAAAACTGGAACATCTGGAGCTGAACGGCACAGATGTGAAGTGCATCAGCTGATTGCCAGTGCAGAATTAACATTCACAGAACCACTAGTTATTCAAACTATCATTGGTTCCTGCTCATCTGAGGCCTGGAACTGGAAATGGCAGCTTGTGTTTCAGTTAAGCCCTAGAAAAGTAGGTAAGAGAACTTCATGCAAAACTTTATTTATGCAAGAATTTTTCTGTCTCAATAAATTTCTGAAGATTTCTAATTTTGGCAATGGATCAACTCAGGAAAGGGCAGTTGCCTTTCCACAGATACTGCATTTGCAGTTGACAAGTTTAGGCCATGTGCCTCACCTGTGGTATTAAAATCATGTGCCAAACCCATTTTGCAAATGCTCTTTGAAGGGAAGTTGTAATGAGCTACACATTTTGCAAGACTATAATTTTCCTTAGAACAAAGTATCAGGTTGATCTTTAAAGACCGGATTTGTTTTGAAACAACTGCTAAATCCCTCCATTTCTCTTTAAGGACGTTGACTTGAATCATTTCCGAATTGGGAAGATTGAAGGATTTGAGGTGCTCAAGAAAGTGAAGGTAACAGTCCTAGGGAATAGAGAATGTCTCTTGGAACTGGAGGTTTTGTAGATCTAACCTACAAGATGACAGATAAAGTGTCTCTTTTTGGCTGAGATCTTAGTTCACTTCATTTTTCGCTGAAGGAGGTAGTGTTTACCAATTTGTCAAGTAGTAATAAAAATCCTAGGATTTTGCAAGTTTGTTTTGGAAGTGGATGTGAGACAATGCATCAGGGCACATCCTAAGAGACATCCTGGACTAGCACAGCAGACTGAACATAGAATAACCTGAATGGGAAAGGATCTCTGGAGGTCTCTAGTGAAGCCCTCAAAGCAGGCCCATTTACAGTATGTTGATTAAGGCTTTCTCCAGTTAAGTTTTTGAGTATTTCCAAGGACAGAGGTTATGTAGCCTCTCTGGGCTGCTGTTGCAGTGGCTGACCATTGTGGTTGAAAGGTTTCCTTCTGTAGAACTGGAGTAAACAAAGAAAAGATTGTATTAAAAAAAAACCAAAAGCAAACAAACCACCATCAACCAAACAAATTCCTAGCAAAACTAAATGGGGAAATCCTCACACACACACGTTTTTGTCTGTAAACCAAAAGGCATTACATGCAATCCTTCATATCCATTTTCCTGTTTCTTTTTAAACTTTTTCTCGACAATTAGACTCTATGTCTCCGTCAGAATTTGATTAAGCACATTGAAAACCTGGAGCAATTGCAGACCTTGCGTGAGCTGGATCTCTACGACAATCAAATTCGGAAGATTGAGAACTTGGAGTCTCTGGTGGAACTTGAGTGAGTCCAGGGGAGTCACCAGGATTAGGTTGGGGGTGGTTTGCTACTCACTGTTACTCTTGCTGTACTTATTCCAGTGTTTATCACCCAAGCCTCTCTCAGAATTTATTTTGGTGCTCTGTGAAGGAGACTGTCTGTTCTCTATTGATATTGATATTTAATGCATGCAGTAAACTAGTTTCATTATCCTGAAGCTCCCCAGGGACAGGCAGCTGAAAGTGAAACCTGTGCTGTGTAAGGCAGCGAGAATGACAGGTGGTTGCAGCTTCCACGCAGATGTGGGAGCTCTCAGGCCCCCTTTGCTCTTGCAACTCTGTGTAACAGGTTTTTATTCCTGCAAAAATGACAAGAGGTTTCAGATAAGGTTATGTTTTGGTTTTGTTTGGGTTTTTTTGAAGAATGTTACGGAAAGAGTAAGTACCCGTCCAAGTTTCTGTGTTTCTGGCACTTGCCTGGGATCACTCTGGAGAGACATTCCAAAACTGTTCCCACTGGGACGAGGACTGGCCTGCTTCTAACAATCACAGCTGCTTCCTGCCCATAGGAGGCCTTGCCATGGTCCTGTCAGAGGCAGATCGTGTAGGCAAGTACCTTTCCCAAGGAAAACACAGATTGGCTTCCTCCCACAATGGCAGCGCCATGGCTGCACAAAATAATGGCTGTCTTCTGCATGTGGCAGATGATTTTTTTTTTTTTGCTAGCACACTAGAGAAGTATTTTGAAAGTTATATTTGTTGTCTTTTCTGATAAAAAGGCATGACACTCATGTCTAGCTTCAAGGCCTAGAAAAGGCTTGATCTCTGCAGATAGTGAGATTTCCCACCAATTTACAAGTGCCTCTTTCAGAATCATCCATGGCTGATGGACTGATGAGATCTTTGGTTTGTTTTACCTCAGGATCCTGGACATCTCCTTTAATGTTCTGCGACACATTGAAGGACTAGATCGGCTTACCCAACTTAAAAAACTCTTCCTTGTCAACAACAAAATCAGCAAAATTGAGAATTTGAGCAACTTGCAGATGCTACAGATGTTAGAGTTGGGATCCAATCGAATTCGGGTAGGTTTGCTCTGTGAGACGTTAGCTGGAGAGTCTTGAGCACTTTGGTGTACGATTGGCATTTTCTGAAAGTGCACTGCATTGACTTTGATTTGCAGTTTTGTTGGTTTGTTTTGTTCCAGTCATTCACTGTGCTTATTGCTGTGCATGCTGGAGCCTTTCATTATGTATTAGTACCTGGCTAGTAAATCACTATTTATGAATTTTTGTGTTTAATGAACTCATGTATCCCCTATGTGTTTCCTTTTGCAGGTGATGGTTTCTTCCTGCTAGAGAGCCAAGCCTATCAAAACTTCCAATTGTTTTCTCTTACCTTTCTACAGACTGGTGCTGAGTCAATGAAACCTGTTGAATGCAAAATGAGTTTGATTTGCAGGTGTGATTGACAGCCTGCTATGGCAATGAGTTTTGTTTAGGAAAAAGATTTTCTTGAGGCTTTGCTCTGAAATGCCTTTAAAACCTAAAACTTGGTACTGTACTACTGATTGCTTTTGGGGTTTATTGTGCAGTTTGTGACTTTTTCAATTTAAAATGTGTGCCACTTAAAGGAGAGCAGTTATGAGTAGTCTCTCCTGTCCCCAAGGTATGATTCTCTGTATTTGCTCAGTTCATAAGAAAACTGGTCAGACAGATGACACAAAAGACTTGCAACATGCAAAATAAACTCTTTTTTAAAGCTTTTTTTATGCTCTTTAGAAAATACTCATGAAAGATGCGTGCATTTCAATCAATGTGGTGTTAGTTGGTGCTTCCCATTTATAGTCTCTGAGAAATTACTTGTCATGCTGAAAGAACAGATTAGGAAAAGATCTGTTTGTCCTTTTTATTTCAGGACTTGTGGAAGAGCACTTGTCTGTATAGAAAAGAAGAAAACTTCAGCTGTTATAAACAGCCTTCTAAGACAGAAATGTGTGGTGCTTTTTTGAAGAGGAAATATTTTGATTTTCTTCTAAAGCTAAACTGGACTGAATTTTTTCCCAGGAATTTGAATTTCTGCTTTAGAAATGAAATTATTTAGGGGAATAAATCTAGAGTGCGAGAACATCAGCCAGGTCAGATGAGGGATTCGGATGGGGGAACAAGAGTTATGGAGAGAAGCACTTGACTTTTCTCAGAAGCAGAACAGGTTCAGCACATTGATCCTTACATTACAAAAGCTGGGTTAAGCAAAACTGTCCTGTATTCTGCACCTAAGCATCATTATCTTCTGGGAAAAACAAAAAAGAAATCCAGCTAGATTTCTGAATTGATACTCAGGCAGTACATTGTCAATAATGTCATCAAGCCAAGGAATATCTTTTTAACAATGAGGTTAGATTTATTTTATGGTGTTTTTTCAGTGTTGAGCCTGAGCATATTAACAGAACAAACAAAAAACCCCTGAAATTGTCACTGTATTTGTGACACAAGCTTCGTAAATTACTTTATTTTTAGTGGGTTTTTTTCTGTTTCTCTGGTAGTTCTATTCTGACTGCTTCAAACAAAAAATTAGAAGCTCTATGCTTCTAATTGCTTTACTGGAGTGAGTAACCTGTGACTTGGCTTGGCACAAAGAAATCTCCTGCTGTTTGGGGGCACCTAGAACTCCTGTGCTGGTTTTCTCTTGGTGTAGGGTGGCTTGGCTGTATGCTTTACAGGGGGACATATCCTTAACTCTTTAGGGTACAAGCCTGTGGACTTTTCAGGCAGCGTTTGTGGCTCTGAGGTGCCTGATTTACAACTTCCCTGTGCATTAAAACTGCTGAAGTAGGGCTGTTCTTGCTTACTCTATTGTACACTCAAACCTCTCAGAGTGCACTTATCTTGCAATCCCTTACAACTTAGCACTTTTTGCTCTGTTTCTTTTGAGTGAATGGTGGGGAACAGAACTTTATACTTGAGCTGACGTATTTAATGCTTTTTTCCTCAAGTTGGACTGAGGCAACTATAATGTAAGCACTTCTTTACTTGTTCCTTAGGTTTTTGTCCCCTCATGGCCATGTGTTCCATTCCTCTCCCTGTACTGAGTCATCAGTATTTCCTCCTCAGAGCTGGAGAAGCTGCCAATGAGCAACAAATCTATAATTTTTCTTGCAAGGTCAAAACAGGGCTAAGTCCATAGGCTAGAATGGGGATGAATGCAAATTTGAGCTGACTGACACTTTATGTTCAGTCTTTTGGCAGTTGTGGGATAGAGGTTGAAAAGCTTCTTACCTTTCCTGGGTGTGCATCTTCTTCTGTATGTTATTACATGCACAGGTAAATGTGCACACACACACACAGAGTAATCCAGGTGGTGCTAGGACTCAGTGGCCTGGCTCACCAGCACTACTACTTTGAAACTTTGGCAGGCAAAGAGTATGTGGAACAGCTGAGATGTTACAACCCACCTGAGCACAGACATACAGCTCGGGGTGTGTCTGTGTCCATTCTATTTTATCGTCATCTGAAGTCTGATTGTAAAATCTATGTTGCTTTTAATAGGATCTTGGTTTTTTACTTCAGAGGCTTTTCCCTGCAAAATCAAATTGTTTCGTTTTGTTTGCAGGAGCCTTTTATTATCCCACCCTTTTCCCTTTTTTTCCCTGTGTTCACTCTTCTGTTCATGTTTTCTCCCTGCCTTTGTAATATCCTTTGATGCTTCACAGAGCATTATTTTCTCTTCCTGAAGGCTGAGCTCGAGCTAAACTGGTACAGTGTCTGTATTATCCCAGTAGCACGTGTGTTTAAAAAGCGTACATCACTCAGACTGGTATGGGTGTGTTCTGCCAGAAGCATGACTGTATAGCCTGTAATTAAATCTATTAACACATACACCTGTGAGACAGTTAACTTTCCTTATGGCAGAGAGGCTGAACAACTTGCCTCTGTGTTATGCAGTCACTGAAGTGCAGAACTAAGTTTACAAATTGTGTTTTTTCTTCCCAGATTCTCTTTCTGTTCACTAGTGACAAATTTTTCGTGCTTCACAAATGAGTATCTTCTACCCAGGATACACCACATGGCTATAATGTGGCTACAAAATGACAGTCACATCTAGCAGGTGGAGTTTTGAATCACTACAATAACTGTCTCCTCTGGTTATTTCACAGGCAATTGAGAACATTGACACTTTGGCTAATCTTGACAGTCTGTTCCTTGGAAAGAATAAAATCACCAAGCTCCAGAACCTGGATGCGCTGACAAACCTGACTGTGCTCAGTATACAGGTATTGGTTGTGTTCTAAAAAGCCTCGGTGACATGAACCACCCTGTGATTTAGGATCAGCTCTTCTGAATCATGGAATCCCAGAATGGTTTGGGTTGGAAAGGGACCTTAAAGACCATCGTGTTCCACCCAGCTGCCATGGCAGGGACACCTTCCACTGTCTCAGGGTGCTCCAAGCCCCATCCAACCTGGCCTTGGACACTTCCAAGAATCCAGGGGCAGCCACAGCTTCTCTGGGCACCCTGTGCCAGGGCCTCCCCACCCTCACAGGGAAGAATTTCTTCCTAACATCTAATTCAAACCTGCCTTCCTTCAGCTTAAGGCCATTCTACTGTGTCCTATCACTACATACCCTTGTGAAAAATCCCTCTCCAGCCTCCTAGTAAGCCCTCCATTAGCAGGTCTTCAGTGTTAGAGTCAAACTCCTTTACAGGAAGGAAGCATGGTATTCTTTGTGTTGTCTTTTTTCATCCTTTCATGCTACTTGAGATTGACAGACACAACATTCTGAAACAAATATTTGATTTTTGTGGAAGAACAGGAAATGAATGTTATCCCATACTTCCTTCCTGAAATACTTGCCTAATGTATCACAGTAACGTGGAAAGTATTACATCAGGGAGTCTTTACAATGACAGTGGCTCAGTGTCACTGCCTTCTTACTGAAGAGGCAAGAAATGTGAACAAGCCTTGTGCTAAATGCAATCTGTCCTTAATGAGCTTTTGAAAAGCTTCTTCATTTTTAAAAGGTGGAATAAAAGATACTCCGCTAATTTCTTTCACTGAGTCTCCTTCTTATCCATATGATAACGATTGTACATTCTATTCTAGTATCTCTTAAAGCTGTTGGCAAGACATACTGACTACATGCTGTGGTACGTGTATGTGCCATTATTCTATAGGAAATAAAGAATTAGCTACAGCGGAGTGCAGTGGAATTAAGGTGGTGTAACTTCCTCTCTGACCATCCCATTTATAAAGACCTACAAAACGAACACTGTTCATGCATAGGCCTGTTGTTTGTAAAGACATCAAGTGAAAAACTTTCAGGCTGCAACTTTTGATGGGAAGGTCAGAGTCTGGTTCTTCCTGGAGACTGGGACTCCCATGGAACTTCCTCATGCATCAGTGGTGCAGAGATCAAACAACTGAGTTCACAAGATCAATGTGGGAGCAAGCAGACTACTTCTCCTTCCCAGCTGTACTTTAGAGAAATGGTGTTTTCCCAGTGAGTCACATGGCTTTGGGTTTGTTTGGAGTGGTACTAAACAGCCTGCTACACTTCCAGAATAACCGCCTGACCAAGATTGAGGGGCTGCAGAGCCTGGTGAATTTGCGGGAGTTGTACCTCAGCCACAATGGCATCGAAGTCATCGAGGGACTGGAGAATAATGTGAGCAGGCTTTTGCTGACTGTTCAACACAGTTGTTGCCCTAAGCTGCTTGTGTTAGTGGCTTTTCTGGAGGTTTTTGTTCCTCAGTTTCCCCAGTTACATGTGGGTTTCTGAGTCTCTTGAGAGACCACAAATATCCAAGTGTTTGTTATGTGTTAAAATATCTCATGTGGGTAAAGCTCCTCCAGATATTCTGGAGTAGAATTATTTTCATGATATGGGGAATGGGAAGCCCAAGATGTGGTTGGAGCCTGGAGCCTGGCTGACCTTCAGCTGTGGGAAGGCTCCTGGACCAGCTGGCTGGCTGCTGCAGCCTTTCAGACAGCAGCTTGTAAATAACCATGAGTGCTTTTCAATAGGGCAAAAGTGGAGCTGTGAGTAAGAGAGGCCAGCCATGGCATACAGCTTGCCTTCCTGTCAGTGTACATGTCTAGCTTTCTGGATGGGATGGATTTTGTGGAAGCCTGTATCATTTTCATTCTCACCCAGGAAAAGTTTTTCTAAAATTGTTGAGTTTCCTACAGCTGCGAATTTGTTCAACTCTGCTGCTCAAGGGGACACTTCGGATCCTATTTTTAATCCTCCTCTTAATGTACTTTGAGGAAAGCTCACTTTTTAGGAGCCCTTGGCTGGCAGTTGCCATCCAGCCAGTAACTGCCTTCATTTTTGTCGTATGGCTTCTGAGGGAGTCAGTAGCCCATCTTAATTGAAAACAGTCTTCTTTGTTCTATGTAGGCAGTAAGAGTTGAGCTGAATGTGAGCAGCTGGCAATAACGTGTCTGTTCCTGACAGTTTCCATCTCTGGGCCTAAAAAAAGTGGCACAGTGAAGATGAAAGGGAATCTGATCTAATATTTTTGTGTTTGCTTTGTCTAGAACAAAATCACAATGCTGGACATTGCATCCAACAGAATTAAGAAGATTGAGAATATCAGTCACCTAACAGAGCTACAGGAGTTCTGGGTAAGCACAGGCCAGAGCTGTTCCCCAAAATGTCTGTACAACAGTGAGGGAAACCCTTCTGATGGGCAGTATGTAGATGTGTGTGCCTTGGAGTGAACTCCTCTAGTTCTGAGGATCAGCTTTAAGATCTTAATAGTCTGCATGGATAGAGTGTGTGGTGGTTTTCCCAAAGGAAAGGGAAGAGCTTAAAAATCTCTTTGCTGAGCTTTGCTGAGTGGTAAGAAGCCTGTCTCTGCCCAGGAAATGGGCCCTGCCTTCACACTCAGGTTGGTTATGAAACAGCCCCACTTGTCCTCTTTCTGCAGCTCATATTTCTGTAAGTGAGCATGACAGAGTAATGGGAAGCACAGAGCTTGTTCAAAACAGAGTCGGTATGTTTATGGTGTTATAAATATGAAGAAAACGAAACCATCTTTTAGTTCCATTTCTGTGAGGTAGATAACAACTTAGGATTGCTTCTGTTTCTTTTGGCACCCTGAATAAGCTCTTTGGCTTTCCAAGGTCAGGTCAGGAAATTCACAGATAGCCTGTCCTGAAGCATCAGCACCATGCCATGTTTGGGAGCTGTGTACAAATGTGCTCACATGAAAAAAATGGAGGAAAAGCAGCAGATGTTCATGAGCTAGCATGTGCTGTGGCTCTTGTAGAGTTTCTGCATTCAAGGCTGAGAGTAAGAGTTGTGCTGCGTAATGTCTGTCATTTGGAGTTGTTTAAACTCTTGAGCAGATGGTGAGAGAAAAGGAGTGGAAAGCAACTTCAAATGAAACCCAGCTGGAGTCTGGAGTGCAGGCTCCTTGGATGGTTTTCCTCATCTTGCAATGTGGCTTAGGAGACAGCTGGCAGTGTTACTTGTCCATGCCTGTTCTGTAAGGGACTCTATAAGGAACAGGAGCTGAGAAGCCCATTTAACATGACATCTTTTGGACAGTAGAGGTGAGGCAGTGCAGTGTGGCTAGTGTGGGGCCTGTCCTGATCTTGTGCAATTTCCTCCAGTCTTCCTCTTTGCTGTTGCTCTGCTTATAGGAAGTGTCTTGCACTGGTTGTACTTGTACTGAAAGGACAGGCCAGATGTGAACTTGGGTGGATTCCTTTGCAAAAACACCTATGTGCTTTTTCAGAGCAGGGTACTGGCCAAGATCTGTTAGCTGGGCATGGAAAATACCCTCCTGGCTTTGTTCCACTCTAACATTACGTTTTAAAAAGCTGGTTGGTTTGAAAAAGAGCAGGGCAGAATTTTCAATGAAAAGCAGTGTTATATCTCCCAATTTATGTTTTTTTTCACTGACTGCACAGTTGAAGCCACACAAACTTGTCCTTTAACACCTTAAATAAACGGAATTCAAAATCCTAGACACTGTGATAGTCTTCTAGCAGTTTCCCAGTACCACATCCCCAGGGGAGGGACTGAGACATCTGAAGGTTGAGTGACTTGGCTGAAATAACATTGTGATGAGCTGTAGCAGAATGAGACAATCCAATAAGGTTTTTCATATTTTATTTGAAGGTGGCATTGCTGTAGTGACTCTGGTGTCTCAGGTTTAGGTGGTGTGTGGCCACCTTGCAGATTTGCTTCCTTGTTGGACAGGAACCATTCCCTTTGTGTGAAAGTCCCTTTGCTGAGCCAGCAATGAGGCAGGAGAAGAACCCAAATCAGAGAGCTTGGCATTTTCTCTGGAGTGTAGAAGCAGTTTTTGTGGGGAAGTTTATGTAGAGGAGAGAGGAAAATGTTGCTTTTCTTGTCAGCTTGGGACCTTTTCTAATGTTTCCTGAGAAGTCATAAAAGTAAAGATGGATGTCACAGTGGAAATAAATTATGATATAAAGATTTCCAGCCCATAAATGCAGAGTGGAGTGGGAGATGGTATAGTGAGAGACTGGTCTGGTGTCTTGCAGGGTCTTTCCTAGCATAGTGTTTCTGCTGGATCTGCTGTCTGAGGGGTGGAGCATCTGACCAGCAGCCAGGACAGCATGGGGGAGTTGGGTTGAGTAGTGAGACCTGGGATGAGACAGGAAAGCGCATCTCAGAGGTTCCAGGGAAAGAAGGCTCTTGCAGACAAGGTGTTTATGAGCATGAAGCCTGTGCAGTGGTGGTGCCCTGGCAGCAGGGATGCAGCACTGTGACTGATGTCCTGCCAGGCGGGCCTGGCTTGGGGGTACCTGTCGGTGTGAACGTGCCTGTGTGTGCTCTGCAGATGAATGACAACCTCGTTGAGAGCTGGAGCGACCTGGATGAGCTGAAAGGAGCCAAGAATTTGGAAACTGTATACCTGGAGCGAAACCCCTTGCAGAAGGATCCCCAGTACCGGCGCAAAATTATGCTGGCTCTCCCCACTGTCCGGCAGATCGATGCCACATTTGTTCGATTCTGAGCCTCCTGCTGCCCTCTCTCCTGCCCTCCTCCAAGAAATGTCCCAGCAGAGTTTTTTATCCACTCACCACTCCCCAGGTCTTCAGTACACTGACACACACAGGGCAAATAGTCAATAAAAATCACTGGAACAAGATCTCATGTACAATGCACTCATTGTTTTTGAAATGTTGTTATTATTATTATTAAATCTTAACACAAGAGCCTTCAGTGTGCCTTTGTTTTTTTATTTTATGGGGAAGATTTTACCAGAAGGTGTTTGCAGCAGACTGAAGCCATGTGAGCTACTTGCTGACTGCTGTTGACTCTGTGCCACGAGTTCAGGTTAGGAATGTCCTCACAAACACCACGTCCAGATCAAGGCTCAACAGAAGTCTATAAAAATGTGAAAAAAGATCTGATGAAGATCCCCACCAAAGTAAGTTACCAGGTATGAGTCAGCGCTAAATACCTGGTGGTACGGGGCAGTTGAACTGCATCTCTCCAGCAGTTGCCATCCCCGGGAAGCACTTGCCATCTGCTGCTATGCTTGTCTGACAGCCTTATCATCAGTCCAGGGGAACAAGGAAAGCACAGGAGGGATGCTTGAAACTTTGCTGTTGGTGGTAGTTTGACTCATTCTGTTCTGCCATTGATTTGAATCTTTGAAAGAGTGGGATGAATCCCTTCTTCAGTTGGAGACCAGGAATATTAAGCAGGATCGTGTGACCCTGTAAAAAGATTTTGGTTTCCCTTTGTGGGTTGTGTTGCATTTGCTCAGCGGCAGCTCTGCTGTGGATTGTGGTGCTGCTGGAGGTGGTGTGGTGACCGGGCTTGACTGGGGAACCTGCACCCCACCATGCCACTGAACTGGGAATGTGGTGAGAGGAGTTGGTTTGAGTCCCCTCAAGGTGCCACAAACTCCCCCTGAGGACTGTAAAAGCAGCATCTCAGTTACTCTGTTACCATCAGGGCTGTATCCCCATACTCTTCCTGGGCTGACAGGGTGTCCCTGGGCTGGCAGCACCTGGCAGGCAAAACACAGCTGGGATTTTCCCCAAAGTTGCAAAAACCAACACAAACTGTTTTCTTGTAGGTGTGAGGTGAACACAGTGCTTAAGTCTTCCCTGGCACCCCAAAATCCTTGTGCCTTGGCCAGGCTCCAGCCCCTCCAGGGTGCAAGGGGAACCTGCTCCCCCTCATCACTGCCTCTCTGTGAGTCCCACTGAACTCTCTGCTCAGGGCCACCCAGGTCCCCACCTCCAGCTCAAATAAAGGTAGGGCTTCCTCCAGGCTGCTTGCAGGAAGGTATTTCTAAATGGGGAAAGTGCCTACACCCGTCTGCACTCCTCCTCCTGTGCCCAGGCCCTGCCCCTCCTACACGGGGAGCCCGATGTTCCTCAAGGGCGGAAGCAAGCATCAACAGGAGCAACAGGGTGGCACTTCCCACTCTCCCCACCAGAGGAGAAGCAGCATTGGGGTGGGAGAATCCCTCTGCCCTGTGCCTGCTGGCACTCAAATCCAGCTCTGTGGGAGGAAGGAACAAGCAGGGCAAGGGCCCAGGCAGCAGGTATGGGGGTAAAAGCTGCCAATCTGGGGCTCGTGCTGGGAGCTGCGGGAGAGGGCAGGATGCAACAGACCCTAGTGCCTTCATCTAACTTCTCAAACAGTGCCTAGCCTGGCAGCTAATCCCGCACCACATTCCCTCCCCAGCTCCCACAGGGGGCTTGGAGGTGCCTGTTGGGCTGTTGTGGGGATTGGAGGTTTTTGTCACTGCCAGAAGTGATAACCAGATACTGCCCCAAAGAAGCACCACTGCCAGGAGAACTGGGGCTGGATTGCTTCCTCAACAGAGATATGTGTCCATGTGCCCCAGATGTTATAAGGACTTCTCTGTGTGATGGAGAGTTTTTTGGGGGTAGATCACCCCTGAGCTTTTCAGGACACAGATGTTTTTCCTCAGGGAGATTCTGCACTTGGCATATGTCACCCCAGGCTTCCTGACTGGTCTGACCGGGTCTTTGGGAAGTCACAGGAACTCAAACCAAGCAAAATTCGATGCTGACATGCAACCCCCTTGAACTGATAGGAGCTGCAAAGGTGTAAATGAAGCTGGAAGTTTGGGGGTTTGGCTGAAAGTGCCTGAGAAGCTGAGGTGCTGGAAAGGAATTGGGTGAAGGTCAGCACCTGCGCACCTGTGCCTGTGCCCAGCGCAGCAGGGTTCTGCCCCAATTCCCCAGCACAGTCCTGGTGTTCCAGGCGCCAGGCATGACTACACGTTTGTTGTCTTTTTGTGCAGGTCTCTTATTGACTGCTTTGTGTGGTCACCAAGTGCCTGCTTGGTTGTCACAGTGTGATGGCAGGGCCACCTTCCAGGAGGAGCTTGGCCTTCTTGAGGATCCCAGCTGGGCACATTCTGAGTGGTGCAATATTAAGAAGCTTGAGTTCTTCATGGCACGTTTCCCTCGCTTCATGGCCCAAGAACATTTTGTCCCCACGCTGATCAGTCCTTACTGTAGGAACAGGCGGCCCAGCCTGTTCCCTTGCCTTGAGGAGTGGATCTCTGATGTTTTTAGGTGAAGTTAGAAGATGTCTCTCTCCTGCTTCATTGGTGCCCAGAAGAAGCTCTTGCATCAGAAGAATTGGTGTTAGTTATCAATGGCTTCTGCAAAGAGATGCTTTGCCCACCTTGATTTTAGTCAGGAGTAGGTTGGGGAAGCTGAGGCTGTTTGGTGTTTCTTTTCACTGCCTCTCTTGAAAGTCACGATACAAAGCCACATCATTTCTGAGGACCAACCTCATGTTAAAAAGGCCAAATGAGGGGAGGTTTAGACTGGATTTTAGGAAAAGGTTCTTCCTCCAAATAGTGACTGGGCACTGGAACAGGCTCCCTAGGCCAGTGGTCATGGCCCTAAGCCTGCCAGAGCTCACGGAGCGTTAGGAAAACACACTCAGGCACAGGATGAGATTCTTGGGGTCGTCATTGTCCTGTGCAGGACCAGGAGTTGATCTTCAGTGATCCTTATGAGTCCTTCCAACCAAGGAAAATACCTTAATGAGGGACACATGCAGATTCCCAGGCTCCTTGTTTTCAGGTGGTGGATGCATTGGAAGAACTGTTTCTCTTCACTGCATGTGGTGCCCTCCCTGTCTGCCACTCATGCTGTGACACTCTCCTGCTGTCCCACCTCTGTCACTGCAGGCATCTTTTTATCTCCTTATTCACCTCCCATGTGTAAGAGATTCCTGTCTGCTCAGCTTCTTGCAGTGTTTCCAATTTCAAAATTGAGCTCAGTTTGCCCAGTCTTTTAGATGTGAAGTGTTTGGGCATGGACTGGACCTAGACGCTGGTGTGGAGAAGGAGTCTCTGACTTTTCCATCACCAGATCATGCATGCTGGAGGATGTGCCTTTGAGCAGGGTAACCCCAAAGAAAAGTCCTTACCTATAGTGACAGAGAAAAGATGCAAGAAGAGGTTGTTCCACAACATGTATTTGTCTGAGGTGGTGGAGGAGACGGGTGCTCAGAGGGGGCCTAGGTGGTGACATGACAGAACACTGCACCAGACCGCTGACCACTAATGTCTCCTTGCTTTTCACCTGAAAACATTCCAGGTGAGAGGTGGAGTGGAGACCAAATCTCCCCAGTTGTGGGCACCAGCACCACCAGGAGGGGTGGTGGGGCTGTGGAAATGTCTCTGAGCCATGGACACCCTGTTGTCTGGGTCTGGTCCTCATCACTAGGAGGAAGGAAGGGGCACGAAGGTCTGCCAAGCATGAGAGAGGCTCCATGGATGACCCCCACTGCAGCCTCCCTTTCCGTGCCTCAGACTTTGTTCTCACAGCTGTCCTGCTCCCAGCTCAGCTCCCGGGGGATGGTTCCCCCACACCACAACAGAGACTTGCAGGAGACATCTGCTGCCATCCACAGGGCGCGGCCAAAGAAATTTCTGGACAAGCTTCACTCTTCGGGGATATAGATGGAAAACGTACCCAGGGATCTGACTCCAGATTTCTATCCTTGTGGTAAATGCAGCCTTGATCTGTAGATTGTGGGGTCCATGGGAGGATATGCCCTTCCATGGGGGCCTCTCACAGGAGGGGAGCCAGGTCTTGCAGGGGTGTTATGTGTTTGTGCTCATCTCCAGACTGATCCACACCAGCGTGGAGTCACCCCAATGCCACTCACAGGGACTTGTACAGGTGCCAGCAGCCTTATCTCTTATGCTGGAGTCCCCGTCTGCCCACAGCACACAACTCGTCTGGAGAAGAAAGTGGTGCACTGACTGCTGCTGAGTACACCCTGGAGTCTGCTCTGCTTCTATGCTGAGAAGCTCCAGCTCCAGGCGCCTCTGCAGGTGAGGGACTGTGGTGCCCAAGTTTGCAGGGGAAGGGGGACAGTGCCCCCAGTGCTCCTGGAGGTCCCACTCTGCATGACCGGCTGGTTTCTGCAGGACTCTGATGGGGTTTGCAGCCTCCCTGCTTCCCAGGGCACCCAGCAATCCCCAGTCACCACTCTTGTCCCATGGACAGCTGTGGGATCCCACTTTATTTTTCTTCTGAACTTCTCCTTCAGAGAAAAGCAGGAACCAGGGCTTTTGGGCTTTTGGGCAGGCCTAAAGGGCAGTGGGGGGCTGCTGCCATCATGGGCAAGGAGCACTGCGGCAGGGGGACAGTCCCATCAGAGAGTGGGTGACCTCACATGGGCACAGGATGCTTGGGACTGATGGCAGTGCCAATCAACTGTGGGCTAACTGGTCCCAGCCTGGGACCCATCATCAGCCCTTTGGTCCCACCTTGGTAAGGGAGAAGAGGGCTCTGTGTGAACCGGATAAGCCCTTCTCTCCCTGGGGCTGCTCTGGATGCTTTCCTGGATTCAGTGCCTGGAGTCTCCACTCACAACTCTGGTGTGGCTCCTGCAGGTGTGTCAGCTACCCTGGAAACTACCTGAGCTCTCCAGGGATCTCCAATGAGGAGGTGAGTGCCAGGTGGGAGAGACCCTGCGCTGTCCTTCCCAGGCAGTGTGTGTTGCAGGAATGCCTGCCCATGGTCCGTGTGCCAGCAGGCTGAGGGCCCCGCTCTCCTTGCAGTGCAGCCCATGTGGAGCTTGCAGTTTCATGGAGCTGGTGCAGGAGCTGCTGCTCATCATGGTTGGGAAGCAGATCAGCAACAACTTGTAGGAGGTGGCCATCCTGTGAGTACACCATGGCTTGCCAGGGCCATCACGTGTCCCTGAGCCCACCCAAGATGCCAAGGGGATGTTCACTAGTAGGGGACATAGTGGCCCTCCTTTTGTTCCCCCAGGAAGCCGAAGTGCTGGTGGCACAAGTGCAAGCTCCTCTCAACCAAGAAGGTGGGCAAGGAGGGGGAGTTGGCCCTGGTGGAGCAGGGGTACCCTAGGTTATGGACCATTAGCTGCCGGAGTTTGAAGGGCTGCTTGATGAGTACCTGGAGATGGGTAGGGACTGGCCCTCGGGCTGGCAAGTGCTGAGAAATGCTGGGAGAGAGAAAGCTGGTGTGGAGAGGCAGGAACTGCAGGAGTTCCCCACAGGAAGGAGCTTTCACCCTGAGCAGCCTGCAGGTGCTGGAGGGAGAAGGGCTGCCCCACTCCCCACAGGATGGGGTTGTGAGATGCTGTAGTTGATACTGTCATCTCAGTCTGTCCCTCCCTGGTCCTCTTCCTCCTCCTCTTTCTCCTAGTCCTGCAGTTTGGCTTCATCACCGTATTAGTGGCAGCCTGTCCCCTGGCACCCCTCTTCACCCTGCTCAACAGCTGGGTGGAGATCCACCTGGACACCCACAAGTGCATCTGTGACTGCTGAGGCCTGTGGCTGAGTGGGCGCAGGGCATTGGCATTTGATTTCTAGTTCTCCATCCTGGAGGCCTTCACTCACCTGGCCATCACCAGCAGTGTGTGCTGGGTGGGCAGGGGGTGTGAGGGGGCTGCAGGTGGAGTAAGGGAATTGGGGAAGATCTTGTTTAGGTGTTGCAGGATGCAGCATGATGAGGGAAGCCGGTGCTGGGGGTGCCTGTGCAGAAGGTGCAGCTCCACCTGTGGGCAATGGGCAGCTGTCATTCTCTGGGCCTTGCTTGGCAATAACTGGGGGAAGAGAACAGGGCACTGCACTTTGAGCAGCTCTGCTGTCCCAGACCAGTGTCATGTCTGGTTTGTCAGGCTGAGGGCAAGCAGAGGCAGAAAGCCACCCCAGAAACACAGGGCATGAAGGAGGGTGGGGATGGGGTGTCCCCCAGTTGCAGGATCTGCTGCAGCACACCTCCCTGCTTCCAGGCCTTCCCCATAGCCTTCACCTCTGATTTTCTGGCCCATGTGTGCTACAGGTACGTCCACAGCAGCCGCCTGCACAACTCCGTGAACTTCCCCTTGATATGTGCACCACGGGGCTTTGTCCTGCAGAGCAACACCAGAGGCAGGTGGGAGACCACTCCTTCCTCGGCTGGCTCCTCACCCCCTTCCTTAACCTTGGATTTTGCCTTTCTCTGCCACTGCCACAGCAAACATTTTGTTCAGCAGAGCGACTTTTAGCCAGCTCCACGTTGTCCATCCACTGGGGGTCGTCACTCATGCCAGGTCCGAGCGTGTGGTAGACACGTCTGTGTGCGGGGTAGTGGGCAGGGTCACTGCCACCATTGTGGAGGGAGGCCCTTTTGTGAAGAATAAATTCCCCCGGGGCTGGGTGACCTGTGGGACCTTAGGTCCCAGCAGAAGCTGGCTGAGGGCTGGTTCTGCTGTGCTCTGGCATTGCAGGATGGGAGGGGGAAAAACTGCTAAGAAGCTCAGTCAGTACCTGCTGCACCTCTGCTCCCTCAGATACAGAGCATTCAGGGACCCGGATGGCAGCCTTACCTTGACTTAGTGGCAGCTGCTGGTCGTACACTTGGGTTTCATCATCACCTTTGAGGTACCAGCTGCTCAGCCCAGTTGGGTGGGCCAGGGTGCAGTGCTGGGTCAGGGGGTGAGGACTCGCCACCACAGTCAACCCACACCTCCCGCCCACTTCCAGCATCTGGTTTTCTTTATTGGACATGTGATTGCATGGCTGGTACCTGACACTCCTGAGGCTGTGGTTAAGATGAAGCGTGAACAGTACCTGGCCAAAGAGACTCTGGCTGAGAACAAGGTGGGCTGCAGGTCATCTTCTTCCTCCTCTAAAGCCTTTTTTGCTTTATGCTCACACCGAGGCACTGGCAAGCAGGAAGGCAGCCCTGGAAGAGGCTGTGGCTGCTCCTTCTAGGACAAATGCCAGCTCCCTGTTTCTGTGGTTCACATCCTTTTGAAGAGACAGGAGACAAGAAGCAAGGCCAGGGTCACAGATCCCACTGCAGGCAGGGACTGGGAAACTGAGCAGCTCGCCAGCAGCTGACCATCGCAATGTGTCTACAGCCCAGGGCACAGTACTGGCACAGAAAAGCTGCTGAGCAGTTCTTCTCGGCCAGCAGCTGTGCTGTGCCCTCCATGGCCTCCTGGCACCTGAGCATTTGGGGACAGCTGTTGCTGAAGGTGGGAAGGGACACAGGTGGCTCTGGGTGTCTGTCCCAGCTCTGGTATCACTGCATACACGACCTGGCAGGGAGGGAATCAGTCACAGGAGGCAGACGAGAGGTTCTGGTTGCAGAGTGAGCAAGAGGGACCATGGCTGGTGCCTCCCCCTCCTTCCTTACACCCACAGCATCCCTGGCACCACCTATCTGGATGCAAGCAGGTTTGTGTTTCCCCTCCGCTGCTGGTCTCACCCCCTTCCTTCGACCCACCCCTGGCCATGTAAGTCCCAACCCATCAAGGGCATGGCCACAGCAAAGGCTCAGGTATGCACACTTGAAGTTCTCAGCCCTGGCTAAACCCAGCCCAGCATGGGCTGTCTTGGATCTCACCCCACCAGCAGAAATAATATCCACCACACTCCAAGCTGTTTCAGGTTTTATTTTAGAATTTATAAAATTCCAGTGTCATCCATACTCATGAGCCTTTTTACATGTTTGCATATAGTCTCCAAATTCCAAAGTTAAGGCCAAGGGATCATTGCTATGGAAACGTACAATATGGAAGACGTCAAAGAGAAGAAATGGACACATGCCACTGTCTGCTGCGGAAGGAGGATGGTGGGGGGACAGTACTAGGTACAATCAATTCATGACCTTCTTTAGAGAGGAAGGTTGGGCTGTGGGGCATGAGCCCAAGGCACTGGGTGCCCTGGATTGTAACTCAAGCCTTGCTGTGCAACTGGTGAGGGCATGGGGAAATAAAGAGGAGGAGGGGGTGATAGGCTCGGTGATGCAGGACAGACCTAAGCTACAGGGTATTAACTATTTTCTGACAGACGCAGATGGGAAGGTACGTACCACCCTAGTTCTGATCCTCCGTGTCCCGTGCTGGAGGCAAGGCAACCCTGTTCTTCAGGGGCAACCAGACAACCTGCAACGGGCCATGGTCCATCTCACTTGGTTCTCAGGCTAAAGGAGAGCACTGTGAGGTGTTGGTTTGACTTCTGCATAGCAGTCTCTGCCAAGAAAAGCTGGCACAGGAAGGAAAAGCATCGGCATGTTGGGCCTGCCCCACGGAGGGCAAGGTGTGGCGGCTGGGCTCAGCCTTCCACAGCTGTGCTCTGTCAGCAGCACTAGAGAAGAGAGGCTAGGGACTCCTACTTGTCCAAGAGCTGAAGCAGCTGGGACAGAGAAATGGCTCAGACTACAAGCTCTGTAGGACTCATGCAGTGAAGTAAGGGCACACAAAGCCCCCACGCTACATGCCTCCCTCCACAAAGATGTGGTTTTCCTCTTACTGGCTGGAGGAGCTCGGACACAACCCCTTTGAGCAAGCTGTGGTAGGGCCCAGGTGCAAGTGGCCCCGAGTACAGATCATGGATCACCCTCTACCACATGATGGAGGCCTCGGGAGGGCTCAGCGCACGTCACCCCCCAGTGCTGTTGCAGCAGAAGCCTGGCTCTCACAACCTCTACAGCCAAGGGCTACGGCACAGCTGCCCCGGGGCCAAGCCCTGTGCTAGTTCAGTATGCAGTCCTAGGGATTCACAGCCTGCCTCAGCACCACCATGCTCTGCTTCCCTCTGGAGCAGCTCCCGTAGCTGTGCAGAGACACAAAGCTCCTCTTGCTTCTCCTCCATGCTTCTGCTATGGCTGCCCAAGTGACAGCTGGAATCGCTGCTAACCCGTGACCATCGAGAGACCCCCATGACACTGATGTTTGAGGTAGAAAGAAGGCAACAGGAACGGTGTGACTGCCGCTCATGCCGAGCTGCTGCAGCACCAACAGTAGACTGCAGCTTCTCCAGGCTGTGCATACCACCAGCTGCTCCTGAGCTGCGTCACTGCAGCGACCCCAGCCGAGCCAAACCTGTCCCATCCGGCCATGCGGCCATATGCTGGCTGTCCTGCCTGTCCACACCGCTGGGTGGGGAATGAGAGACTGCGGGGCACTAGGAGCAGGCTCTGCCATCAAGCACTGGAAGACTGGTCAGTGTGCAGGCTGGGGCTGTGCTCGGTGCGGCGCAGGGATACGCGCTTGCTGCGCACACAGGTGTTGTCCTGACCAGGGCAGCCAGACGTTGTTCTGGCCCCTTCCATCTCTGTTGTCTCTACAGCCTATTGAAGGTTTTGTTTCTTTAAAAAGCAAGTTTCTGACCTTATAGATTATTTTAAGCTCTCCCCACAGTCAGCTATCAGCATTGAATGAATTTTTGGCAGTTAAAAGGAAAAACAGTTGATTGCACTCTACAAAGGTAAGGTAAGGTAAGGCCTGGGATAAACACAAAGGAAAGAGGGCAAACATTTTGGCTTTAGAAAGTCAAGGAAATTTATTTCCTGAGGTCATGAGACAGGAAGTAGATTCCTAGCCACAGTAAAGGAGGTCTCCTAATGAAGGCAAGAATGCCTAGTCAGACATGCTCAAGAGAGCAGATTGCTCTGCTAGCGCTTGGGAAGCTGCAAATCTTAGCCACTTGGAGTCAATTATGAAGTTTCTAACAAAAACACACACATTTAGTGTTTGAATCTGAGTGGAAGTCTTGTTCCAAAGGAGGAAAGAATATCCATCAAGAGATGAGGGTGGGTCCTAGACACGGTGATAGCTGAGGGGAGCAGGATGGGGTCTAGCACTCCAGACACCATTAGGAGACCTCTTGGGACAATTGATTTGTGCTCCAGCCGCTGGGTCAGATTTCAGACAGCAAGTATTTGTAGGAGGTTAGTGTCAGGTCAGCGGACTGGAGGAGTTTCTGCTTGCAGGTCATTATCGTTTGGGTCCCCAGGGAAGAGTCTTGGGGGCCACTTGAGCCCCAAAGCTGGGGAAGTCTTCAGAACTGCTCATATCAGGGGCCTAGAGCAAACAAAAAGGGAACAAGTTAAGCTCCTGCCCTGCTGCAAACCTACATGGTGAGGCCCTGAGCTAAGCAGCATTGTTGATATCCCAGGAGGAGAGACAATTGGGAAGGGACTAAAAGGATCAGTGTGGCCCCAGGACTGCCCAGGGTGGAGGGCCTAGCCATCTAAAGGTGACATTGAGAAGGGTGCAGATAAGGTGCAAAGGGCTCCAAGGGTCCCAGCTCAGTAACTGGGCCATTGGAGTGGGGTCAGGCCAGCCCTGCAGCAGCACTGGGACAGTTGAGGATGAGCTGCCACATGTCCCAGCTCAGAGCTGCAAACATTTGAGTTCTGTGCTGCAGCTAGAGTCTCAAGTCCCAGGCCCTATCCCTACCCCTAAAAATAACACAACCTGGCAGGACACTTTCTGGGGTATGAATTCCCCATTCCCCAACAGCTCCACAGTGGTAGCCAAAGTGGATAAGATGTTGGGAAAGTGTTTTGAAAGCTGGACAGGAGAGCCCAGGCCTGTACTCAGGCTACAAAGAGCAGCAAAAACCTGCTTTCTCTGTCACCAAGGAGAGTGCTCTGTGTCTCCAGCACAGACAGAAGGGTCCCCACACCTTGTGTTCCCAGCCTGCAGCACAAGCAGCACTCACCTTCTCGTTGTTGACGGTGGCCCAGGGGGCATCTCTCACCACAAAGCCCTTAGATGGGGCCTTGGACTCTTCATGTGAGGAGGGCTTCATGTACACCTGCATTGCCTCGTTGTCCACCACATCTGCAAGCTGCAGTAACACAGCCAGTGAGGGGGGATCTGGATAGCTTCTCAAACGGGGATAAAATGCCCACCCTCCATCTCATCACACTGCAACCTGTTCAAGCTCACCAGCCTGTTCTACAATGACCAAAAACGGTGTTTCTGCACTAGTCCGAGGGCCACAACTTTTAACTGGTGCCAGCTGCTACCAGGCAAGAACATGCACATCCTGGGGGTGTCCCAGCATTCTCATTCACTGTCCTCTCCTGGACAGAGGGGGCAGTCCAGCTGGTTTGAGGGACACCTGCAGTGGAGGCTGACAACCACCTGCACAGGGCTCAATTTCTCCAATGCAGTGGAAGAAAATACCACATGGACATAGTTCAGTCATCCAGCTCTGTGGCAGGGGAAGTTCTGGCTAAACCTCAGCACAGATTTGCTGAACACTTACATATTCCTCCTCCAAGTTCAGGATGTGATCGATAGCTTCTTCCACGTTCTCAGGGAGTCCTGTCACAGTCACACAGTTGGGGTCAGGAGCTCCACTCTGGGGAAAACGAATATCCACCTGGAACACAAGGAACAGCACAAAGCTTATACCTGCGTATCTGAAATGCCAGAGACTCCCCATGACCCTTATCATTAGAATCACAGATCACAGCTCTGATGTCCTGATTACTGTCTGTTCACAGCCACAAGTCTGTTTTGAACCTCCACAGCTCAGACACTGAGAGGTGAGCAGGTATATACCTGGCCCCAAAGCTTGGCCAGTTTCCTGTGAAGGAAAGCATAGCACTCTGTAGTAAGGACCCAATTTCCAGCAGCCCCTGCTGACTTCTGGGCAGCTCCCGCAGCAGAGGGGCTGCATTTCCAGACAGCGTCCTCACACTGCTGCAAGCATTTTCACCACTGAGCCATCACCATGAAGCACAATGAGCTTTTTGTGTTTGCCACAGAATAATCCCGGTTGACAATTGCTTTATAGAACTGGCCTAGTGCATCCCATGCACAAGCACTGTGCTCTCTCACACCATGCCTTCCAGATGAGTGCCAGAAATCTAAACAAGACAGGACTGAACCCAAAGGCTGCTTATTTGGGTACCAAACAGTTTGTTTCAATAACTGTGCCCAGCCAAGATGCAAGTCTCCAAAATCCCATCCCTCTGTATTCACATTCACTGCTGCCCCCGCAGCAAAGCCTGCTGCTGATGCCGTAAGTTTGCAGGGCAGAGATCCCTGACCTTTCCAGAGCCAGCTGACTTTGCCACATCCACAGCCCCGAGAATACACCATGATTCCCAAAGTCAAGGGAATCCACAGTGGCCTAGAAAAAATCCAGAAGAATTCCCTGAATTAAAGTCAAGTAGCTGGGGGGTCTGGAGACAGCCTCCTCACAGAGCCTCCCAGCAAGAGGCCTGGCTGTCCACTTCAAGTAATCAGAGTAGCTGACATACACACCTCCTCCTCTCTCTGAAGATCTACTGGAACCCTGTCTGCAAGAAGCCCAACAAAAGGGCTGCAGAGAGGGACAGACCTCAGTGTTGCTTGCAGGGCTAATCCAGAGCACCAAGGAAGCATTCCCAGGTTCCTCTTCTGTCTGGGTTCCAGAAAAACAGGAAGAACTCCCGGCCTGGCTTCCAGAGGAACATGACTCAGATCTGGGGTGGTGTGGGGATGCTCCAGCTGGTGGCTGGGTATGGTGTCCTGACAGCCCAGGTGCCCTGGGCGTACCAGGGTGCCCTGGGCCAGTGATGCTGCTCATATGCTGGTGGGGACAGAGCTGAAGGCGAGCAGGGCAGCACTGGCTTTTCTTTCATGTCTGTTCTAGTTGAAGGTGCTCAACAGGCACAAGAACCAAAAAATGTGAGCCTTATTCAGCACCAAGCTCTTCACACAGCAGAAGGTGGCTGCCCAGGCCCAGCCTGACCTGTGTGGCATTGCCCCACTGCTCACCTTGAACTCATCCATGATTTTGCGGATGGCTTTACCACGTGCACCAATGATGCGTGCGTGAACACGATGGTCCAGAGTCACATCCTCGGAAACCATCTGCTCCAGCTCGCCAACGATCTTCATGATGGCATCCCGGGCAGCCTCAGCATTCTTCTCATAGCCAGTAATGGTGATCTGGTCTTGAGCCTGGGGCACAGAGATGTGCGAGAGACCCAGCTCAAGATGAGCAAGCTTTCTCCCTGCTAATCCCCTTTACCATCCACCTTATCCAAAGGCAGTGGAAAGAGTTCAGAGCTCTCAAGAAGATGCTCAGAGACAACCAGTAGCCATCCTTGCACTCTGTCTGATCTCTCACCTGGCTTTCATCATCCTTGTCAGGGAACTGGATGTTGACTTCATGCTCTGTGCGTATCTGGGTAATCACTGCTCCCTTCCGGCCAATGATTTTAGGGTGATACTTGGGATCTACAGTGACTGTCAGTTTGAAGCTTCGCAAGGCCTGGAACAGGAAAAGCAGAGTGAGAACAGGAAACACACCATGGCCGGTCCAGTGATGTCCACTTAAGTCACAGCATTTCCTTTAGGCTTCTGAGATACATGGAACAGATTTTGCACAGCCATGTCTGAGCACCCAAGCCATCCATCTGCTGGAGCCTAGTGCTTTTGCCAAGTTCAGAGTGAAACTACAGATAGCAAACCACCCAACTCATCCCTCACCTATTTTTCAGAGCTATGATAAGGATTCAGTGAGGATAGGCAGAGAGACACTCACAGCACAGGGAGGTTCCCACCCACCAGTGTCTTGAAGGTAGGTGAAGGTGTGAGAGAGACCTGGGCAGTCCAAAGTTACATTCCCAAGCTCTCCTGTCAGTTCATGGTAAATGAGCTACCTTTGAGTAACCCATTTATGAACATTCCACACCCACAGAGCAGCTAAGGGTGCTCTTAAAAGATGAGGTGTTCCAGGAGTCTGCGCCCAGAGGATGAAGCCATGCTTGGCTGGAAGGAAGGAGGACAGGCACAGGCCTTACTCGATCCTCTTGTTCAGCTTGCAGTTCCTTCACTCTTTCCAGGAGCCCGACCTTGGCACGGTCCAGGTTGGTAGCCAGCCCAGTGATGGTGATGATATCTGACTGCAGCTCAGGGGCAGGCACCTGGATGTTCACCTGAGTAACAAGTAGCGATTATCATTTTGTATCACTGCTCATTCTGTATCACTTGTGATGCCTCTGACTGCAGGTTGGCATCTTGCTGGTCTCCCCTGACATCAGGACCAGCTCCCATCCAGGCAGCCTAAAAACCACAGAATGGCTGAGGTTGTAAAGGACCTCTGGAGGTCATCAAGCTGGGTCACATGGAGTCAGTTGCCTGGGACAATTTCTAGGTGGTTTTTGAAAAGAACTCTGTTTTTCCAGGCCCTGTGCCGGCCTAGAAAGGCCAGGAAACAAATATGTTCAATAAGACTGGTTGCTGCCAACCTGCATCAGCCCCAGAGGCCCAGGAGAATTCTCCTGAATGGGCAGGCACAGCAGAACTGTTTCCCAGGGCCCAGGAGGAAAACAACTCTCACACTGATGAGAAATCCCTGCAGACACCAAACAAGTAATGCAACACTCACAACATCAACACTGATCATACAGCTTCAGCACGAAACCTGCCAAGGCCTGGACCTAGGGTCCAAAACACACAGGGACCATTTTCCTGTGATGGAGTCTGGATTCCATGGCAGACCTGAGTATGTTGCAACCCTACAAACCACAAACATGGTCACTTACAGATTCTCCAGGACAGAGGAGATGGAAGCAAGGATAACAACTTACTTCAAACTCATCCATCATTTTGCGGATTCCGCTTCCTTTCTGGCCTATGATGTAACGGTGAAGATCAAAGGGAACTTCCACCTCAATGGTGACAGGAACCAGAGCCTGCAGGGGGTGGGGAACAGTTTACCAGTGGAAAGAGTTCTCCTGTCTTCTAGCTTGTCATATACTTGCCCAAAAGAATATGTTGCTGAACATAGGTACATTCTCTTGTAGTCAGGATACAAACTTGACAGGAAGAGACGACAGCTGGGAATACCAAAATGACCTGTTGCATGTTTTCCAAACAAGCCATCTAAAACCCCACCTGGGGGACAGGTTGTTTTCATATCCTTGGCTTCAGTCTAGCAGACACTTGGAAAACATCACTACAGAAGCGTGGCAAGGTCTGCTGAACATGGAATGACTCAGCCTCAGACTCCTCTTCCCAACTGTGCTCCATAAAACAAGCATGTCATGTTTTTATGGCAAGTAACTTGGAGCTGCTTAAAATCTCTCTCAATGGCAAGGTCAGGCACTATGATTCAAGCTGCCAGGCTGTCACAGAGCAGAGGAGCTTCCCTTGAACAGTGCAGACCCCCTCTACAGCCAGCATCACTGATCACTTACATTGCACATGGACTGAGCAGCTTTTACTACCACCACCAAAAATTATGTCCAAGCATTACTACCTTAACAGGGTAAGGGGCTGAGAAAGCCACACACCTGCAGTGCCTCCTTTGCTGCCTCACACTTCTCCCTGCGGCCAGAGATGATGATGATATCGCACTTCTTCGGAGAGCTGGGATCTGTGTCCTTCCCTTCCTTGCCTTCCCCACCTTCCTCACCATTCTCCTGCACAGCTGGCTCCGCAACAGGGGCTGAAAACATGGAAAGTCTTGTGTTCAATGCACAGAGCCCCCTCCTTGCTCATCATCTCCCTCCTCCAGATCCTCAGGCTCAGCCATCAACGAGAGCTCAGAGAGACCTCAGTAAAACTGTAGAGCCTTTCTTGTTGGGGTAAGTCCTCATTTCTCCCTGTACTCTGCAGTGACAACATGTTCACAATGCCCAGGTCTGCGGTTTGACCTCCTAGAACTGTCCCCTTCCCAACAGGGCACGGCTGAAGGTAAGCCCAGATTCAAGGACACTGCAGGAACACCAGGGATCAGTTCTCTCCATAAATTTCAAGTAGAGCATGTCCACTGGTACAGAGTGTAGGCTACACTACACTCATTTGATCATCCCAACCCCCATGTGAACATGCATCCATAGGTATACCTGGGTTTTCCTCCCTGTCAGGGAATTTGATCTGGACACCATAGTCCCGGGTGATCTGCTGGATTCGGGATCCTTTGGGACCCATAATGGAGCGGTGGAACTTTTGTGGGATGGTGCATTCGATTGTCACTTGAGCTTCCTGTGGGAAAGCAGAGTTGCTCTATTGCGATGCAGCCTCTTTCGCACCAGAAAACAGGATGTTTGTGCATGGTGAAATCCAAAATGGACACAGGAGTCATGAAAGATAACAATGACTGAGAGGGAAAGAACTAAAAATTTCCTAGAATTGTTCCTCTCTCAGAGAAGAGCAGAGGATTTTAAGAAGGTTGCCTTCAACTCAGGATTTTAAAAGCTTCCAAGAGCAAAGCTCAAACTGTTTTTTACCCTGAAGAGGAGGAAGTATTAAAAGAAATTAAAAAAAAATAAAGAAAGAAGGGAAGAGAACAGGTTTGACAGTTGGCTGCTTCCAAAAGCCAATACTAACAGTGCAGGAAACCCCTGGAAGCAACCACTGCCCAAGGCCAGACATGGAGAGGAACAAGAAGGCTCTGATCTTTTAACATCTGGATATACATCAAGGAGTGGTCTCCTACTTCCACCCCTAAAACCCAAGAAGAGACGGAAATTCGTTCATACAGCATTGCCATTTTGGAGTCAGCTGCTATCTCCCAGGCAGGATCTAAAGTCTGCAGACCCTGTACATTGACAGCAAAGGTTCAAATACAAGAACTACCATGGGACTTGTTCACATAAAGCTTGGTCATACAGCAGGTTCAACTAGGACACTGCTGAAGGAAGAGAGGACAGAAGAAACAGTTTTTCTGCAACATACCAGGTCCTCAATGATCTCCTGGATGCGTTTCTTGGCTGCTTCCACACAATCTTTGGCTCCCTTGAGGGTGACTTTATCGCTCTGGGTACCAGAGCGTGGGAAGCTGACCATCACACCACCGTATTCATCTGCAATCTCACGCAGAACTTGTCCTCTACGGATGACAAAGTGGCGGTGGTGCTTGGGGTCAACCACCATGGAGTCTTCAACCACGTTATCCTGCCAACACACAACACCTAGTCAACCCCACCTGTCCTGGTGCGAAGCATGAGTTGGCTGCACTCAGCAGCAATCAGCTTACAACCTCACTCCAAGGTAAGGAAGGATCTTCCTGAGCTCTCATGAAGGACAGCAAATGGTTTTAGGACAAGCAGGTCCTCCACACTGACTTATTACACCTTGTCACAGTGAAAGGCAAGGCAAGAAAGCAGAAAAAGTTCATACCAAGTTCTTGATGAGGGCCTCCAGCTCCTTCTGTGCTTCTTTAACAGCCTCCTCTGTTCCCATGATAGTGATCAGTTCCTGATCTTTGTCCTCAGAGGTGGGGAAGATGATGCGAGCCCCCGTGTTGTCTCGCACCTTACGAATGTTGCCACCACCCTTACCAATAAGGAATTTGTGGTACTCTGGCTTTGCACGGAGGTCCACAGTGTAACTCTTTGTTTGCTGAAAGGAGCCAGAGACCCATGGAACATGTCAATATATAGAAAATATTCATCAGCATCAACAGTCAGCATGTAGATATATTACCCGCACCCACATGCAGAGTGTTGCAAAAGCAAGGTAGATACAGTGTGCTGTTGAAAGTAAAAAAGATATACAATGTCTTAAATTAAAAACACTACCCCAAAGACGTTGTCAGGGCCAAAAAACTAACTGTACACTCAGCATGATCAATGAGAATATGAACAGAGACTTCCCTAAGAGAAGGGTCTGACCCGCACAAAAGGCAACACAATCATTTGCTAACTGACTGCTGCAAGCCAGGCCCCAGAGGCAACCACCCAATTCACAGGAAGAACACGTTCACATACTGACCCTAGAAAGCTTGTTATTAAAATGACTAGTCAATCAGCCACAACTCAGAGCAAGGTCTTGTAACGAAAAGCTCTCAAATCTGAATATATGCAGTGAAACAGAAGAATTGGAGCTGAAATTCAGAGATCAAGAAAAAAGTGAAGGAGATCTGCAGAGTAAACTGTTTCAGAGAAGTGCCCAAGAGCATTCAAACCACAGAAGCAGGGAGCCTTAACTCTGAGTATGTCATCAGCCTGGGCAGAGATGCATTACAGACAGTTCTTCTACCCATGAGAGAAGAACTCATTGTCACAAGGATGGAAGTATAGCTTTCTTTTAATCATCCAAACTGTACCCAAATCCCTCAAAAGAGGATTTGTTTGACTGATGTCATAGGTTTCCACGCAGACAGATGGAATCACTTCAACTCCCAAAAAGAAACAGCTGGCCAAACCAACCTGCTTCTTCCCCTGCAAGACAAGGCTTACCTTCTCCTCTGCCAGATGTAGGAGCTGTTTCTTGGCTTTCTCCACATCCTGGGCTGGGCCCCTGATGGTCACAGTGTCACTGCCGGAGCCCTCTGTGGGGAAGTGGATGTGGACTCCACCGCACTCCTCCATGATGGAGCGGATGAAGCGGCCTTTGGCGCCAATGAGGGAATTGTGGAGTTTGGAAGGAATAGAGACCTCCACCTCTGCGATGTTGGCCTAAGTGAGGACAGTATGGGGTGTTAGTCAAGCTGTAGCACAGACTAACATGTGTTTGCACAGACTCTGCTTGCCCTCTAACTCCCACATTGCCAGGAGCTTTGCAGACCTGAGTATAAGAAATGTCTGACCAGAGCGAATCGAGACTGGCCACTCCTAACACATGAGCAGCCACAAACTCTGCTTGAATAGTCAAGAACAGACTGACATCCATATTTGTCTGCCCCCTGCCTTGCCCCACTACAAGCATTCATACATTTAGATCTCCTATAACTCCTATATTTATATTTTCAAGTCCCTAATCTGCCACAGGCCAGTTATTTCACTTACCAGTTCCTTTTGGATAGCCAAAATTCTGTGGCGAGCAGCCTCACAGTTTGCTCTTTTGCCTGTGATAACAATTGTCTCTGAGTTGCTGTTCTCAGCTGGGAGATCTATTTTGGTGTTGCTTTCTTCACGGATCTGCCACAAAAGAAAAAATCCCAGCAAAATCATTTGAGAGGTGTCCTGTGTCACAAAAAACGGCCTTAGAGGTTTTATTTTACATTACCATTGAGCAGGGGAGACCAGTGAACAAGATTTCACTGCAGGCAGTGACCATAAGGAGCAGTGAAGACAGGAAAGGTATCTCACCTTCTTGATGTTGGCACCTCCTTTCCCTATGATGTTCTTGTGGAATTGTTTGAAGATGGGAACAGAAATAGAAAAGCTGTTTTCAACCTACGAGAGAAAGGAAGGCAGAATTGAAGATTACATCATCCTGGCAAGTGAGGCCCCATCCCAGGAATTTGATAAACAAAGCTTCTGATAAAAGGCTTAGACTCAAGGAATTCTCTATATGGGACACTTCCAAGAATAAGCAAAGGCACGTACCTTCTCCTATAGCCCTTAAATAACAGCTACTGCCTTCCTGCCCCCATACAGATAGAACAATGTTCACAGTTCCCTCATCTTGAGATGTGTCAGCCCTAGCCAAGCCACTACAGCTCTGCTCTATTCAAGAGTTATCCAGGCATGGAAGAGAGAACAGCAGATAGAAGTCTTCCTTACCAGGTCTGCCACCATCTTTTGCATGTACTTGGTGCACTTCTCCACCTCGTTTTTGGGACCTCTGAGTTGGACAATGTCACTCTTCTGTGCAGGATCTGGGAAGTTGATGATAACCTGCAGGAAATGGTCACTTAGAGTCAACTCAAACAAATGCAAGAATTGCAATGTCAGACATACGCAAAGGCTGGGGGGATCCAGCACATCCCCTTTCCCATTTGGAAGTGGTTAACTATGTCAGCAGTCTCCGGCCAGAAGAACCATCTTCTCATACATATTAGATGAGCAGATGCGTATCAATTAGCTATTTCTCATACTTACAGAGACACTACATTTATGACTTTAGTGACCATGTGTCTATTACCAATGTAGGAAATATGCCCTCTGAATTCCTCATCTCCTAGAAGGCCTCACCTCTGGGAATTTCTCCCGGATTTCCCGGATCCGCTCGCCCTTCTGCCCAATGATGGTCCGATGGAATTTCTGCTCAATGATTAGGTCCTTGGTGCGTTCATTTTCCTGTGGAGAAGAGTTTACATGGCGTGTTCAGCAAGAGAGCCACATACTCATAATTACCAGTTTGCTGCCTGACAGCTTGTTATCAATCTTTTTCCTCCAGACATAATTCACTCTAGGCTGACAGAGAAGGGGGTCCAAGGGAATAGAGGAATTTGCACTTGTCATGAGATCCAAGTGCTCAGTGGGCAAGGGGCACACACCTCCACCAGAAGGTTACTAGGGAACACAAGAGCTCAAACCTTGTGGTCTCCCAGGCATCACATGCAACTAACCATACGGGAAGCGAGTTCCAGCAGCTCTTTCTTGGCCTGTTGGACCCCCTGTGGGTCTCCTTCAATTCTGATCAGGTTGCTCTTCTCATTGTCCGGGGGAATGCGCACAGACACCTTGTAGAGGTCCTTAATCCTGTTAACTGCAAGGCAAGGTCTGTGGTGACACACTCTGCTAGGCCAAGATTTAGAAACAAAGACACCTTGACTAGAGGCTGTTTAAGAAGTACATCAGCCTCTGAAGAAAGGCCAGAGGGGTGGAGCTGAATCAAGGGAAAGTGCCTCTTCGCCCTGGGGTTCAGCAAGAGCAGATCTGTGCTATGCAGGAATCTGTACAATTAAATACTACGGCATCTAGAGCCAACAGCTCACTTGCCAGAGTGAGGCATATTTCTTCCCCAAACAGCACCATATTTAGACCAGAAAATACTCATTCATTTCTAAGCCCAAATTCTGTTCTGGGGAGAAACTCACCACGCAGATTTCTACCCCTTCCCCCAACTGAGTACTAAAATGACATTCACACAGACCAACTTGAGAAAAAGAAAAAAGACAATTCTCCAACCTCCCCAAAACACAAAAATTCTGCCAGGACATGGCAAAGTAATCTGTTCAACTTTCCAAGACATTTCACACACTAAAGCCATCCCAAGGCCTCACTGCCCCTCCTTGTGCTAACTTCACTCCAGAAGGGCAGAGGTAATGTAACTGAGGCAGCACCCGGGTTGAGCTGCAGAGCCATGATATGATTGACTAATCACAGAGAGTCTGAGCACAGGAAGAATAAGAAAGGTAAGAAAGACACCCCACTTACTGTTAGCTCCATTCTTGCCAATGAGGTGTCGGTGGAATTTGTGGTCAATGTTGATTTCTGCATAATCCATCCGGTTGATCTATAAAGAATGGTACAGGGCTAGGCAGGGCAGGCCTCCTCTGCTGTTGCCTGTGGCCACTGCCAGTGCAGGCACTGACTCCAGCTGCCAGCTACAAGCACTCCTCCTGCTAGTGAGCAGAGCAGAACACTCCTCTGCTTTGAGCTGAGAGCACCATGCTTGTGAAACATTTAGAGGACTTAAATGCCTCTCCAGCTGTGGCTGAAAGAGAATCTTTCCTTCTCTGCATCAAAAGACTTATGTGCTGGTGATTTTTTAAGAAAAGCTTTATAACCAAGGGTTTTTGTTCATCTACCACACAACTTGCCTTCTGCAAGTTCTGTTAAGCCTGTGAAGATACCCACAGATGTGAGCTACACTTCGTCCCTGCTCTGTTGCCCCACCTTCTTCTTATCTACCAGAACTAGTACCACCAACTTACCAGATCCTTGACCATGACTTCAATCTGTTCCTGAGCCACATTCACATCTTCTGTAGGTCCTTCCAAAGTGATTTTGTCTTCTCCTTCAGTGAATTCGATGTGAACCTTGAGACACAAGGCAAGGAAACCAGTAAGAATTTTCCAAGACACAAGCCAAGTCAATGCTGTTAGTCAGGCCTACACCACCAATCCCTACCACTACGGGTACACATGGTTCCAGAAGTAGGCAACTTACAATTTTGGCCATATCACAGTGTCTAGAGTATAAGGGTTTGGTGCTGTCCTGGAGTCTGCAAGGGCTTTGGAGAAGTTCCTCACCTAACCTTTCTCCAGATACCATCTAACTCACCAGGGAGAAGCCTCATTGGAGTCAGCATTTCCAGGTATCCTACTACATCAATTCTACAAATAGTACCACATAAAGCTTCCTTTGAAGGACTCAACCCTTGAAAGTAACACAGGATGAGAAGTGTTCAAGGCAGTAGAATTTGGTAGTTCTCCTGAATATTACAAGATCTGTGTCATTTCCTCCCTGGTTTTATCCATGCTAGAATACATTTCTCTCTCTACTAAGAGTGAGCTGGACTAAACCATATTCTACTTCAACTGTTGCTAAGCTAATAGCTCATCCATACCTTTGGCATCTGCTGAGTTATTTTGGCCAGGTTTTGTCCTTTCTTTCCAATGATGAAACGATGAAGCCAAGAGGGGGCTGAGACCGAGGAGACGGTAAAACTGTTGGCCTGAGAGACAGAGAACCTGTTTGACGGACAGACTGGAAGAGGCCTTCAGAAAAATTCACTTCCAATTCCCATGCTGCACCCTCAGTATTGAGTTCTAAGCTGCATCACTGACAACCTGACAGAGACCACCCCCCTCCACCGGACAGTGATACAGGGATGTATCTTTTTGGGGCTTCCAAAGGAGGACGGGCCCATCTGGTCAGTACCTTTGCATAGACTTCAGTCAACGCTTGCCCAAGCTTTTCAGGCTCGCCTCGCAGTATCACCGTCTCCGAGCTACTGTCAGTGGGTGGGATCTCGACAGAGACTCCAGTTTTCTCCAAGATCTCCTGCAGGGAATTACCCTTGGGGCCGATGACATACTTGTGCTGGGACTTCTTCACCTCCACAGCGATGGTAGTAGTCTTCTTTTTCTGTAGGAGCAGAGGCACTGGAGCATCAATCACAAGGGAGCAGGGAAGGATAAAAGTGAAAGGAAGAGACACAAGATGCAGTGAAGCTCAGCACCCAGGAAAGATCAAAGCAAAGGTGAGCACAGGAGTTCTGCAGTACCCTAGCATCTTTGGGACCCTGCCTACAGAAAACCCTATTCTCAAAAATTTACAGGTGAAATACAAAACTTCTGTTTAAGCTCCCTAGGACACTACACGGAAGAGACCACATACACACCTCTGCCCTTGCACAACGCCCAGCTGTCCCCAGGCAGTGCTGTAATGCAACACCACGCTATAAGCTGATTATCTGTGTTGAAATTCAGATTGGTACAAATAGAGATATAACCATGAGGAAAAACAGACCAACAGCCCACAACAAGGATATTCACAGTGAGGATGGCAGTGGAAAATAAACTGACGTGAAATTTATTCTTCAGCAACTTGTATTCATATAATAACTTTGATACTGTCAGCTGGCTACACTGTAGCCTTCACACTTCCCTCCTTCCTTTACAGCACCAGTGTAAACATGCACCCAGAGAGCTCTTTGTGGTCTGCTAATTTCCATTACACAAAAAAGCAGGAGATCTGTCACCTCCCCAGAAGAACCACCCAAAGCCCCACTTTGCTGAGCAAGGAAGTGGTAAGACCCAGGTCCATGTACTGCAAGGGCTGCTGAGCAAGAGCAGACACAAGGAGTGTGCAACTGAGGGATGCACAAAAGTAGAACAAGACAGGAGAACGGGCTGTGAGCAGGTGGGGGGAAGATGGGAAGCTCTAGGGACCATCCATACCTTCTCTTCATAGATCTTCTTGACACGAGCCACAGCCTGGGCTAGCTGTTCCTTTTCCCCTGTGAAGACTATCTCTGTCTTGTTAACGCTGGGTGGAGGAATGTTGATGCGTGTCCCCGTGTCCTGCATGAGCTCACTCACCAGCTTGTTGTAAGGGCCAGCAATGAAGGGATGGTACACTTTCTCCACATCCAGCCGCTCCACAGCACGCTTATCCTACAAGAGTCCACAATAGTCCTCATTGGAAACTGCTGTCCATATCACCATCCCTGCCACATACAGCTAAATTCCCAGTGCTGTCTTGCTCGACACGCTAGCCTAAGCACCCTTTTCAGTTTGCAGGCTCTGTCCCTTTCCATCTACAAATACTCCTGTTCCCAATTTACGATATTCACCTCTGTAATCTCCTGTCTTATCTCAGCTGGCATCTAATATGGTTCACTTCAAAATACAGAAAGTGCTTATCTGACTTTAGAGATGGACAAAAGGGAGAACCAGAAGGTGCAGAACCTGGAAACAGTGTTCCAACGGCCAGTGGAATGGTATGCATCTCTGTTCAGACTAACAGTGCCACTGCCTGTGCCCATGGTGGCTACAAACATCTAACACACCACAGAGAACGAAAATGGCCGTTCAGAAAATGGCATGAGAGAGCTCATAGTACTGAAGTACCTGCTCAGCAGAGATAAGCAGGATCTCATGTCGGGCCTTTTCAATCCCTTCTTTAGTGCCAGTGATCTTGATCTGGTTGCTGGGGTCATCTGGGCGGGGGATCTGGATTTTGGTTGCAGTTTTGAGCTCCAGATCCTGCAGCTTCTCACCATTCTTTCCAATGACAAAACGGTGGTGCTCCTTGGGGATGGCAACTGTTGCTGAAGCCTGCAACACAAAGGCCAAGCATTTATGAGAGCCCTTGCGAGCACAGGGAAAGCTTTTCAGATGCTGCTTAGTAGCACAACTGAGGAGCAATGCCTTCAAACATATCCTGTCCAAAGGTTGATACTACGCCAGAGGAGTTGATCTATGGTGCCTGTATTCCAGGAGTCTAAACCCCACTATTCCTCAATAACTTTCTGTTTGCCCAGGAGCAGTACTCTGAATAAGCAAAGGCCTTCAGGCACAGATGAGGAGGTGTCTATGCTCCACTGTCTCACAGTCTCTCAGCACTAGAGAGCAACTGGGATGATGGCTCTGGGGTAGAGTTTATCTGAACTCTGACATCTGCTGCCAAGGCTACAGAGAAGAAGACATAGTCTGACTCCTAGGAAACCGAAATTCAACACCAAAAACTTATTCCAGCAGGCAGAGAGCTCAAATATGCTTTCCACTACTGAGTGCTAAGGTGTCTTCAAAGCAGCACATGCTGCTTCAGGGACTGCTTCCAGATGGCTCCTCTTGAAAAAGAGGGGACCTCAGAACTTCTCTCAATCTAGCACTAAAGGGCTGGTTTGTAACAGGGATTCCTAACTTCTTCCCGTCTCAATGAGTTTTTACTGACCTGATAGCTTACAACTGCTACTATGCTCTTGATCCCTGTGAATATATAACTACTAACTAACTAGACACTTATAATTCAAGCTAGCATGGAAAAAGAAGTAAATCAAATCAAAAAAAGATCACTTGGTGCGACTTTTCAACTTTCTGTCCACATATTGATGCCAGCCAAGCCTAGAAGAAATTGCAGTACAGACACACCTTTCAGACCTGGGGCCAAGCAGGATGGATATTTGAGGACAGTGGGGCATGGACCTGTGGTAGCACAACCCAAACTATTTGTTCAGATGCACATTATGTAGGGTTTGTCCCTTTTTCTTCCCTCTGGCAGGGTATGACACACAGGCTGAACAGCACTGAGCAGACAAGGTATTAACTACTGCATTAACTACTTTGGACATTACACTTTAAAACACACTATGACACTTGGCTGTGACATATCTTAACGAGAACTACCATTTTGATAATGAGCTCAAGAACCTTGAAGATAAGAAATCAAAATTCAGAGGACTGAAAGAAGAAGCAACTGAAACAAGGCGTCTGCAACTACCTACCAATGGGGCTCAAATTACACAACCCAGAACCCTGATCTGAAGCTTTCAGCATTTGGCAGAACTCCTTCTTCTCTACTTTTCTTTCTCCCATCCCTCCACATTCTTCTCTGAAGGACTTCAGAGAAAGCACTGCTCTGTTCTCACACGCTACGAATTTTGTGTGAGGGACCTGTACCCTGCCAGGACCAGCACCTCAGCACAAAGTCACAGACTGAAGACTCCACACTTCATGCAACATCATGGCCTGTAATTAGCTTTGAACCCTATTTTAAGCCTCATTTTCATTCCAAATTGCCAATTGTGTGCTTTGAAAATATATGGCAAAGCTGAATTAGTCATCTAATAACACCTCTTTGGCTTAAACACACACACCCAAGAGTCTCAAAGCACTTGGGAGTCTTGGGGAAGAGCAAGGACCAAGTTAGAAACAGTTAGCTGCCCTCACCTGAGTCTGCAGTCGAGCAACAATTTCCTTCCGAGCCTTCATGACTGCTTCCAGCTTGCCAGAGACCATGATGGAAAGGCCCTGGTCCTTTGCAAGAGACAGCTCCAGGTGAGCTCCTGTCTTCTGCATGATGTCAAGGCAGATCTTGGCCTGCTCGCCTTCTCCGAACTGATTCATGTCCTTGTATTTCCTCTCCTCCAGCGGCACATGAAACACCTGCTCAGCCACAGACAGATAAAAGTGCACAGCAAGCTGTCAGTATGCTTTTGTCTGACAGTTCCTCCCTCTCTCATGGTCACACAAGACTTTAGTGGCAGGCTGATCTCCCAGGTTTGTGCAGTGTATCAACCAGCTGTGCCCAGGTTTGCGCAGGAGCACTGCAGCAGGCAGTCTGTCCCACACTAGAAGTCTTCCTAAAGGGAGATTAGCACTCCCCACAGGAATTATACAATCCTCCCTTCAGGCCTGCTTCACCTATTTGTGGAACAGGGATGCAGAGCTCTTTCTAGACCATTTTCCAATGCATCCCTCCCCTCCAGAGCAGTCCTAGCTCTCAGCTGCAGTACCAGGGTAAAACACAACAAAGATTTCCAAGGATTTCATGCTCCAAGGAATGCTTCACTTCACCTATTTTTGGGAATGGGGAAAAGACAGGAGATAAGACATCCACTCCCACCAACCTGAGTGATGACAGAAGCCTTTATTGGTCGAATTTTGCTCCAGGGACCAGCAGGTTCCTGAGCAGCTTCCAAACATGGTGCTTTCTCAGGGAGCGGAGGGAAGGCTTCCTTGTAGGTTGGAGGATCATTCTCTTCTTCAGAGTTTAAAGCTGTAACTGGGGTGAAGCAAATAGGGTAAATGAGACACTTTCCCTGCAGAAATGCCCCTGTTCACAGGCAGCACAATTGTAATTAGGCACCACTAACAAGGGAGAGCAAATGGCTTGTGCCCTGCTATTAATCCTATTACAGCTATGCCTATGGGGCTGCCAAGTCTGGAGCATGACTGACATCAGCATAGCACTGACTGCAGTGGATGCCACAAACCACCAGTCTTGTCTGAGCTGGCACAATGGGTGCAGGGAGTGAACATGCAAGTGAATGGTAGCAGCAAACAGCACCTTACTGCCAACTTTGTCAAAAGGGGTTCAATTAGGGGAAAACAGACTGAGCAGAAAGAAGTGAAAGGACCAGAGCAAGGGTGCAGGTCAGAAGGGAATAAGACAAACATAAACCCAGGAAATAGGCAGAGAGAAGGGCTATAGTTAGGGCAAAGTCTAGGGAAAGACTGTATGCCTGTACATTATGTTCGACTCAGTTGTGCACTGGGCCATACCAAGCGGGCCAGTTCACAGCTGGGGATGGATGCCAAGACCTATCACTGAGTCAGTTCATAAGGTTAGTGACCACTCCCAGCACCTGGCTGAGCCAAGGATGGAAATCATAGCCCAACACACTGACCCATGAGGGTCTCGTGTAGCTCAGTGACCCACTCTTGCATGTGCCCCGTCCCGGGGCTGACAGTACTGCTAGCCAGAACTCTTTGAAGTGTTCAGGCATCTCCTCACAGCCCTGCATCGTGCAGCACCACCACTGTGCTGCTGGGGTGGAAAACTAGAGTCTGGCAAAACATTCATTTAGGAATGGAGAATGCACGCTTTTGGGGAACCAGACACATGAAGTGAGCTTGGGTAAGAGCAAGGAACTTTGTCTGTGCAGTCTGGACCTAGAGGCATATCACAGGAACTCAGTTGTGTTTGCTCACCTTTCACCTGCTGCTGGGCCAGGCCGCTGCGGTGCTCAGCAAAGCTCTCCTGGGTCAAAACTGCCACAGAGCTCATTGTCGACTTCCCACCCACACAAAATCCGGGTATGCCACTGGAAGAGATGGAGGTGGCAACACTATTACCAACACCACTCAGGATGCACAAAGTCACTCCAGGAAGAGAAAGTATATGTTACTGAGCACTCTTCCAGTCATCCTCTTGAAAAGCACTCACAGTGCCCATCAGCTGCCCAATTTCCTTATTGAACCAGATAGGAACTCAGGGGGGATATTTCCTCCCTGCACAGTGGTCACCAAAACCAGAGCTCCTCCCTAAGAAGGCAGAGGATGTGTAACCTAAGAAGGTCACTGGAAAGGGGGACACCACAAATTTTTAAAGCATACTCTAATTAATCTAAAGTATGGTCTAATTAATCTATTTTTAATGGTGTGCAATTTTTAAATGAGTATGTGAATGTCTGGATAATCAGTTCAAGACCATTGTGCATCCCTAGAGAGAAAAGAGAAAGGACCCAGGAAGCTGCCTCTTCCTGAGAAACTTATTTAGCTGCCTGACTTAGGGAGACACTCAGAAAGCCACTCTGACTAACAAGCTCAGCAATAGCAAGATCTTTGGCTCTCCCAAAATAAGAACTTACCAGCTAAATGGTCAGTAGCCAGAGAGTCCGTCCTGTAAGCTGCCTGTTTGTCAGCCTGCCAGCTTTTGCTTTATAGAAAAAAAAAAAAAAAATTAGGTCCAAGACAACAGAAAACCCTGACACCCCTGTTACTGTAACTTTCAATAGGGCACTGCCTGTATGTTTCAAAGCTGCACCTTATCCAAAACACTCATATCCAATTGCAACTCCCCATATATAACACCTGTCATGTTTTACTAGCTCTGCAGGCAGTGCCACTATCTACTTAAACTTCACAGCAGGAAGTCTGGAACAGTTTCTCTTTCATAACACTGGCTACAAGAGTAGCCATCCAATATCAGGCAAAAATATAGTCAATTAATAACAGATGTTCAAGACATGAAATTTCAGGGTTGCAAGCAAGACCTTCTCTAGTCAGAAGAGACTAACAACCTGAAAAGCTGCCAACAACACTGCCATCAGTCACAAGTTAGGAATGTAGTTCAGTGGAGCTTGGGTGAATCAACACAGACATCCTCACAAACTAAGGCAAACACTCAGGGCTCTCCACACTCAACTGCTGGGCAGTCCAGCTCTGCAGTTTTTATTGCAATAAGATCATGCACCAGGCACTAACTTCTGTCTCCAGGCCTAAATCTGTAAGTTGGAAGAAATTTCACACTCGTTTACATGGACTATTTTAAAGGTGTACACAAGACAGAACCAGGAAGAAAAATATACTGCCGGGAAGAGCTTTCCATCTCCTGAATCTGGATCCGCAGATTTACTGAAAAAGTCTTTAGAAATACAAGTGAAAATGTAAAAGCCAGTACACTGTGCCAGTTGTACAACAGCCACCCAGACCCAGAGTCCCCCAGAGGTGTCCTGTGTGCATCTGCAGAGCTTGCACTCTCCTAAAATCCAGTGCCTCTGCCTGCTCGTGGGACAAGAGGCCCCTCTCCCACACACACCCTGCAGTGCTGCTTGGACCATCTTCTGAACAGCAAACTTGGTCACTTTTCAGGAAAGTGACAGCGGCCATCTCTGACCTTCCAGTGTGCTAGAAAAGGCTCCCAAAACCAGTGTCACTCCTAAAAATGCAGTATTGCTGATGGGGTGTCTCACATCATGCTAGACCGTGATACAGTAAAGGGAAGCTGATGGTGGCAGAAGGAAAGGAGGGAAGAACAGGGAGAGCAGTGATGCAACAGTCATACAAGCCTGATCTGCACCTCAACGAAGGCCATTGTTTTCCCGTACTTCAACATACCTTTTACAGGGAGAATGCAGCACAAACTGTGCTGTCAGAGCAATAGAGTTAATGTTGCAATTAATCCTGGAATGAGGCAGCAGGTACCAGGACAGCCAGTCATGCTGCTGAAGTACAGCTGCTGCAGCAATGCAGACCTCTGCACGGCATTTGCTGGTGTACAGAAAAGGTGGCTAGTAACCTGATCTTGGAGAAATCTCCTTGCTGTGCAGGGTTCCACCACAGTATAACACGTGGTTACATGTACATGGCACACGCACGGTTCAAGCTGCTGCAGGTCCAAGGAAAGCAAGTTAGTGCCATGGTACCTGTTCCAGACTATCTCGACAAGGCCTGCAGACTCCACAGCAGCTCCTCCAGCCTACTGGATCACCAATGAGGGTGCCACCACCTCATGCCAAGCTCCAAATGAGGGCAGGAGGGAGAAGCATCCTAGACATCGCAAAGAGCTGCCAATTTCTGGCTGGAGCCTTGCTAATGGCACAGATGTGCTTATAACTCTCATTTCTCCAGAAAACACCACCTGGCTGATCTTGTATGTGCTCTGCTCCTTAGAGGAGGAGGATAAGGACAAGAAATCAGTCAATGACATCCAACATAGCACCTACTTGAAAGCCACAACCTCATGGCACAGCTGCTGGTTTCACTGTGTACACACCAGCTGCAGAGACCTTCCTTGCAGCCTCCACCTCAGAGAACAGCCAGACATTCAACGAGAAATCAAAGGGCAGTGTTTATCTATATGAATTTCTGCTTCGTCACCCATACAAGAAGCTAAGAACAAATACTCCTCATCTCCAGCAATCCCAAGCATCTGGTATATTGTAGGCCTCAGGGATCCATCTCCAGCCAAAATCAGAGGCAACCATTAGGATGGTATTTTAAACGTAATGTCAAAACCAGCAGCTCAAGCACAGCATTTGGATCTTAAACCTCCATGGCTTCCCACTTAGGTTTTGAAACTAAAGTTACAGCTATGTCACACCAGTGTGCAACTGACTGGGTCAACAGGTTTCAAACCGCCTGGTTGACACACCACCTGTAGTGCTGGCCTTGTGCACCAAAAGAAGTTACAGAAGTCTAGAGCACACTTCAATAAAAAGAATTAAATAATCCTAAAAATAACCTCCAGCAAGGGCCAGACCTAATCACAGGAAACATTTGTACGAAGAGAAACCAAGGCAAAGTCATGAGCTACACTGCCAATACAATCAGTTCTTGTGGACAGAAATGTCAGTTACACCTTATTTACAAGTTTATTTAATAAAAACAGTATCACTTTGTTAATCCCATGTAGCGAGAACCGCACACAGCAACAGGGCTGGTTGTGGTAGGCAGTGTCCTAGGTCGAATGTTCATGCAGGACAGGACTACTTCTTGGTTGATGAGCAGACACAGATGAAAATACTTGCTTTCAGAAACCTGACGGGCTCCCTCAGAGATTGGAGGTCCAGGCCCCTTAGTTTTGGGGGAATCACGCTGACAGACAGCTGCTGTGTGGCAGAATGCAGTCTCCCTTCCCAGCGATTCCCGACTTAGTACATCGTAGAGCGCAACACGACCGCAGCCCTGGCCGCGAGCAGCCCTAACCCATCCCCCATGTTTACTCTTCCACTAGATCCGGCCCCACTACCACGTCTGGCCCCGGACAGGAGGAGCCGTGTGGCGGCTCCGCCACCGAGGACGTGCACCCGGCCGCGTCCTGCCAGCCGGCCCGGCGGGGCAGCCACAGAGAGTGTTTCTCAGCAGGGCTGGGAGAGGGCTCCCCCGGCTGCGCTCCGAGAGAGGCACCGGCCCGGGGGAGCCTTCCGCGCAGGGCTGTCCGCGCCCGGTGCCTGGCCCGGCCCGGCCCGCCACCATGACCCCCGGGCAGCGGCACGGAGCCGCCCCTCCGCTCGGCCCCGCGGGCTCGGCCGGGCGGGCGGCGCCGCCAGCGCCACCTCAGCACTGGCGGAACCGGGG
>VZTJ01003161.1:311007-325649 GCA_013397795.1 Orthonyx spaldingii
GAGCGGGACACAGACACTCCCGCGGGGCCCAGTGACAGCCTCGAGAGCGGTGCCGCGGCCGCTGGAACGCCGCCGGTGGCGGTAGCGCGGCGGGCACGGCCAGATCCGGGCCCGGCGGTGGCACCTCCCCTCGCCGACGGTGGCCAGGAAGCGGGGCCAGGTCGCTCGTCCTTCTGTAGCCACGGCAGGAGCGGAGCGCTCGGCCCCGTGGCAGACTGGGCTGCCCGCCGCCGGCGCTCTGCGGGTTGACCAACACTGGACGAACGCTCGCCGCCGGCCACTTTGTCTCGTATCGGAATCAAACCTTACCACCGCCGGGAACGGCGCGCAGCCGCCTCGGCCTGCGCCGCTAACCCTCTCCCACCGACCACGGGAACCACAACGCGCCTCAGCCCGGCCGGGCCGCCCCCTCCCCACGCAGCCGCGGGGACCGGCCTCCCCGTCGGCCCGGCCCCACATGCCGGCGATATCGCGGCAGCTGCTGCCGGCCGGCACGGCCCCACATGCCGGCGATACCGCGGCATCTGCTGCCGGCTGGCACGGCCACGCTACCGCCGTCTGAGGCCCCGCCGCGCGGCCAGACTTTTCCCCACCTCCCGCCGCCGGATGCCCTCCCTCGCCGGACTTTGCCCTGCCCGGCCCGGCCGGCGGGAAGTTAGTGCGGAGTTTCCAGGTAGCGCCGACACGTCGGTGCCCTGGAGAGGATGCGAGGCCGCCTCGGGCCGGGCTGCCCCGCCAGCCTCCACGTCGGCGCCGCGGCCGCGGCGAAGGGGCCGCCCCCCGTCCCCGGTGACTCACTCCGGCCGGTGCCCGCTCGCCCGCCCTTCTGGAGAAACGGAGCGCTCCTGGGAGAACGGCGCGGCGCCCGCCCCGCCACCTATATAGGCCGGGCCGCTGCCAATCCCCAGCCCGCACGTCAGCGGGACATGCCCCTTCCCGGCGGGGCCGGCCCGCCACGCGTGCCCTGCGCCACCGGGGCCGCCCCGCCGCGGCCGAGCGGCTCGGGAGCCTGCGGCTTCGCTGGCGGCCCGGCTCCCGGCACGGCCAGGGAAGCGAGGCGCGGGTGGCCACCGCTCGCTCTGCGCGCCTCGGCACCGCGTCGCCGCTTGCTCCCCGACTGGTACCCGCGGTACAGGCCCTTTCCACCTTCCTGCGGATTCATCCCAGAACGCGCCTCCCTCCCGCAGCCCAGCGGCAGAGAGGGTTGGGGCTGCTGCAGCACCGAACCGCCCGCGGGCCCTTGCCCAGCCCCGTGACGGCCCCGGAGCTCAGGATTACCCACTTTGGTCAAGCCCAGTTTCACGCACGGTTAGCGAGCAGTGGCTCACGACGGCTCTGATCAGCCTGAAAACCACGGCTGGCACAGGAGAGACAGAACACCTGGGGCTCCTGCCCGGTCCAGCGAGTAGAGGAGGACAGCGAGGCCCCAGGCCCAGGCGCCCCCTTGATCCTCCTCCTCCTGCACAGACTGTCAGAGCAGCAGCTACCTGAAGTGAGGCTGCAGGCAGGCAGAAGGGGCAAGGTAAGAGCAAGAGTAGGGAAAAAAAAAAAAAACCAAACCAAAAATCATAGGAAAACCTCAAAACCCCAACACACCCCCTCTCCCCCAGAAAAGTAAAAAAAAAAAAAAAAGCCCCTCTTCTTATTCCAGTCTCTAATTTGGAAATGGGGAAGAGTGAAGGAGAGGAAAGGCAAGCCAGCAAGCACAATACTCTCCTTTCCTGCACAGAGGATGTTTATTAGTTTGTGCAATATAGATGTTTTTAATTATTAGCTCTGCACTCTCAAGGAACCTAGGAAAAAACCCTGTCCCATCACTGTGAAAATGCATCAAGTTTGAACTGATTTTTGTGCTAGCTCGTTTTCCTACACAGCATTAATCTTTCTCGTAATTCATAACTTACACTTAGCAATCGGTTTTCTCATTCCCACCTTGAGCGAGGGCAGTCCCAGACCCTAGTAAACAAAACGAAAGAAGCTGCTCTGTGGAGCTCTGACCACAAAAATTTGAGGTCTTTGGGATAACTACTTTTGATTACATGCAGTAAATTTTAGAAATTTCATGCACTGTATTTATGGAAACAGGGATGGTATTTAGCCTTTAGTAAAATTATTACTTATTAACAAACAAGAGTAGTTTCTCCATTTCTCCTCTTTTTATCTTACGGCTGGGAGGACATCAACAAAGCACTTGCATTTTTTGACACAATTTGTAACTATAAATAAAGATACACTTTTGGGTGAACAGTCCTCAAGAACTGACTCCATGACCAGGTACCTCTGTGATCCATCTCCCCCACCCCAGCCACTCCTCAGAAAGCCTGTTATCTCCGTGAGGATGCAGGAATACCACTCCAAGCATGGGATTCTCCACAGAAAGGCAGGGTGCCACTGGTGCCACGCCATACATGCTCCAGGAGCTGGCTCTGGCTCTCCTACACAAACTGCCTGGGCTGGGGATGCCACAAGCACCTATAAGGCACACAAGCAGGCTGGTGCCTACCACGACAGAGGTGGCTCATGCAAAAGCAGAGCTCCAGGGACCTGGGCAAACCTCAGCACCTTCAGGTGTTGGGCAGCACCTGCAGTGCAGGGTGCTGTAACCTGGGACTCTGAACCTTCCTTAAGGCGCAGGATGCTTTTCTGGTGCTTTTGCTCCCTCGTGTTTATCTCCCTAGCGCAAAGCAGGCTGGCTCCTTCCAACACTCTAACTTCCAATTAACTCCAACATGAGTAAGTACCATGATCCCCTGTGCCAGGGAACCAGAGAAGCATCACAACCTCCGGCCCAGAGCACCTTACCAAGGCACCAACATCGTTCTCCCTCAACTCCACCTCATTATCTGGTTCAGCAGGGGCCCTCTGTGGGGACATGTCACCTTGTGCCTATGGGATAAACTGCATAGCCCTCTCCTGCTCTCTCTCTGTAATGCTGCTGCAGCCATGGGTGCCAGGTCATTACGGATTTCTGGCTTCTATCACAGCTTCCTCTCCAGGTCTGCTTAAGACGCAATCTTCCTCTGCCTGTTGCTCTTTATACGCAGCTGTAAGTGGTGGGAGGGAAGCCTGCCAGTCCCAGAAGCTACTGGAAGGCCTAGAGCACCTCACCACGTGCCACCCTCAAATAATGGTTTCTGCTGAAGGAAACCTGTCACAGGCTGTTCTCCTTAAAGGAATATCTTCCACAGGGAAAGAGGTGTGTATAGGGGGGGAAGAGCTCACCTTTCCTCCCACATTCAGTAAGTACAGAAGTGTCCTGTGCATGGACAAAAGCACATTTACCGGGTGCCAGGAGGTTTATTTCAACCACTTGCTCCTGCCAGCACATAGACCGTCTGTGTCCCATCCCATACCTTTTCTTCAATGAGGCTATGGAGTATGGGAAGAGAGGGGTCTGCAGGGATGGCTTCAGGCCTGTTCTATCTACTTACTTGTCCACAAATGCAAATCTCACATTAAAATATAAATTAAAAATACACCTGTCATAGAGATGCATGTAAAATGAATCCTCTATAAGCCAGGTGTAGAAATTTTTGATAGCTGAGGGGAATGAGACAGAAGAAGGTGCCCAACCCCTTGACAAATATTAACCTACCACTCTCCCTCAAGCAACCCATATTTTGTCAGCATTACAACAGACCCTAATTTCATGACTTGTTAGAACAACTGAAAAAGAAGCCTCCCAAAGAGAGCACCAAAGGGTGGCAGAAAAGGTAAAGAATTGGGCAGCTCGTATTTTCCATGGCTTATCAGACTGGCAGCTCATATCACCAGTCTGAGGGAGGACACAGAAATGGAACCAGCAAAAACATCAAACTTGCACAGAGATAAAACTAACACTGAACTGGTTTGGGGCTTGGTTTTTTGGAACATGTGTTCACCTATGTGAAGGCAAGGTTGAGGAGTTAAGAAAGCTTTCCATAATCACCCCACGACTCTTGGGGAAGGGAGAGGAAACTGCACCTTAAACCACTGGAGCAAAAAGGTTGGTCTTTCCTGGCACATCTACCCTTGGCTGAGCTGGGATTTCGCAAAGGATTTCTTCTAGCCTATTCGTATTTTCTGATGTTATACGAGAGTTCTATTTTTCCTGCCAGAAACCAAAAGCCTTATTTGGAAAGCAACCCAAGTATGTTCCAAAGAGTGTGTGCTGTGATTTTATTTCCTGTTAAATATAACTCCAGATTTCTAAAACTGTACAAATAAGCACCCTTTTGGTACTCTGGGTGCTTATCCCACACACTCAAGTCAGAGAACACCACAAAAGAGCTACCCCTGAAAGCATCCATTTCAGCACATCCCTTGCCAGTAGCATTAAGAGAAAAGGGTTGGGGGTATACTTTGCATCATACTAGAAAAAGCAAGCAAAAGAGGATTCAGGATGCAGGGCACTTGTATGCCAGAGAGTACCGAGGTTCTCAGCCAAAGCAGGATATGCGTCTCAGCTCTACAGCTATCACTGTGGCTTGCCAGGGGATCTTCCAATAGAACATTTGCATTTCTACAGAAAATCTCTGTTAAATTGAAGTTAAGATCAAATTATATAGATCATTCTGCTAAGAGAATAAAATCACTTTCATCATAAGAAATGACTGAACATGAGTCTGCATTGCTTATGTCTCTGTGACTTTGATACTAGTTTTTACTTATTTGCCATGAGGACCAAAACTCCAGGGATGTGCAAATCAGACACCTATCTTCCCCATTCACACACCACTGCTGGGAAGAAATGATTCCATAGGTTAAATTCTTCCCCTTGGCTGTACCTAATGCAGCCCCACCATCTTCAGAGGCCCTCTGTAAATACCCAATTAGAGAATTACAGGTAGAAAGAGAAAAGTCTACCCAAGCCTAGACACTAATCCCAGCTCCAACCACTTAGTGATACTGTGAAGATGGGAGGGTGGTGGAAAGAAGATAAGTGACTCTGCATGTTTGTCTCACACAGGATCTGGGTGGTATAAAATACGGGGTTCTAGGTGGGTGGGTGCAACACCACTTGCCTTTCTCCTGGTAACCTATGTTGTTCATTGACAGAAATTCTCTTGGAGGAACAGAAGAGTTGTCCAGATATTGAAGGAAAATTATAAACCTCAGCAGGGCTCTCAAGTCAATATGTGTCTTTAAATGACTTACTTCCTGGCAACTCTGACAATAAAATTATGCAAACATCAACTAGCAAAGAACATATACATTGCCCTTCCTAGCCTATCACAGGGTGCTCTATAACAAGGGGCATGCAGAAGAGGTAGGAAGAACAGGAGCAACTTACTGGTGTGGACAGAGTTCTAGCGTGAACAAGGAGCATCAGGCCTTCTGATTGGAGAGGGAGGAAAAGCTGCTGGTTTTACACAGGGACACTGTGAGAAAATGAGATTTAACGAAAAAAAAAAAAACAAAACCCAAACAGTCAAGAGACTCAAGCTCAGCTCTTAGATTTGCTGCAGATTTGGTGAATTGGCCAGCAAAGTCCTCTTGGTTGCCCTGGCTGTGCACACAGAGCATCTTGATTTTCTCTGTGGGCTCATTATTTCATTTCAGGTTGTTCAGAATGCTGTGATCCTTGGATGTCAGGTGCTATGACAAAACAAATGCCTTTTCAGAGATGAGGAAGAAAAAAAAAAATAAAAATCAATGGACAGTTTAATAAAATCAGTTCAAAAGCAAAGCAAAAGGAAGCCACAGAGGACCAGTCTGAGTCTGCCCTTCTACTTGCACTGTGAGACAAATCTGATCTAACATAAACTTGGCTTTCAGGAAGTTGCAAAAGAGTAGAATTTTTAAGGAGTAGAAGCAAATTTCAGGTTCCTGGCCTTGGGGAGCCAATAAACATATTCATGAGGAATAAATATGAGGGATAAAGTAAATTTACTGTACAGTATCTTCCAGTTTCACAGTAAAACAAAACACTGTTTTGACTTAAGAATGAGAAAAGTCATTCAGAAAACACAGATTCCAAATATATTGCCTGGAGAGTGGGAACAGCACAGGAATCACAGAAATTCAGAGTATCTGGCAACACACAGAGGTCTGAGTCTCTGGGGTCTGCTCAAAGCAGGGTCAGACCAGGGCATTCAGGGCTTTCCTCAGGTCTTGAAAACCTTCAGAGCCGCACAAACTTTCTGGGCAACCTATTCCAATACCTGACTATCCTTATAGTGAAAGGTTTCTTACTTGCGGTTAGAACCTGTAATTCCAATGTTGGCTATTTATGCTGATCTGAACTTGGATTTTAGTTTAAATTACCACCACACCATGTGCTTATCACTCCAAGGTGCTTTCAGAGTGGTGCTGCAGCACTGCTTGCCATTCTACACTGCAGAAGAACAAAAATCTTCCACAATTAGTGAGCTGAGAGGCACTTCCCAAAGCCTGCTAATATTCCTGTTACCCAAGAAATGAGGATTTGGGAGCTATGGCAGAACAAAGCATGCACTATTTTCTTTCTTCTTCAAGAGGAAACTTTCACTTTGCTGTCCTTTGGCTACTGGGTTGAAGTTCTTTTGTTTACCTTTCAGTGTCTCCCGTTCTCTCCCCATTGGCCACTGCAACATAAAACAAACACGTGGCAATTTTTTTAAAGAAATGCTGCCAGCAGCTCTCATGCACTATACATCACCCAGCTTGAAAAGGCAAGGGATTTGCAAGCCCTAAACTTATCTTATTCCTCATTAACTGTCCCATACCTAGAAAATGTAAAGTCAACTGTGTCCCTTAGCTCAAACCTGTCACCAGACTCACTAAGACCCTCCTCCCAGTACTCTTAGGCTGATGTTTTGCAGGGCAGAATTTAAGTACTTGCTTACAGCAATTTATAAAGATGACAACAACCACTCCTTTTCACATTGATTAGATAAATATATACAGAAAATGAAGAAAAAACCCCATAACAGTGGCAAACTAAATGAGTCCTTCCTATTGTCACTTTTCAGGGGAGGAGGGGAAAAATTGCAACTTAAGCAAAAATGTAAACAAACATTTGGTTTTGTCTGTTTTGTTTGGGTTACAGGTCTTTTTAATCTTGCTTAGCTACTTTGATTTGATGTATTATATAAAAAAAAAACCTCAGCAAAGTTGTTCAAGGCTCCTTGAAAGACTTTAAAGATTCCTCAGTTTCTAATGTTTATTGGATAATGAAGACTCAAGAGAATGCCAGAGTTCCATTTTTATAAACCTCCTATGCGCTCTGGTATGTTTTGCTCTGAATTCCAGTTTCGCAAGTCACATGGCTTCACAAGACTCTCTAATTCTGTAAATTTTTTTCTTTATTTCTATCTTTCAGTTGCAATAAGCAGCTTGAAATTACAACCCAGAAAAGTTAGCGTTATTGTGACAAACAAAACACTTAAAAGAATAAAAGCCTGAAACTTGCAGGGAGGTTAGTGCTTTGTTTGGAGCAGGACAGAACTATTTAAAATTGAAAAAACCCACCTTCGGTTTGGCAACAATTCCTCTGAAAAGGCATTAAAGTAAATATGTGATTCCAACTGCCACTTCGGAAAAGCAATGCTTGGACCCTCACTATTTAAGCACTGCCTTCCCTTTGTCCTATTCATAGCACATGCAATAGGGGCTCAGCATATCCACAGACAAGCACTAAATCCTAATCTCTACGAGGCCAAGCAAAAGGCTCTTCATGTGTTAGACAGAATTACATCACGGTGATCTAAACTGACAGTGAAAAACCCAGACAGTCTTCCCTTCCAAATTTGCAAGGCCACTCTAAGCCTGCTATGAAAGGAGAGAAAGAGAGATAGTGAGAACTCAGAGTAAAACTATTCCCCCTAATTGTTACAAATAATATTATTTTATGCTTAAAACCCCTTTTCATAACTGAATCATTCCTAGTTCTACCCTGCTCATCTTTGGGCTGAACTGGAACGGAACATGAACCATCTTGGGTACAATTTTTTTGTTTTGATACCTCACACTGCTCAGTCCTCCACCCACTTTGTTATTGTCTTTTGGATTAACAGAATGGTGTCCTGAGCAAGATGAGTTTTCAAATAAAATAGAGGGAATAACGTTTCCTAAATTTGCAAGAACTTCTAACCTTATGTAAATACTGCTTGCTCTCATTTTACCCACAACTATAATGCAAGCAACAGAGGCATCAACTCAGGATCTTAATTTAATGAAACTATTTATAACAGCAGGTGTAAAACTTGACTTTTAAGCTTCCTCATTGCTACATAACCAGCTCTACTTTTAAGCAATAGTCTTATACCTACAAATTGCTATTCTCCAGACATTCCAAGGGTCCTTGTAAGACCAAGCACCTAAATCCCAACAGACTGCACCACGTGCTGAACTATTCACTTTGAAAACAAAGGCATATGCACTAGCAGGTCAACCATAATATATTCCCATTCCCACTCTCACCCTGCCTGCTCTGGGAGCTGTTCTTTTCAGCTTTCCTTTCAACTGCTCCAGCACAGGCTTACATTCAGTTTTATCACTTGCCCAGAGATAATAGCAAACTTACTTTCTCCTGAGCAATGGAAACAGCAGGATTATAAACAGCAAAGCCCTGCTCTCCTCTTTCAGCAGGGCAGAAGTCAGGCAGACCATACCATCTCCAGTGCCCACTAGACACACAAAAATGCCCCCCAACTTCTGGAGCAAGCAGTAGTAAGTCCACTTCAATCACTCCTGGCCTCCTGCCCCGCTCTGGCTTTCCCTGGCTTTGCTGTTGTCCCTGCCAGTGGAGAAATCTTGACTCCATCCCTTACTCTCTTCCTTTTTCCTAACTCAACCCGTGTACCTATCCCATGCCCAAGGTCCCTGTTCCGGCGACACAGCCTGCCCTAGGCTTTGTTTGTCACTCATCTTTGGCAGTTACCCAGTTTATTTTGTGAAATATCCAGTTTAATTCCCAGTGCCAGAAATGCAGGGATAGACAAAAACACAAGACTACAGAAAAGCAGAAGAGAACAGGCAAGTGATGCTACAGCAGGTGGTACCATCTGAATGGAGCACTTGCCATCAAGGCAGTCAGTGTTCCTCTGAAAAAAAGCCTTTGCAGATTTTTCAGCAACTCATTGTAAAATTTTTGAAATACCAGTCAACTAAAACTAACAAGGGTGGGGAAAAGGGACAAGGGAGTGATGCCCATGCTGTGTGCCAATACCCTGAATCAAGCCTGACATTTGAATGATGTAAGAAGATGATTCCAGTTATCCAATCCCTGATGAAAAATATGCCATAGGTTACCTTTGTGACAGTCAGCTATACTTGCCCCATGATACTTACTGTGAGAGATGATACCAGTAACCTTCCTATAAAACCAGAGTCCTGGCATGTACCTGGCCTGTGACCCAGGCTGGGTCTTGCCTCCTCCAAACAGGACTGTAATAGTCAAAACACAACAGGGTTCCAAGACTTTCCTCCTTAAAATCCAGTTAGTTGCTGGGATGTTGCTGAATTCATAGCTATAGCACACAAGTATCAATTGTCATGATAGGAGCACTCCCAGAAGCTCTCATTCACAGGTATTTCTCATGTAGGTAAGAGGTGTGGCATACACACAAGTTATATGTGTGGATACTTTTACCAGAATCACACTGACATACATTTATAAGCAAGTTCCTTATAGAATTCTGTTTCTTGGTTTTGCTTTGTTTCCTTGTTTTCATGTTTGTTTTGTTGTGTTTTTTTTTTTGTTATTTGTTTGAGTTTTTTTGGTTTTTTTTTTCAGGGGGGAGGGATGGGTGTGTCTCTTTTCTTCCATTAATGCTAAATAAATCTATCTGTTCCATCCCCACACTTTTCCCAAGTGGTTCTTTCTCATCACTGAAAACTCCTCAGTAAAGACAGCAAAACTGTTGCTGGAAAACAGTTCCAGACACTGTGCTGTGGAGTGTAAGAGAATCTGGGAGTACTTCCATTTTGCATCAACAAGTAAATCCATTTTATTTTGCAATTAAATTAAATAACCTCATTTAAGGGATGTCACATAAATATGACTATGCAATTCGATCCTCTCAAAGGCAAAACTTTTCCTGTGAGTCATCATTTCTGTGTGTCTTGCAGCTATTGAACCAATCCCTTCCCTTCTAGTGTTGTTTTTCCACTGAAGTTAAACTCATTATAACTTCCTCTAGATGAGCCTTTTGTGGTCCATCTTTTCTCTCTGGCTTCTCTCTGGTTTTTTTTTCTGCCCGCTGCTTTGCAAGTGCCTCTTTTGTGCCTCAAGCTGGACATAGCTCCTTGCTCCAAGCCCTGCTCCTCACAAAAGAGTGACATGCTTCCCTCGCTGCCTCAGCAACACAGCCAGCTCCCACAGGACAGGCAGCTGTGGCCAAGGTCAGCCCTCTGCACCCACAGGAGTACTTACGTGCTAATATATCTAGCAATCATTTGCAAATTATTGGTAGATATCTTCGAGGCTTGAAAGACCTACCAGATGCAAGATTCAACAACACAGAACCAGTTGTGAGAGACAAGTGAAGTCTACCAGCAGGATCAAAAAAAAGTATCTGTATTATATAGCAGCTGCCAGAAATGATTCCTGTACTTCTGCAAGACTCCTGGAAAAATAACAGAGCTTGTGTAGGTAAAAACACCAAAGATCGCCTAAATGGAGGAAAAATTAACTATTTCAGCTTTAACACACCTTTTTTATCCAAGTCAGGACACTAACCACAGCCTGACTTCTCCTTGTTGCTATTAAAACCTTAAACACACAAATCCTCTAGCAACTCAGTTCTCCCCCTTGCTTTGGCTGGAACTTTTCATTTATTGATACATCTTTTTCCAACCTGACTTTCTGATTTCCTTCTGCTGAAGTCACACCATGGGAACTAAGGGGCAACATGAGCTCACAGAAGGAAGATGTAGAAAAAGATCACTAAAGTCATTAGGCATTCAGGACTTATCCATTTAAGATGGGAATGAAAATCACAATATTTTAATAGACTGTTTATATCCTAAAAATCTGCTTTTTTTTTTAAAGCTAAAGGACAGATAAATATAAATACAAACACAAATCTCTCAGGTGTAATTCCACATCCAGGACAAACTAGTAACCCAAAATTGTTCTTCTAAACCTAGGAATTTCTAAAATTGAAAGAACTCTTGAAACAAGCCCTACATTCTTGAAACAATACTAGATTCTTGACTTAATGACCAGTCTAGCATGAACACCTGGAGGCCAGAGAGCAGCTCCAGGTGTCCTGAGTCCTCTGCAATCCTTTCCCCAAGAGGGCCTACTACCCTCCCTTCCACTCCAAGTGCAGTGTCACAGGCCACAATCAACACCACAGCCTCCTGGAAGAACAGACGCTGCAGGAATAGCTTCTAGGCCAAAGGCCTAGAAAAAAACAATAAGTAGAATAAAAAAAACCCATGAGCAAAGCCCAACAAGCTACACAACAGCATCCTGCTTTCAAAGGTAGGGTAATTAGGAAGAGGAACAGAGGCCTAATCCTGCAGCTGGGTTATATTTTCGTATCTCTTCTTTATCTGTTTTCCTATTTTAATAATTCAATAACACCTACTTAATTCTTGCGCAGACACGTTGCAGAAGTTCTACAGGCTCTAGGCCTCTCAGTAACGTGTTCCTGGACAAGTTAGACTTGTTACCTCCTGGATGAACATGCCTTTCTCAGTCTGCTTTAAAAATCCTGTTGCAACTTCTTTAGTGGTGCACAGAATCCTAGAAACACAGACTGGTTTGGGTTGGAAGGGACCTTAACCAACATCCAATCCCACCCCCTGCCATGGACAGGGAAACCTTACACTAAGCCAGATGGCTCCAAGCCCCGTCTAACCTGGCCTTAAACATTTCCAGGGATGGGGAAGCCACCACTACTCTGTACATCTTTGTCAAGACTGTAACCATAAGGGTTCAAAACACCCATAGGAACACTATTTCACTCTGAGGTTTATTTTATAAGCTCTGCACAGTATAGGCCTGAGGATTTCCTTCTGTAGAATTCCTGAATACAAAACAAAGTTGAACTGTTGTTGAGCGACTTCTTTTTCCAAGAGGAACATTTTCACATAAATCTGGTACTTTATAGAAACCCATCGTTAAAATTGTTATGGTAAGTGAACCATCCATTCATACGGGGAGGTTTAGATTGGATATTGGGAAGCAGCACAGGCTACCCATCAGTCACCATCCCTGGAAGTGTTCAAGAGATGTATGCATGTGGTGCCTGGGGAATGGGCTAGTGGTGAACACAGCAGTGCTGGGTGAATGGTTGGACGTGATGATATTGGAGGTCTTTTCCATCCTAAACGATCCTATGATTCTAACCACACACCTGCATTCAGTTTGAACATTCTAGACTGGTCCCAGTGCCACTGCTGACTACTCTGACCATCTGACTGGTAGTGACTGGACGAATAACCCAAATTTTCACAGCAGCACAATCCTAAGTGCATTTGTACCAGCTTAACAAGCTTCTGTATACAAAGAGAATACTATGCTTTGGAAAAGGCAGTATCACCCAAAATAGTGCAATCAGTAAAACATCCCAATTGTCTTCAAAAAGGTGCAAACTGCACATTTTGCCATGTCTGGGATGGCTCCCACTCAGATAACAGCTATGAAAAGCCTAGGGTTACAAAGTTCTCTCCTAGCAGACCACACTATCTTCAGAGGCAGCTTAATGTCCAATGGAAAACGACGAGCTACTTGACTAAGAACAACTGCCCTTAACCTATCAAAATCGAATCACTATTGTTACCATTACACTATGCAACAAACAACAACAATATGATCCAATTCCAGTTTCAAGGGGAAACCTCCTCCCTCATCATGCCAGTCTAAGTAAGTGAGACCAATGAAAAAGTAGAGATCATAATAACCTCCAAAATCATAAGAAGCAATGTCAATTTTTTCACCCTAACAGGCAAAACTGGGGGAGAGGAGAAAAAGAAGCCAACAAAAAAAATCAGCTTAACTTGCAACAAAAGAGGAGACAGGAGCCTGTATCACACCACCAGCTGTGGACACACCAGAATGATCTACATAGAACAAACATGGAGCAATCTTTAACTGTTTCTTAGAACCTACTTGAAAAACTGTCCTTTGAGAATGATCTGGACTTACTGTACCTTGCAGCAGTGGCAAAGCTCAGGCTGGCAGGTTACACTGTCTCTGCCACCCTGCAGTTACATACCGCCAGTTACTGTTACTTTCATATCTAGCCAGAGCTTTTCTTGTGCCTGTTATTCTGATCCCTGTAAAACTATACTGTGGACCTTTATGAAAAAGGTTGTGTGTTTTTGGTGTGGATGGCTTTGCCTATGATTTGGGCCACGCTTTATGAAAATCCATGTACAAACAGGAAGACTGTTTTTTCTAACAGCTTAAATCTAAACAGGCAAAGGGTTAGAGACAGAGATTTAGCAGACACACAGCTACACATTAGGTTATTGCTTTCTTTCCTGGTTCACCTCTGATATATGTTCCTTTACCACAGAGAGGGATATCCAACCCACCTATGAAACAATACATGAAACACCACTTCCAAGTCAGGTTTGGGAAAAAAAAACAAACCACAAACCATACTATCTGATGTCTTCTAACTGAAAACAGTTGTCGGAATAGAAATGGTAAGAAAAATGGAGACTAAGTCACCAGGCAGCTTCTTCACTTACCTTACTGAACAGAAAACATGATAAAGTAACACAGCACATATGAATGTGCAGATTTTTCTCTGTCATTACACAACAGGATAGGAAAAGAAATTACTCATTCAAACTCCTTGGGACTGAATGTCACTAATCTTCACTTCTCAGGCATGGAGCTGAGGATGTTTCAAATTCTAAACTTAGTGAATTCAAGGCCCTTGCCTCATCTCATCAGTTAACTGCTCTCTCTATTACCCACATTCCCAGCACAGTCTCCTCTCTTGCTTCTTGTCTTTCAGTGGAAGAAATTATTCTTGCCAGTTAGGAAACCATTCCTACTGTTTGGGAAAAGCCATCATTGGAAATGCTACTTATCATGTGCCATTTCGGCTATAGCTCAAGAATCATCAGCGCCCCGTGCTTAACCCTCTTCAGGGCTCCTGGATTGCTGGATCATCCCGGTCTATAAATAACCCGAAATAAAACCACACCGCAGGCATAGAAAGCAGGCCAGCAGAGGCTGAATTCCCCCTCGTATCATCCACAGAGGCGGCAGACGCTACCTGCAGTGTCACAGGTGAGGCCAAAACCCTCGCCCACCGCAGCCCGTGGCGCACTCTCAGCTTTCGGGACCAGGACCAGTGGGAATGGAGACTACTGCACTTTGTCCGCAGCAATCCGGGCTGGGGGCGCAGGGCGGGACCCCCCACCCCCAGCAGAAGGAGGGGGAAGGCGACCGTTTCCTCAGCCGCACGCCTTCGGCGGCAGAACAGGCCCAGCCCCGGCCGGTCCGCCGCGGGGAAACGAAGCGGGACGTGACTCATGGCTTTTCTCTGCTCCTGAGTGGCCCCGGAGCGCTCCCCCCCGCCAAGGCGGCGCCGGCGGCGGAGCGGAACCCCGGGGCGGAGGAACGGGACCCCGGGGCGGCCCCTGCGCTCCGGGCCGGAGCGGGGAGCGCCAGCGGCACGTGGCCCGCGCTGCGCCAATGGCAGCGGCCGCAGAGCGGGGCCGGGCTCTCGCCACACATCCCGCCCGCCGCCCCTTCGGCCGCTGCCGCC
>VZTJ01003161.1:325889-356715 GCA_013397795.1 Orthonyx spaldingii
CCATGCAGGCGGTGCCGCTCCGCCCCGCCGCGCCCCGCCCGGCCCGCGGGTTGCCCTGGGGACGGGGCGGGCGCTGTCGCTCGGGGCGGGGCCGGGGCGGGAATGGCTCCGCCCCTTCCCTGCCGTGCGCGCGCGGGAGCTGAGCGCGGAGCTGGCGTCTGAGAGGGGCGCGAACGGAGCTGCGCTGAGGTGAGGGGCCCTGCCCCGCTCCGCTGCACCCCGCCCCGCCCCGGGGGAGGTCGGGGTCCCTCTGCGCGGCGGTAAAGGGACCGGCGATGAGGGGAGGCGGCGTGGAGGAGCGCTGGAAAAGGGTCTGCCCTTTTCAGCCGCGCAGACGGACCCCCGGAGCTGAGGGGTTTGGTTGAGGCTGGGTGATGCTGGTGAGGAGCGAGCGGGACGATGGGCGCTGCGGGCGGTGCCAGGGAGGCGAGGCGCCCTGGCCGCCCCCTCGGCGTGGGACCCGGTGGTTGTGTGGGCCGCCATGGGACCCCCGAGCGGGGCCCCTCCCACCGCGTGTAAGGCAGTCGCTTCTGAACACGCTCTCGTAGAAAACTCCGGCCGCGCTGTTGAAACCGGAGGGTTAAGAACATGACCGACCAACGCCTGAGAAAAATCTGGCCTGCTTCGAGGCACCCGAACCCTAAGCTCCTAACCCCGACTGCAAGGCTAAGTCCCCCGTGCGACCCCCTGGGCTCGGGCTGCGGTCGGGCGGGGCTTCGGCCTTCGGGTTCGGGTGTGCTCCGGCCTGACGGGAACGCTGTGGGAAAGATCATTTGTGAAAGATTTCTATGCTTGGTCCGTATGTTAAAATATAATGTAGTTGTAGCCGTCTCCGTAACTCTGCTCTCTGCTGCGTTTCTTAGTAGCTGTGAGAAACTTCCCTCTGCTCTTAGCCTGTCTCTGAGAAATAGTTGGGTGACAGACAAGTCTCACAAATTAAAAGAATGTTCCTCTATGTTCCAGCAGGAACTAGTTTTGTTTGGCATTGAAAACCTCTCGTGGAGAATGCTCAAGCAGGAATCAATGACATCACTGGGCAGGAAACACTCTTGGAAGAAGAGTTGCTATTAGAGCAATCTTACATGATAAAAGGCTCATGGATAACCTCTTCACTAGTCGAATACATCATAGGTCATAGACCATTTTATGGACTGAAATACAGATGTTGCAGATACTAGAGTTTATTTTTATCTTGAAATGTCACTTGAGAACCATGTTATCCAGTTTTCATTTCGTGTGAGTTAACCAGAGTGCCAGATTTTTGTAAGCCTAAGCAAATTCGGCTTCATAAGAAAGGACACCAAACTGCTTCACTGTTTAACATCTTCAGTCTGTAACTCACATCAAAAACTCTTCCTCAGAATCAACTTCTTCCTTGTTGTGTGTTTTTGGGGAAAGCCACTTGGTAACTGTTACCAGTGAAATAGTCATGGTGAGCTAAAAAATTCCATATTTGTAAACCCAAATGAGGTTGCAATTGTGTAAACATACACATATATAGTAGCTTTGAGAAGAAGATCCTGGAAATCATCCCCACATTGAAACCACTTTACCTTGTGCCTGACACAAAAAGTTGGGCTTCTGCTGTCTGATACTGGGCAGTTTGTTTTGATTCCAAGATGTCTCTTTGCTGGGAGGAGCAGACGGAAGGATGCTGCAAACTGAAGCAGTTTGGTGTAATTTCACATGAAGCTGAACTTGCTGACAAAAATCTGCTTGGAAGGTGGAAAGAATCAGGTAGCCATAATTTCAAATCCGTAGAATTAAAGCGGGAATAAGCTTGATAAGAGGTGACTGGGGGCTTTGGAAGTGGAAACAGATACCTTGTGGTTAGAGGGTGAACCAGGGGAGGGACTAGAAAGGGGAATTGAGCTCTCATTACTTGCAGATACAGCATACGCTGACATTTTTATGTTGCCACAGTAAATCATATGATCTCTTGAAATCGTGCAAGTTAGTGGTTGTTGAGTCTTTGTTAAGAGACTTTTTTGCAAAGAAGTGTTAGATAAGAAATATTTTATAAATTTTTGTGATGCCTGTCTGTTTTATATTTCAGATGCAACTATATATGAAAGTTTTATATTGGCAACAGAAGGTAGAATGACTGAGTTAGCAAGCATCTAGATAAAAGAGGAGGAGAAAAAGTTTTATTTTGAAGCTGTTAGCTCTTTACAAAACACTCAAGCATGAATGGAAATGTTGAGGAGAAAGAGACTTGAAAAGAAAAATAATACATGAATTTGGGGTTTTTTTTAGCTGTGAAAAACTTGTTTCCTGTAAAGAGCAAGGTGTCTTTTAGCAGGGTGTTTGGTTTGGTTAGTTTCCGGAAAGGATGTGAACTTTCAAGGCTTCAGAATGGTTTGTCACACATCTGCTGCTTTCAGCACCCCACCTTCATGTTCCTTGAATTTATTCTCTGACCGTGTTTATAGGAGCAATGGTAGGTGAAAACTCTGCCCTTTGTTAGTACAGAAGAGTAAAATGCTTGTGCTCTGTAAAGAAGTTGACTGTTCCACTGTTTTGGAACCTGGACATCCAATCAGGGATGCTCCTTTTTCAATTTAGTGTGCAACAGTAGATATTACACTGGTTTGTGGGTGGATTTTTTTCTCATACAAGTTTTAATAAGCTGAAAAACATTATTATTTTTTCAGATTTTTTCCTGTCCTTCCCTAAAAATGTCCAAGGTAAGAATAACATTTCTGTCTTCCAATGCAACGATGTGAAACATAATTTTTGTTTTTAAATATTAATCTTCAATGATAAATTGTGCAACTGGCACCTGTTTGATGGTGAAGAGTATTCTAAATTTACTGTCTATAGGAGACATAATATTCAAAGGTGAGTGATGTAAAACATATATTAAAGCAGTTTTATGCAAGTATAAATCTCTGCGGTTAACTAATACTCTTGGAAGGATTTAATTTTGGTCACAGAGTTGTATACAAGCTCCCTGGTGCATCTTCACTGAAACTTCCTTTCTGCAACTCTGTTTTGAGCAGGAATCATTTAAGAAAATGATGGTTTAGATTTAATTTATTTCTTTACTAATAGAATCAACTGGTTTTCCAATAAAATCCTTTGTTTAAAATATTATAACCTATAATATTGTTGTCATGCTGGGATTCATCTAATTCATGGCCCTTAGCATTTGATATGATGGATGAAACATCCATGTTGGCTTATTAGAGTGAAATGAGTGATAAAGGGTGATTGAGTAATGTGTTTGAAGAGAGAACTAAGAGATATAAAGATTTCTCTGCCATATCTGTAGCAGTGAGCATTTGAAACTCTATTGTGTAAATTCCCTGAAGAGCACTTCCAGCAGATGGCTGTCACTTCACAAGTTGCTCAGGGTTTTCTTTTGGATGTGCGAAAAATAGATCAGAAGTGGCCATCTTTTCATTCAAGTCCATAGAAAACTATTTTATTTTAACTGTGTATGAAGACACTGTTCAAAAAGTGTGTGATTAGTGACCATGCTTCATACTTTGTCATACTTTGATAAATAATTATTTGGGATTCTTTTTTTTTTTTTTTTTTTTTCATTTTTAGCAACAGCCTGCTCAATTTACCAATCCAGAAACCCCCGGCTATGTTGGATTTGCAAACCTTCCCAATCAGGTTCATCGAAAGTCTGTGAAAAAGGGGTTTGAATTTACTCTTATGGTGGTTGGTAAGGAAGCGTTTTATAGTCTTTCTCAAAATTAATACTTGCTCACAGGGAATTTGAAGTTAATGTCACTTCCACTCTTGTAAGGTTTCAGGTTGCATCAGACACTTTCCTATACTGTAAGCATTTAGCTTTCTTTTATATTTTATTGATTCTTGGAGCAGTTGTTTACCACATTACAAGCCATGCTTGAATGTTTGTGGGTGAAGTGAAGAAATGTTGTTGTGTGCTCCAGCACTCATTTCTTCCTTCCTTCTCCCCATCTTACAGGATTCCAGCATTCCCTTTAAAATGTAGTTTTAAACTGGTTTTGCATTTGAATACAATCTTTGTTCACTTGCATGTTTTGATTAAGAGACTAGTATTAAGGAGACCATTCTATTTAAAATGTTGTTTATGCTCCTGTGGTTCAAAAGAATCTGAACTCTAGTCTTTTCAACCCTTCCAAATACCTTGTAAAAGAGTGAGAAAGTCTGAGAATTGGACCAGTTGGTTTTGATGTGAGCTGTTACTTCTTACATTGATTATGATTTTATGTTAGCAATTGTAATCTAAAGTGTTATTCTATTTGGGAATTCATTGGGAGTCTGTGTTGGTATCTGAAATGGAAAGAAAAATCTAGTGTCTGCAGAAATACCTTGATCCTTTGAGAAATCAGTTGCTATTCTTGAAAGTTAAGTAGACTCCTAAATCAGGCTTGGGTGTCTTCTTTGTCTCTTTGTTTGCGAGCCATAACTTGTGAGTTTTGGTGGTTTAACTCTGTAATTCTCACTTTTAAATAGGCTTTCACAAAAAGTACCCTAATCGACTTAGGCTCTTTATTACCTGGCACCACAAGAAATAAATCCCATTTGTGTGTTAGATTTGTCCAAGAGACATCACAGTGGGAATGAGAAGGAGAGGTGAGATAGTGCATGATAGGAGGTGTTTAACTTCTTGTTTTGGATTTCAGTAGCTACAGAGAGAGTCTATCCTCAAACCTTTCATTAGTTTTGCCAAATGACAGCCCTAGCACTGCTTTTGTCCTGCTTCTGTATTTTGTTCTTCAGTGTTGTATAGAGTTGGCCCTTATCTTTGTCTTCCTGCAATTTTATTGTATGTGTTTACTGTATCTTTCATTGGATTTGATTTGGATAATACCATAAAGGATATGTTATAAAATCTAAGAGTAAAGCCAAACTATAAGTAGCTGCTTCAAATTATGCTATGTACTGTAACTTCAGAATTTACTGTTCAGTGATCCTAAAAGTGTGAACAGTTTTGAGAGAGAAAAGATTTGCTTACTCCGCTGTAGCTAAACTTAACTTCCAGATCTCTTTGAATTCTAATTGCAAATAGTGCCATGTAAAACAGTTCTGGGAGAAAGCAATGTAAAATTATATAGACCAACAGTTGTTTCTAGTCTCCTGTGAAATAGAAATAGAGGGGAAATTACATGGTGTAAGAGTAAGAGAAAGGCAATTAATCCACCCATGTTGGAGTAAAATGGAACTTTACGGTTGTTGTCTGCCAGTATTTTAAGGGATAAACGAAAACTACAGGAAGAGAACTTGGAAAAAAGTAATTTAATTGAAAATTTGGAGTGGTGTTTTAAGATACACTAGCAGAGGGAGGCAGCTGATGTAAGATAAAATAAACTGTGCTTTAAATTGTTGTTTATTTCAACAGTTTGGAATGTGAATTCTTTCTCTTTAAATATGCATGGAGTTTAAGTACGTACTCTTGTAGGCTGTGTCACAGTGCCTGTATTGAACTATCATTTTTCATTAAGTTGCCATCCTTCTTCATTTCTGAGCAGAATAATACTTTAAAAGCTGTCTGTGCTGACAGAATCCTAAGCAATGATTTTGCTTTTTCACATTGCTTTTGGTTGTGTTTTTTTTTTCCTGCTATTGTTTACTGTGGCGTCTGAAAATACGAGCTGAAGTTTTTAAGACTTTGGCTGCTTGCCTGTGTTGCTCCCAAAGAAATCCCCATCACTTGTATTTTTCAACAATTTTATGTTCATTCTCATTATTAAGCTGGGATTTCGTCTAAATAGTTATTTTGCTTAAGAGTCACTAAACTACTGTAGCCAGTATAATCATTGACAGTGAGTATGAAAACTGATTTTGTTTATGTAGAATATTTACCCATACTGAAACTATGGAATGTGGCATTGGATGAAATCATACTTTCCATCTTTTTTTTTTTTTTTCAGATATTTTTGTCAGATTCATATTGCAGAACAGTCTGTGTTACTCAGGGATTCCATGACCCAACATTTTTTAACATCTAATTTTTTAATTTAATTCTATCCACACCTGAAATAAAACTAAAATTCTAGATAAGGATTTCTTCAGTGAATTCAAGTACTGAGCATTTCAAGTTGCTGCTCTTTTTTATGCTATGAACATTTGTTCTGATTAAGATCTTGATCTTTAACTAATTAGTTGCCCCCTGAACTTTCCTCATGGCCGTCAGTATCTCTAGACCAAAAATATGTTTACGGTACAATTTGGTAATCCCCAAGTTCATCAGTATAAAAAAATTGCTCGGTGGCCATATTCCTCTTGCCTTGAGTTCTTGTTTGCCATATTGGCATAAAAAGCAGAAATAAATCCCACTTTATGATGCCTGGCTGTATGGAACTCCAGCAATGTATTTTTCATTGTTCAAATTGGTGATATAGCCTTGACAGGATATAGCTTCTCAATGGGTATGATATTTCACATTCTGGAGTGATAACAGAAAAGCATGTCTTAAAAAATCAGGTAACATGAAATGGGAAATCTGAAGTCTAAATGGATGGCAACTCCACTTGACTAGCAGAATTAATTACAAATCATCAACGAAAGCTCTGGGAAAGTGCATTACAAAGCCAAGATGTAGAAATTGTTGTTCAACCTTTTTGTGCAAACTTTGCAAATCCAAAAATATAAGTTGCAAAGTTTTGATTTGAAAGAAATATGAAAGAAAACTATAGTCTTATAGTACCATCCAGATGCTCTTGAAATTAGTTATGTCAATATGTTGAATTTATCTTTATATTGAATCACAGGTGAATCTGGATTGGGAAAATCTACATTAATAAACAGTCTCTTCCTGACAGATCTCTACCCAGAAAGGATAATCCCAGGAGCTGCTGGTAAATACACCTGTGCTCAATGACTTTTGGAGTTGGATGCTTTTATCTTTGAATTTTGGTAACAGCCAGCAGTGATTTCTAGCTGTAATAGTTTCCGATATATATTTCCTGACACTTGAGCTGTTTGATAAAACCATTTTCTTCTGTGCCCAGAATGTCTACCAGGTCTTTATTATTTAGTCCTTGGGTGTATTCATATTCACACCTAGAAATTTGATCCCTTCTTTTGCTTAAAAAGAGTTATTGTGTCACAATAAGATAAACAATCAACTAATCTGTTGCAGTTGTAAACATATGAATTGTTTCTACCTGCTTGCACCTTAATTCCTTTGCTTTGGATTGATATTTAGTGAACAAGAACTTCACCTCCTATTCTTCTTCATTCCCTTGTCCTATTTTTATTCTGTTAATCAAGGCATGCAACAATTCAACAAAAGAGAATATTGTAATGAAATGAAATATGCAATATTTCCCTTTTTGCCACCTGTTGAATGACATCCTTTAATGGTTTTATCATGTTAGCTGATGATTAGTTATAACTTCCAGCCGTAGGAAAAAAATCCATTGCGTATAATTTTGTATTGTTCTCCAATTACCTGTGGTTTTGTCTCAGTCCCTTTTGCCTTAATTTCTACATTATTTTTAAGAAAAATATGAAATCTCATATAGTCCTCTAACAACATCTAAAGAATTTATGTACTGAGTCTTTTTGTTCTCAGGCCTTAGAATGTAATCGATAGAATAATATTTATGCGGTTTTAACTGCCAATTAATCTTTGGAGCTTATCGCAAAATGACATGGTCTTACAAATTTGATTCTGAAAGATCAAGTTTGTTGTCTTTCAGATAAGATTGAACGCACTGTGCAGATTGAAGCCTCAACAGTTGAAATTGAAGAGAGGGGTGTGAAACTGCGGCTGACGGTTGTGGATACACCGGGATATGGGGATGCCATCAACTGTCGAGACTGGTACGTGCACAGAGAATAGATCTTGATCTATGGAGACTGACATAGGTTTCTTATCTGTCCTGGGGTGCAGAAGTGTGGTGTGTGTCTATGAAATGCTGAATTTGAGGTGGGATTTTTTGGAGACATGGGCACGTTTTCTAATTTTGCTGAAGCTTAATTTCAGTGTTATGAATTAATTCTGATGCATGTAAAGAGGCATCAATACCTTCCACGCAACTTGAAATAAATTTTGTGACACTTCTTTTTTTCTTTGTTAACTTTCATTTTGCTTAAAAGAGCTGGAACAGCAGTAAAGAGAAGCTGGGAGAAAAGGGATTCTGTCTGGAGAAGACTCCAGAAAGATCTTACTGAGGCCTTGAAATATATCAAATCAATTTGGAACAAGAACCTTAAAATATCTTGAAAATGTGTGGTTAATATTAACCAGGATATAAATACTAACCCAAGAGAAATTTGTTGTAGAACTGAGGTTAAGGTTATGTATATTTTATCTTACTATAAATATATATGTATAAAATGCGCATAGTAGCTTGTTATTCTAGAATTCAATTGAAATTTTAAGATATGTGCTCTTCAATTCTATAGAATCAGTAAATGAATTTTTGTCCCTCAGAAGATTGCTTCATCAGAAGGGTATCTTGATGGTTTAGTATTACCTCTGAAACAGTAATAAAGTTGTGAACCATTTGGTGATTTCTCAAATCCATGTTTGTTTTACAGTTTTAAGACCATAATCTCTTACATTGATGAGCAGTTTGAGCGATACCTGCATGATGAGAGTGGATTGAACAGAAGGCATATCATAGATAATCGAGTTCATTGCTGCTTCTATTTCATTTCACCATTTGGTCATGGGTAGGTGTTTCTCTGTAATTTTTTTTTTACATTATTTTATTTTAGAGAGTTGGTTTGTGCCTGTTGACTTAAATTTTTAGAATCAGATTGCCATTACTTAAATAAGTGCTATAACTGGTGACATTAATTAGGTGTGTTCTTTCTCTCTATGTAAAGAGAGATATTTATGTTGAATGAAAATAAATTGGTAATTTAGAGTAAAAATAAATAAAATTTTTCCATATTTTAATTTTAGCCTTAAACCTCTGGATGTTGAGTTTATGAAGGCCATACACAACAAAGTAAATATTGTACCAGTGATTGCAAAAGCTGATACACTTTCTCTGAAAGAGCGAGAGAGACTAAAGAAAAGGGTGAGTGTTTTTCTAGCTTGCAGAAATGTGTTGTGCTTTGGTTGTAGCAGTATGGTGGCTGAAGAGAGGAGCACTTTCATTAACCTTACTGTGTCCTAGGTGAGGAAAATATAATCTCGTGCACAGTGTAGCATCATTTAACATGTAATTTGATATCTTGTAAATTATTTTATTATGTATTTAACTGAGAAATTGTCCTTAGAATGTTGTTCGCAAAATAGCAGACTGGCTACATTTACAAAGAGGTTATGAGTGAATTTTGAAACTTTAAATACATTTGCTGATGGTAATTGTTCTCTTACCTGTGTAATCAGTCCCAAAGCAGAGATAGTATCTGCATATAGAATGTGCATATATATTTTTTTTTTTTTGCTAATCAGAATTCCGATGGTTAAAAAATGGGATTTTCAGAGATGTTTCTGATTTTGAGGTTGCTTTTTTTCCCCTATGTAACTCCTTATAAAGCATTCCAGTTCTTTCTTCCAGAGGCAAGACCTCTTAACGCATTCACTCTTGCAGGACTTGATGCTGTATTTGCTGGAAGGAGGTGGAATTCAACAAACCATCATGAGCTACTAACAGCTACGAAGTTTAGAAAGAAGTGTTAGAATTAAATTGTCAAAGGCATGCTCCAGTCTTAGCTCTTGCATTGAAAACTTTATGATTTTTTATCAGTTATTCTGAAAATTCTTATAGCTATCTTACCCAATTTGGAATAAAAATAGAGTCTTTATATATAGTACACTCTAGTAGGTACGTTTACTGTGCTAGAATTCTGCAGAAATAAAGATTATTCTTTTTTAAAGAGCAAAATTTGGGTCTATGGCAAATGAATTCCTGCTGCAGGTGCCACCACTCGCAGTCATGAAGAAAAAGTATTTGTTGTGTCTATCTCAGTTTTTTAAACACTCCCACCCATGCCAACCAAGTAGTAATTCAGAGGTAAGAGCAAGGAGGTTAAGCCGTAGAAAGCAAGTATGACTTCTGAGTCAATGCTTTGACTATTACAAAAAAACTGCAAAGTTTTAACAAAACACAGCTTCCACAAAGGACAGTGTTTTTGTGAACGCTATTGTTTGTCTGAAAGTCTGTGGCAAGTAATTGTTGAATATCATGAAGAAATATGGTATTTAAATCCTTGTTGAGCAATTTGTATCTGTAAGATAAATCCAGATTTCTTAAGAGACTGTGTATTAAGTAATTTATGTTAAGATTTAAAAGTACTGATTCTACATGTACATTATATCGATTTCTTTTACTGCAAATCTCAGATTCTGGATGAAATAGAAGAGCATGGCATCAAGATTTATCACCTGCCTGATGCTGAATCAGATGAGGATGAAGATTTTAAAGAGCAGACCAGACTCTTGAAGGTGTGATTGGTTTAATAGGTTACATACCTGGATAATATATTGTATTTTTTCAGACTGCTCAGATGGCTCAGACCTGCAGTGCAGTCTGGAGTGAGTCACCATGTGTCTGCCCAGGCTTCCCTAGCTTGGAAGATGGTGGCAGCAATTACTTTTATTTATTTTACACCATTAAATTAAAAGAACTGTGAACTTATTACCATAATATGTAGTGCTGAGCAGAAAAAGAGGTGTTCTTGGAGTTGTTTGTCCTGGTTCATTATAAGTAACTTTTGCACTTTTGGCTTTCAGGCCAGCATTCCATTTTGTGTAGTGGGGTCCAATCAACTCATTGAAGCAAAAGGTAAAAAGGTTAGAGGTCGGCTGTACCCGTGGGGTGTAGTTGAAGTGGAGAATCCAGAGCATAATGACTTCCTGAAGCTGAGGACCATGTTAATGTAAGTTAGAAAATTCCAATTAAATGGTAGCTTAGAAAACAATCACAAAGATAATCAAGCACTGTATTGGGGGTTTGCAGCAGTTGTGAAATCCCTGGAGACATTCGGAATTTGTGTGGGGAAGGCCGTGAACAGCCTTGACCTAGATTGGACCACACAGGCCCCATAGGTTCTCTCAGATCTGAATTACTCAGTGACTCTGTGAAAATGATGTTTGTCAGATTCTTTTGTCAAATGTAGTGTTGTATTGCTACTCAGATCTCCAGGAACCTAAAACAGGTTTGATACCTTGTGCTTATTTCAGTGTGTCTATAATTAGACACACTTGCAAAAGCGCAGACTTGAAAAGTCTACTGGTTGTTTTTTTCCTGGTCTTTTGCTACTCTGTTTTGCCTCCTCAGGTTAATCAAAGGCTTTGCCCAGGAGTACAGCTTCTGTTAGGGAAGTCTCAGGGTGCAGGTGATCTGTCTGTGTCCTTTACTGCACCCATTTAACTGAGATTAGCTTTTAAATTAGTATGCTAAGTGGGTGTGACTGCTGAGCACATTGATCCAAGACAGTGTAAGCAAACTGATGTGACAGGACTGTTTTATCTTTTAATTACTTTTCTTCCTCCAGTACCCATATGCAAGACCTTCAGGAGGTGACCCAGGATCTTCACTATGAGAACTTCCGCTCTGAGAGGCTCAAACGAGGCAGCAGGTTGTCATCTCATGGTTACATGCTGTTTCTTCCTCTTTTGAATTCATATTTTGCTCTATCTGTGTCTCACCTACCATTGCATTGCTAGGATTTGGTAGATCAAGGGTAGCTCTGTAGCTCCAGTTGACATCAAGTTCTATCGTCCAGCTTACAAAGAGTGTAACAAAAAATGTTTGGTAAATCTGAAGTGACAGTCGTGGAATTAGGAAACTGTGGGAATAATTAGATCTGTGCTTTGGTCTGCGTCTTGAACACAGTTGGATTGGAATGTTGAAGGTACTAAGTAGGACAGATGTCTATGATAAATCTTGTCTTAAAAAATCTGCAAATTAGATCAGAGCTGATAGGTTAAAAACAGTGTGGTGTTTTTTCAGAATTACCAACCAGAATATTTGGATTGGGTCTTTAAGAAGAGATGATTAAATTTTTTTTGTGGTGCTTTATTAGACATGACATACATGAATAATTTTCTCTACGTAGCAGTTTCAGGGTAATGGCTGTCAGCCCTATTTTGAGCTGGCGTGGGTAGGGCACAGCTTTCCTGGAAAGAGAACTGGGCAAAACACCCTATTTTTAAGTACAATAGCAGAGTCTGTGAAGATGAGTTGGTGAGGTCTTGTGGGAAACTGCGTGTTTCCTGGTTTAGGTGTTTCAGCTGTGTCTCTTCTTATAGCCACTAGAGGGTTCCGAATTTGACATTTTAGGGGTTTTGGGGCATTTTCCAAAAGTTTCCCCATCCTGCTGTTGACAGAGATTCTGTCATATGCCTGGTCAGTTTTCAGCAAAAGGAGTTGGTTCCTGCTTGTAGCATTGGCCTACTTTCAGGCAAGATAAAATGCTCTTCTCTCCTTTCTTTAAATCCTGATATCTGAAGTTCAAGGTAAAAGTCCCCAAATTTCCCAAGGTCTGGCACCTCTTATCCAACAGATGTATGCAAAGGCCTTAGAAGTAATGTGACCTAAGGTCACCCAATTTTTAGAGGATTTCAAGTTTCTGCTAAGTTGGGTACGTGAAACTAAAACATGTTTTTGTATCTTGTCTAGTTAAGTGGCCCATTATACCTTTGCTTTCACACTTCTGAAATGGTACTAGAACATAGTTAAGTTTACTATAAGTGAGGGTAGATGTCTTGTGAATTTATTTCAAGCTTGCACTTCTGCTACCAGGAATGCTTGGCAACATGTGCTTTTTGACTCTACTTACCAGTGATCTCAAAGGCTTTGGGGCACAGCGGATTTTTTGCATTCTATTTCTTTGTTAACCTCTTAATGAACATCAAGTTTGTTTGCTTTGCATATTTGATGGCACTTGCTTGATTAGATCCATTAGTAGATCTTCCCTGTTGGGACATGGAGTAGGAGAAAGCTATTAGCCAAGTGGTGGGTAATCTTGTATAAAGCCAGGTGGGAGGCAGTCGCTTCTCCCAAGTAACAAGTGATAGGACAACAGGAAACAGCCTCACGTTGCATGGGGGAGGTTTAGATTGAATATTAGGAGAAATTTCTTCACAGAAAGGGTTTTTGGGTACTGGCTCAGGCTGCCCAAGGGCAGTGGTGGAGCTACTATCCCTGGAAGTGTTCAAACCGCTTGTGGATATGGCACCTGGGGACATGGTTTAGTGGTGAACACAATGCTGGGTTAGTGCTTGGACTCTTAGAAGGTTTTTCCAATGATTTTATCTTTCTAACAATATTATTTTAGGAAAATAGAAGATGAAGAAGTAAATAAAGACCAGATTCTGCTTGAGAAGGAAGCAGAAGTAAGATGACAGAACTTTATATATTCTTGTAATGGGGGAATTTTTGTTCTTTTGTTGCTACTTCAGAGCAAATATTTATGTGATCTTGGTAATTTGTAAAGGAAATACAGTTATATGCCAATATAAAGTTATTTAAGGTTCACTAAGAACACAGAATGAGAAGAGGTGAGAGGAAACTCAGGATACAGTTTTTTTGGAACAAGTGGAATCTGGTAAAACATGATTCCATTGTAGTGATCAGTGATGGATGTAATGCACACTGCGTGGGCAAGGAGAACCATCCTCATGCGGGTAAGGGTTCTACAGTTAACAACTGCAGATTGGGACAAAGTTCAGCTCTGCAGCAAAAGAGGGAATGATGGTAGAAATGGTCAGAAATAAAAAATGAAACAGAAATCCTCATTCTGCCACTGTGACAAATTCATAATGCATAGCTCTAATTTGCTTTTGTTGTTCCTCTGCTGCTTTTTTTCCCGATAAACTTTAATAAGTGTAAATGCTAGTTGAGTACTTCAGAACCATCATTTTTATGCCTTTAACTTCAGAAACTTCCATCTAGGGATGCTTAAAAATCTCATCCCACAGTACAATAATAAAGCCTATTTATTTCAGTCAGTAAATGCCACCCTTTTCAGGAATGAAGAGCAATAAAAGAAAATGCCATAACCTGAGATCATTACCTGTCAGATAAAGAAAATGCAGATATGTGATCCCTCTTTAATAAAAATAAGTAATAGGTTGGTGAGAGTGAAGATTTATATTCTGAGGTGAAATTAGGCTACAGAATTCTTCTGTGCTGCTTTTCCAGCTCCGTCGCATGCAGGAGATGATTGCAAGAATGCAGGCACAGATGCAGATGCAGATGCAAAGCGGTAAAGGTGACAGCAGTGCAGTTCATGGGCACCATGTATAAAGTCTTGGGTAAGATGTTCAAATAGCCACTTAAAGGGCTTCTCCTTTAGCTGCTCTCTAATGTGCTTGGTATTAAGGAGTTTTGGGAAAAGTTTACAAGATGGGTTTCCATAGGGTTCACTCTTAATTAATAAGGATTAACTGCTGTTTGCAAAGTTAAATGGCTTAGGGTTAAACTAACAATGTGGTGTTGTGTGGGTGTATATATATGAAAATTTACCAGAAAGTCAATACAATATATACTGGTAAGAATGATGGAAGAATCTTTGAAATAGTTTAAACAGGTTTCTCAAGCTCATGATGAAGTCATTGTTTCCTTGTGACTTATAAAATATGTGCAGTTCTTTCAGGTTTCTTAATGTGAGAAGACCGCTGACCTGAAATGGTATTTATTTTCCTGTCTTGTTTTTAGATGACTTTGTCCCCTGACTCACAGGAGACCTTCTGGAATTGGATTGCAGTGGTGGAGGCAGAAAAGATGCCTCTTGCTTCCATCTGGAGCTTGCTGTAGAGTTTAATGTGGGAATGTTTTGTGGTAACATTTTGTGAGATGTATTTCATAACATGTAGTCAGTTGGTATTTTATATATTATACACATTTGACTTCTGCGTTCTTTAGTTCTTCTTATATTGAGGTTATTTTAAACTTCCTGTTATATTAGGGATACAAAATAGTCATTGAAAGTTTTCTAGCCTGATAAAGCATTAGATAATAATTTGTTTTTTAATATACCTTGTTAGCTCCTTGCTTTTAACTTTGTATTCCATTTAGAAATAAACAGCTGTCAGTGATACCTTGTTCAGTGCCAGGTAACAGTCACCTCACTACAGTTGCACCCCTGCAAGGTTAATTTTATATATATATTGCAGTGTTTACATGTGTGTGCGAGACCAGCAGCCCTTTCTCTGTCTCTGCTCACAGCAGAGGATTTCCTTGGCCTCTGCGAAATATCGAATGAAAACACAAGCATGCCTTGTGTCTTAGCAAAAGAAAGAAGAGGAAATGCCTCTGTGAGAGGCACACTGTATGTTACATGACAGGCGTTACTTCCTTTAGATTTAACCTTGAGAGTTATTATTTTCCTAAAAACTCTTACTATATTGCAGCTAATTTTTAATAGTTTCTTGTAGTCAGCACAAATCACTCCTGCTATTTTATGGCATTATTGTAGCCAAATAAACTTGAATTATGCCCGTATTGTTGAATGAGGTAAACTCCAAAGAGTAGTTTTCTATATCCAAAGGCATAAGAAATTCTATAATTCCTAATGAGTATTTTCATACTATTTTTAGGGCGTTACAAACTGTTACATGTAGTAAGAATACATACTAGCACACTTCTCTTTTTAAAAGTGATCTGTTCCTGGCAGGATCAATGCAAACTATATTTTAAGTCTTTGCTCCAGGATGGAGTCAGCAGTATTACTTCAGGAGTGACTCTGGTTTTTTTATTAGGCCAAAGTCACTTTCTTCATACTGATAGCAAAGGAGACTGTTTTTAGCTTGGCTGGACTGGTGCTGCAGATCATGCCTCGTATTGTGTTTGCAGCAAGAAATCACACTGTAGCACGTGACTGCCCAGGTAGTGGCTGGCAGAGCAAGCAGTGACACACCTTGGGTTGTCTGCTGCTTCTGATAAAGCCAGCAATCAGATTTCTTAATCTGATCTATCACAAACATCCTTATCTGAGCAGCTAATAAACAGATAGATAGAATTGCAACTTCTTTCAGCTCTTTGAGCTCAGGCGCAGCTGTGACTTCTATAATTCTGTTTATTTTTTTTTTTTTAATAATAAAATTTCTACAGCTAATGTATAATTCCAGTGGTACTTTAGTGGCTAGATTAAATATAAACCTGTTAATCAACTGAAATTTTTACCTGCCTGAAACTACTGTTTTGTGTTTGAATCTTGCTAAAAATGTGAAGCAAAACCCTGCATCATAACCTTTGCTGGGGACCTTCAGCTCTCTTTTCAAAAGTAATTACTATCAAAGTTTGACATGATTCATTTGACCTTCGTTAACCTTGACAAAAGTGAAAATGAGAACCTTTTTGTATGCTGAGATGCACAGAAGAGTTAAGTCCCATTTTATCAAATATTTACATATAAAACTTGGATGAAAAAACGTGCTTCTAAATTCTTGAGTTGCTTTTTCAAAAGGAAGTGTAGAACCAAAGTAATGTAGCAGCACTACAGAGAACACTCTGCACCATCTTATTTATTTCTATTACTATGACCCTGTACTTGAAGAAAAACTGTGAAATGTAAAATGTCTGCACAGGCGCCTGGTTGTACCTGTCACTCTTGCTGTGTATATTCGTTTGATAGTTTTTTCCTGTATTTTTACCATGGGAACAAGAGCAGATTTTCCATTTGTTTAGTACTCCTTAGTCACCGTCTGTGAAATTATTTCAGGCAATGTGTGATTCTTTGGAATATTTACATATCTATTAAAATATTTGTTCAAGATAAAGCATTTCATTTGATTCTTAAGCACAAAAAATTATCTAAAAATTCAGCAGGAGAAATATTTTTGTATGTTGTTTTGGTACTTAATGGGAAAAACCAAGTTTACGGCACTAGCCATTTTAGCTGCAATACTCAAGACAGGTAATTAATTGTTGCTGCTTCCCTGCTTTTCTCAGAAAAGCTGCTGGTAAAAGAAAGATATGAGTAGCAGAAAAACTTGGGAACAAAAAGTAGATGATGTTTGGTGGCTTGCTGAACTGGCCTCAGTTCTTTTTCTGTTACTGTGTTGTGACAGTTTTTATTTTAGGAGTAAAAATACTTTTGAATTTGCAGAGCTTTATAGTTGATAGGAAAAATTACTTCTTCTTGGTATAAAAACTTGTTATATTCTATGTACTACAATTATCCAAAACTGTAATAAAAATTGCTAAAAAGCTATTTTGTGTTTATCATGATTCTTTATTATGATCAATATTATTTTGGGGTGATATGTTTGAAATATTGTCCTGTTTCAGCCAGGACAGGGTTAATTTTTGCAGCAGCCAGGAAGGGCTGGGTTGGCAAATTGGGTGGGGTATGGTTGCTATTACTGGTCTTTTCTTATCTCATTGCTGTTTCCAGTAAATTGTTCTTATCACAACCTGTGATCTTTACATTTTGTGCTTCCAGTTCTCTTCATCTGGATGCAGAAAAGAGGGACAGAGGAAGAAGGAGCGAGATTGGCAGTGAGTGATTGGCAGTTGGTTTGGAGTTTCAGTGGGAACACTAAATTGGGGAATACCTTTCCTAAACCATGACGGCCTAAATGAGGCCCCAAAGTGGGGCACAAAGGGGTGAGATAACAACAGATCTGCCCAGAGCGGGTTGGAAACAGTTTTGATCCAAGCGTTTTCTGTCCTCAGTACAGAGCCGCTGGTCACAGTGTTGCTTGGTCTGTCCATGTGGGTGGACCTGGCACCATGTGGGTGCCTAACTCTGTGTTTATTGCCATAGATGCTCCTCTTGGGCAGCTTTTTCAGAGCAGCCAGAGCAGGGTTGCTTTGTTGTTGTACCATGGGATGCCAGTTTATGACATGATAGCATCAAAGGCAATGAGGGATGAGTATTCAGTGTTGCTGTCCAGGGAGAACAGGGACGGATGATTTTCCCCAGCTTTTCACCCCTTTTTACTCCCTCAGGCATATTACAACAGATTTTGAGAGCTTTGAATTCCCTTTGTATGTTAAGGAAAACATGTTTTTTTTGCTAAGTCTGCCAGGTCTACTCAGTGGGCTCCATACTATGTTTCGAGACAGGACAGAGATTTCTAGGGAGGTCCTTCAGAGATCTGCCCTAAGGGTGAATAGACATGCATAGCATGGGAGAAAATGGACCAGTTTTAGGGAAATTCTCTGCTCCAGTGGTTTGGAAGTTCACCCCTAAAGAAGTACAGGACCCTGTTAAAGTGGCAGAATATTTGCAAGGAGAATGCTGTGGCAGCTCCAGAGAGGAGCATCTTATTGCAGTGTGCTGAGCCCTGGCTTTTATTTACTGGACACTGCTGGTGACTAGAGAGCACCTCAGGCACCGTGGCCACTCCAGCTGCATCTGAACACTGCAACAACCTGTGCCAGGAACAGCTGCCCCTATACAAAAGAAGAAATCCAAGACCAAACCAGTTTGCTTAGTGAAGGATGAAGAGGCAGCAGAGCCCTCATAACAGGAGGAAGAGGATGGCCAGAGATAATCACCCGATTGCTATCCCTGGTGAACTGCAAGATGCACAAGAAGATTTCAGCTGCCATTTGGGGGAGCCCTGGCAATCCGTCTGCTCTGGCACCAGGATATTGTGGGCCACACTGGGGAACCAGATGGTTGGGAAGCCAAGCACCCAGGATCCCTGTCCTGGGATGTGGGGATTGAGAAAGACATTGGGAAGAGGACAGAAACTCTTAGTGCTGGTGGCGACTCCTGTCAAGGGAAAGGTAATCTCTCATGGATGATCTAATAGTGTGACTAGGCAGGTAGAAGGCCATGGAGAAAGGTTTCCAGTACCTGAGAGGATCAGCTGTGCTGGAGGGAATCTATAGGGATCCAAATAACAATCAGTCCCTGTCGATCCAGATGAGGTCCCTCGTATATAGTCCATGTGGCAGAAGTTTGTATGAAACACACTAGTGTTGTACCCAACTCATTTACGTGGTTGTCAATGAAAGGAGAGCAAACAGTGCTTCAGGTGACTCCCTGACTCCTGTAATATGAAGAATTTTTTTTCCATTGCCAGTGCTAGCAGGAAGGTTACACTAATGCAATTTTAGACAACATGTTGGCTGATGTGCTCACATCCTAGAATAAGTTTTATTTTGCTTTAAATCTGCTTATAAAATCAAGATATGTTATTTTGGAGGAATTGCAAGGCGTCATTAGGATATGGCTATTCAGAAAACCTCATGTGTTTGCTATATGCAAGCATTATACAGCTAAATCTATTTGGATGCAGATTTTTCTATAAAGGTGTACGTGTATCTTTTAACCTTTTCCTCTAAATTAATTTCTCATGCAATTTATGCCAGCACTTCTATGAATGTTCCTTTTCCAGGATTCCTTTTCTTCCTTTTGTCTCTGTGCTACTCAGTAGATTTTTCTCTGCTGTCTTTAGACTCCTTCCCTTTCTTTGCTCCTTCTATTTGTGATTCTGCAAGCTCCCAGCATTTTTCTTGTATTTCATCCATACTTTTAGGATAGCATTTTTGTAGGTTCCACTTGCCCTGGTTAGGGTGATGGTGGCTTGTATGCCCAAATGTTCTTTTTGCTGGGGAGAGTAGTTCGAGTTTACTCCCTGGCCATCACAGCTCTTCAGCAAAGAATGAGGAAAAACATCGTTCAGAGCCTGTGGTGTGCCCTTTTCAGGTTGCTTTGAATATTAGGATGGCTGGACTAGAGATCAAATTTACACTGTTTGCTCCCAGGCTTTCCTGTGTATGACACCTGTGGATGGATTAGTCATACCTCGCTCTTCATACACACTCTAATGACCACAGAGTAAGCGACTGATGGCGGAGAAAGCTGTCCTGTGATGTGAGTGGAGGGGAATGTTTGTCATTTCATTAACAAATGCTACCAAACCCAGCTATATTCAGAAGGCATTTAGTACGAAATCCTCCCAAGACTAAAAGAAATGAAGTTCAGGTTCATGGATTGTAACTTCGATGTCAGTTGAGTCCTTTGCTGTTTCTGTCTCAGTAGACATCATGAGTGCAGAGAAGTGTCTTGTTTTCATGCAACTCTCCTGCTCCACACTGCCAAATATTGCCTGGGTCTTTCTGAGTGTTTGGGCAGGGCTAAGCACACCTCTTGTGTCCGTTTCATTGGCTTCTCTGTGGTGTTCTTGTTGGCTTATCTAGCTTCTGGGCCCTGACCAAGGCTTTCAATCAGGATTTTGCTAGCTTGTTGCACAGATTTAGTGGTTACAAAAAAAGGAAAAGAAAGTGAACAAAATATCGCTAAACCCTTGTTTCATGATCTCCGAGTTATGAAAAATGAAAATAGTACTTTTTCTCCTTTTTTTTTTTTTTTGGACACTTTGTAGTAGATCCTGAAATGCTATTTGCTTTAGGGAAGTGTCTGAACTAGAGGACAAATGAGGCAGTTAATTACTTGAAATGTGCAAGAATATAATCGTAAAGACTTTGGGAAGAGTTGAAACTATTGCTTGGAAGGACATTGTACTGGAATTCAGTGCAAAGGACTCCATGGAATTATGTGCTCTTCCCTATTTGCTGTTTTCTCTCAAGACTGTTTATGGAATAGAGCACAAAGAACTTAACAGAGGGCTCCTGCTGTCAGAGAAAGTCAGAAAGAAATGCTTAAAGGATTCCTGCAGTGCAAGAAAACTGTGATTAAAACACTTCATAACTCAGCTTGCTGTGAAGATTTTCCCACAGCCCACAATTCCCAAGGGCAATTTCTCAGGAGAGATAACAGTTCAACTAGGAGCTTTTTGTCTTAAAGCCCTGTTCCTAACATGTCTGCCACCTCTTCCTGGAGATGCTGAATGAGGCTCTGGGCTGCTGTACTCCCTGTTTCTTTGGATGGCCCCGAAGGCATGTGGCTGACAGTGCAGGCCAGTTTATCAGTGAAGCAGGTGTTGTCCCTGTGCTGGAGCAGCCCTCAGTGTGTAGTTGTTTCCTAAAGAATCTCTTCATAATCCAAAAAATGGGAGGTGCTGTCACCTGCTCCTGTGTCCTTTTATAAGGAGACTTGAATGGTGCTGAAACCAGGCTGTTGTCACAGTGACCAGATGAGCACATGTGCAGTGAAGTTACATTTGATGTCATTATGGGTCAGGCCCAGGAACTGGCAGTGGAGGGAGTATGAGGAGGAAGAGCTTTAAGAAGTGATGTGATGGCCAGCCACACTGCCAGTACAGCCCAGACATGATGGGATCACCTGGGCCTGGCTCACAGCCATGGCAGGGTGTGCCCAAGTTTCAGGTGCCTTGTGGAGTTTCTGCACCATTTAGCAAGGCAAGATCTGATGTAGCTGTGTGTTTGCAAGTTTAGTTTCGGTGCTTGAAATGCAGAAGGCAAATGAATTTCACTCCCACACACAGGAATGAGAGCCTGTAAGTCCAGCAAGGCAGAGGAGGTGTCCAGCTGCCTCAGATAGAGAACAACACGCTTTTGGGAACCTACCCTGGTGAGAGCAGACACATAACCGCAGCCATCCTGCCTGGCTCTGTGGAGAAAGCAGTGCAGCACTCTCATTGTTGTGGGAAGGATAGATAGGAAAAGAATGAGGAGCTCTACTCTCTCTCCCAAGCCTGGGGCTTATCCTCCTCCCTTTGAAACCTGCTGTAAACAGTTTTGTAGAACTGATGGAACCGGTTGTTTTTGCTCTATCCCAGCCCTCCCCAGCTCTCAGCTTTGCATATATCATCTGTGATGATGTAAATGGTGTCAGATTTAAGGCTGTATTCCAAGAGTGATCCACATTGCCAGACAGAAATTTCTTCTCAGCCCTATAAGTCACATCCAGGAAGACATGGCAAAAAGTCAGGGAGATCTGAGTTATAAGCTGCTTCCATTAGCAGCTTCACCATGTTGAGGCATCATGTTTAAAGTGCCTCAGGCTGGCTGTCACCCTGTTTCTTATTGACAAACAATTTGAAGCTGGTGGGGCTGGAGGAGTTGCCTCATTTTTATAAGCAGAAGCCAAAAATTAATGGGGAAGCATAGGAGCTCACAAGTGATGCAAAGGCAACTCAGTGTATTCTATAGAATAGGTAAATATACACACCCTGAGACCTAATGCAAAACACTCATTAAAACAGATCCTGTGCTTCTTCAATAGAATTTATTTTAAAAAAAGGAAGGCACTGACAGTAAAAGGCTTTGTTCAGAACATGCTCACTCCTGTGCCTTGCAATTTCCAATTCCCCTGTTGTTTTAAAGTTTTTGACTTATTTTTACTTTTAAGAAGCTTTTCCATAAAGGAGAGCCTAAAACCTAGGTCGAGCTGATCCTGTAGTGGTACTTGCTCTGAGTTCAGAGCTTCTCCCCTGCAGAGAACATGCAATTTGGCTCTGCAGGAATACTTCAGTCGCTTTGAAAGTTTGTAACCAGAGCGAGAAAACTGGTTTGAATCTTCCTTTCCTGCCCAGCAAATAGTCTCAGGCTGCTTTGCAACATGGGAACACAGCATGGCAGGGATGTTTGTCCATGTGTCTGACAGTTGGGCTCAGCTCAGGGGCTGCGTCCTGGCAGCAGTGGGACTGCTGGACTTGGTGTCCTGGCACAAACAGCTGGGACAGTCCTTTTGGTTGAGGGCAGAGTGGGGAATCTGCCAGTTTGTTTTGCCAGCAATCTGTGTTTGGCTGCCTCATTTCTGAAAGAACTTAATGCAGCAGAGTTGGTGTTACTGACAGCCTCAACTGTGGTTTATCTGTCAGTAAAATAATTGCCAAGCTTCTCTGTGTCTAGTGTTTGGAGATCCTAAATGTATCATTTTATTCTGACGTGTCCTGGCCATGAAGTAGAACTAGGCCTTTTTCTCCTTTATATTTAACTGGGCTTTTGTGTATTTGTGTTGACTAAAATTGATTGGTATGTGCAGATGAGGTGATCCTCTTTCTTGACAGAATTTCAGATTGTGGGGGAACGGTGTTTTCTCTTGGGGAAGTCTTGTTCCCCGCCCCCCACCCCCCCCAAACACACAGAGAAATTTTTTCATGTAGATCTTTTGAGGCATGGTACAAGTCATGACAGAATTGAACCCTTGTGCAGCTTATCTGAGGTAACAAATTCCAGGTTAATATGAGCGACAGGGAAATGAGACGAACCTCAATAGGATTTAAAAATTAAAAAAAAAAAAAGGGAGGGTGAGCTTTCTGGCACTTCCAGTTTTATTGGGGAGCGGTTTTCAGGCCTTGCTGCTTCAGACATGCTTGGTTGCCCTCACTGTGCAGACATCATTTAGTGTAAAAGAGGAATAAATCGATGTAATTGCAGAAAAGATTATTTGGTAGCTGCTTAATGTTTAGGCTGTTACAGTCACAGAACTAACATCTATCAAAAAAACCTTGGGATTCAATTTAAAGCAAATTTAGAGGAATTTTGGACATATTTGTGCTTTTGTGCAATAGGATTGATGTACCACGTGGGGACAATAAGGGATTGTCCGTGTCTCAGCTTTTACCTGTGGATGAAGAAAACACGGGAGGCACAGTTGTTAGATTTTGCCTGGACTTTTTTTCCAGTGTTGTGGTTCAGCAGCCATATTTCCTTGTAGTTTGTAGCTTGTCTACGCTCTTGATTTTTGTGCTGTGGCTTCAGAACTGCTGCTGGCTACAGACTGAACTGTCTGGGCAGTGAGGATGTGCTTGGACAAGTTCAGCAGTCAGACTGAGAGAAGCTGAGTGAGTGCGTCTGTGTGCAGATATGAACATATGCTATGCTTAATTTACTTGTAATTGCCACCTTCACCATGAGAGCCAAGTTAAAATAGAGATATAATTATGGAAGTCAAAGTAAGTGATTGCAAAAAGGGACTGCAGCTTCTTGGTTTTTTCTGCTACCAGAAGATTTTCCTGTGCGTGAATACCCAGGCCTGTTCTAAAGAATTGGTTAATACTGAGGATGTAATTACAGGTCATGGTCTAAGACTGGTGGACTTTGTGCTTTATAAAGGCCAATGTAATTAGTAGTTGCAGTGTGTGTAGAAGGGCTCCTGAAAAATACTCTGAAGGGGAGTAGCTGAGAAGCTCAAAGATTTCTTTCTGGGAGAAGTGCTACACCATGATTGTGGGGAGCAGAATTATTTAAGACTGGAAGTGTAAAATCCCAACCAGAGGGTCTACACATACCTGTAGCATGGAAATCAGTTTGTGAAGTTGGTTTAGCAAGGTACTGCTGCTGCTGCTGCTGAGTGCCTTTGTCATTCCATTACTGCTGGTAGAATGAGGTGCATTCTGACTGTTCTTGAAGTATCTTCATTCATTGCTGTTTAAAAACAGTATTTCTCCTATGCTTTTGGGTCAGTTTTAACAGTAAGTGAGCCTGGAGTAAGAGAGTGATTCTGATAAGTGGTATGTACAGGTATGGCTGTGTTGTTCATTCTTTGTGCTGATCATGTGGATTGTATCTCTGCTTATCTGGCAGCTCCTGTTCACCTTGACTTGAGTCTTTTGTTATTTGCTAATGACAGTTGGTGGACTGATCAAATTTTATGATTTCACTCTTTTCATGTTTTTCTATCATCTAGGGTACTGGTGGGCTGTTAATACAGAACACCACCTGACTAAAATTGCTGAAATTGGCTTGATTTTGCTATTTAAGAAACAAACTATTGCTATTTGTGACTCTTGGGTAGAGAATTTGTTAATCAGTGATGAGACAGGCTGAGGAATGATTTGTTGATCCATGTAGACTAGCCCCTACTGACATGTCCGAGGTGATGTGGAAGACAATCCAGAGGATGGTCAGTAAGATAACATGTCTCTGTCTGGTTCTGCTGCACAGACCATTACAGGCTGCAAAGTACTTGGCTAAACTCTTCAGGGCCGAAACACTTCCAGACCAGAAACACGGTCAGGGTGGTCACTGATTGTCATGGCAATTCATCTAACATGTGAACACAGTTGTGGAAAAGTGAGTTTTTCCCTTGGTGGACCTCTGAGGTGCTCTGCAGGTGGTGAGGTGTCACCAGGTCCTCAAAAGTGACAGAAGAAAGAGTGATCATCTTGTGGAGAAAACTCTCAGCCCTTCCAGTTAGTCCTAAGTGACACTGTGCTTAGGCTTAGGTTAATGATGTCTGCAGCAAATTGTTGAGTATCTCCAGATAGTAACAGATGGGAGAATTGTCATACAATGCACTGGCTTGAACTAAAGTAGGATAATGGCAGTGAACTGTGGCAGTCAAAGGTCTGTGAACTGCCACGAAAGGGATTCTGGTGCTTTCAGTGACCCACCTGCAATGAAATCCATACCAATCCATCTTCCTGATTTCATCCTTGGCATGCCCATGTATGTTGTCATTGCAGAGTCCCAGTACAACACACTAGAGAAGTGAACTGGTGATGTATGGCCTAGTTAGTTTGGTGTACATGGTATAAAATGCTGGCTTAAGTGGTTGCAACTGTTTTTGCTCTCAGCTATGCCAACTTGCTACTTTAGACAGAAGGGAAGACATAATGTAAGCTTTTGAAACTGCTTGCCTTGTTGTTATGAGATGGGAGACCTCTCAGAGACAGAGCTTTGTAGTGTGTATTTGGAAAATATGTGCTGACAACATCATCACTAGGTGTAATTTTTCAATCTGCAGAGTGTCTCTTTGTCATGGTGAAGGATCTGAATAAAAAGAAGCTTTCCTAGCTGTTGTTTATCTTGGTTGGATAAGACGTCTGCTTTGAAGGACTTCCTCAACCCTCATCCAGAGAGTGATTAAAGAAAAAGATGATATTATAGTGTAGTGAAAGGGTAATTCTAATTGTCCTGCTCAGGCTAAAAGGAGAATGTGGTGTAGATTACCTGTTATATTAGTTGAGTGAGAGAGTTACACCTTGTTATCACTTTTTATCTCAAAAAGAGGAAGTTGTACTTTGTCCTGACACTGCATCCTTCCAACAACAACAGCTGGCTTTCATGTGTAATGGCATTCTTCTTCTAGTTTTAGTCTCTAAAATTCTTTCTCCTCCTGTAAAGGCTTCAAACACTGCCTGGATGGCTAAAAAGTTTGATTTCATGGCTTTTACAGAAACTCAGAGGTCTTTGTAGATAGCTGTGAAGAACACAGTGCTGAGTCTGGTAAAGATAACCATCCAGTCCCTCTTTTAGGTTTCAAAATCACCAAACTCCACATCTCAAGCACGTTCTTTGTTACAGTTTCTGAGGATTTATTAAATGATTGAGTGTATAGAGCAGAGGTTCAACCTGATATGGCCCTTCCTAATTGTACCCTGTTTGGTTGGGAGTAGGAATTACAGAGGGCAGATCTGTCATCTTCTAGACTGTAAAAGTACAGCCTTGTCCCTTCTTGTCACTTCCCCTGCTTGTGGCAGCAGGTGGTGCCGTGTGTCTCTTTGCAGCCTGATTCTAAATGTGCAGGTAGGTGTGTGAAAATGGGTGGTGACTTCTCTAACAGGGAAAAGTTACCTCTTACAAAGGCTTGTGTATATGCTAGAGTTTGCTTATATACACACACAAACACATACATGTATACATACTGCATCCACCTCTGGGATTCCAAGCACAGGAAGGACATTTTCTGGTTGGAGCAAGTCCAGAGGAGGCCACCAAAGTGATCAAAGGGATGGAGTACCTCTGCTATGAGGAAAGGCTGAGAGAATTGGAACTGTGCCGCCTGGGGAAGAGAAGGCTTGGGGTGACCTAATTGTGTTCTTTCAGTTCTTTCAGGGCTCCAAGAAAGTTGGAGAAGGACATTGTCAAGGCTCTGGAGGGACAGGACAAGGGACAATGGCTGCACACTGCCAGAGGGCAGGGATAGATGGGATATTGGTAAGGAATTCTTGCCTGAGAGGGTGGTGGGGCCCTGACACAGGGTGCCCAGAGAAGCTGTGGCTGTCCCTGGATCCCTGGAAGTGTCCAAGGCCAGGTTGGGTGGGGCTTGGAGCACCCTGGGATAGTGGAAGGAGTCCCTGCCCATGGCAGAACAGTTGAAACTGGATGGTCTTTAAGGTCCCTTCCAACACAGACTGTTCTGGAATTCTATGATATGATGGAAAATAAATTTTTTGCTTGTGTGAGTAGAAAGGTCAGAAATGAGCTGCGTGTAGAAACAGAGGTGCTGGGGATGTGGACAATTAAACACACTGAACCTTTGTGCCTCTTCCTTACTGCATTGTTTCAGTTCAGTAAATTACTTGTGTTTTGGGTAAGCAATAAAGTCAGGACTATAGAGTGAAGCATAAAGAGCAGCAGCAGGGTGTTGATGTTTCTAAAGGCTCTGCCATATCTGTAATTATTGCTTCCTTTCCCGAGTGTGGTGGTATGTAGTTTTAAGGTGTTCACATCAGATTTTTTCTCTTCGTGGCAGCTGCTTTTTTGCACAAGAAAACTTTAGTGCTCTTTTTAGATGTTAAAGAAAGTGATTGAAATGAAGATGACTCTGAAGTGTCTGCACTTCGAAGGATGTGAAACCGTATTAGTAGTTAAGCTGCAAATAAAGAGCCATGCAAATAGGATACTGAAACAGCCTGTCAGTAATGAAAGCACTTCACCTGACTGAAATCACAATTGATCTTATGACTGGAGTTGTCTAAAATGTTGTGTACACTTTTGCAACTTTCCTATTTACGTTTTTATTTCTTCTGTAGCCATGAGATTCTTCAGCTCCATTTCACTTTTTAAGGAGAACAAATCATGGGACATATTTCTTAAAACCTTGTGTCTTTTGTTCTTTTGAAGAGATGAGAATGCTGCTAGTCAGGAATTACTCATTAAATTTGCAAGTTGCCTTTTGGTGAGTGAGAGTAATGAAGCTGCTTCTTGTTTGAAAGGGCTGTTCTGCATAATTTATGTGCTTGTTATTATCAAAAGTCATATGCTATGCTAATATTTTGTTTTTCAAATTGTTGTGAAAAGGTCAAGTTCTCAGAAACAAGATGGTTCCTTGCATTACTTATGCTATTGGCCAACAATCCCTACCTAGAGACACCCAAAGATTTCTCTNGTTGAGTGAGAGAGTTACACCTTGTTATCACTTTTTATCTCAAAAAGAGGAAGTTGTACTTTGTCCTGACACTGCATCCTTCCAACAACAACAGCTGGCTTTCATGTGTAATGGCATTCTTCTTCTAGTTTTAGTCTCTAAAATTCTTTCTCCTCCTGTAAAGGCTTCAAACACTGCCTGGATGGCTAAAAAGTTTGATTTCATGGCTTTTACAGAAACTCAGAGGTCTTTGTAGATAGCTGTGAAGAACACAGTGCTGAGTCTGGTAAAGATAACCATCCAGTCCCTCTTTTAGGTTTCAAAATCACCAAACTCCACATCTCAAGCACGTTCTTTGTTACAGTTTCTGAGGATTTATTAAATGATTGAGTGTATAGAGCAGAGGTTCAACCTGATATGGCCCTTCCTAATTGTACCCTGTTTGGTTGGGAGTAGGAATTACAGAGGGCAGATCTGTCATCTTCTAGACTGTAAAAGTACAGCCTTGTCCCTTCTTGTCACTTCCCCTGCTTGTGGCAGCAGGTGGTGCCGTGTGTCTCTTTGCAGCCTGATTCTAAATGTGCAGGTAGGTGTGTGAAAATGGGTGGTGACTTCTCTAACAGGGAAAAGTTACCTCTTACAAAGGCTTGTGTATATGCTAGAGTTTGCTTATATACACACACAAACACATACATGTATACATACTGCATCCACCTCTGGGATTCCAAGCACAGGAAGGACATTTTCTGGTTGGAGCAAGTCCAGAGGAGGCCACCAAAGTGATCAAAGGGATGGAGTACCTCTGCTATGAGGAAAGGCTGAGAGAATTGGAACTGTGCCGCCTGGGGAAGAGAAGGCTTGGGGTGACCTAATTGTGTTCTTTCAGTTCTTTCAGGGCTCCAAGAAAGTTGGAGAAGGACATTGTCAAGGCTCTGGAGGGACAGGACAAGGGACAATGGCTGCACACTGCCAGAGGGCAGGGATAGATGGGATATTGGTAAGGAATTCTTGCCTGAGAGGGTGGTGGGGCCCTGACACAGGGTGCCCAGAGAAGCTGTGGCTGTCCCTGGATCCCTGGAAGTGTCCAAGGCCAGGTTGGGTGGGGCTTGGAGCACCCTGGGATAGTGGAAGGAGTCCCTGCCCATGGCAGAACAGTTGAAACTGGATGGTCTTTAAGGTCCCTTCCAACACAGACTGTTCTGGAATTCTATGATATGATGGAAAATAAATTTTTTGCTTGTGTGAGTAGAAAGGTCAGAAATGAGCTGCGTGTAGAAACAGAGGTGCTGGGGATGTGGACAATTAAACACACTGAACCTTTGTGCCTCTTCCTTACTGCATTGTTTCAGTTCAGTAAATTACTTGTGTTTTGGGTAAGCAATAAAGTCAGGACTATAGAGTGAAGCATAAAGAGCAGCAGCAGGGTGTTGATGTTTCTAAAGGCTCTGCCATATCTGTAATTATTGCTTCCTTTCCCGAGTGTGGTGGTATGTAGTTTTAAGGTGTTCACATCAGATTTTTTCTCTTCGTGGCAGCTGCTTTTTTGCACAAGAAAACTTTAGTGCTCTTTTTAGATGTTAAAGAAAGTGATTGAAATGAAGATGACTCTGAAGTGTCTGCACTTCGAAGGATGTGAAACCGTATTAGTAGTTAAGCTGCAAATAAAGAGCCATGCAAATAGGATACTGAAACAGCCTGTCAGTAATGAAAGCACTTCACCTGACTGAAATCACAATTGATCTTATGACTGGAGTTGTCTAAAATGTTGTGTACACTTTTGCAACTTTCCTATTTACGTTTTTATTTCTTCTGTAGCCATGAGATTCTTCAGCTCCATTTCACTTTTTAAGGAGAACAAATCATGGGACATATTTCTTAAAACCTTGTGTCTTTTGTTCTTTTGAAGAGATGAGAATGCTGCTAGTCAGGAATTACTCATTAAATTTGCAAGTTGCCTTTTGGTGAGTGAGAGTAATGAAGCTGCTTCTTGTTTGAAAGGGCTGTTCTGCATAATTTATGTGCTTGTTATTATCAAAAGTCATATGCTATGCTAATATTTTGTTTTTCAAATTGTTGTGAAAAGGTCAAGTTCTCAGAAACAAGATGGTTCCTTGCATTACTTATGCTATTGGCCAACAATCCCTACCTAGAGACACCCAAAGATTTCTCTCATTCCTGTTCCTTCTCGTCTTGAAGAACAGACTCTAGTGAGCTAGGGGTGACTCCGGGGTTATCAAAGGCAGCCCTTTTCAGGAAGAACCCTTTTTCTGGCTGTCCTGTTATCTACAAGCCTTGGCATCGGCTTTAGAGCTGAAGAAATCCAGACGGTGCAAAGATATGTTTGTGCTATGCTGAATTTCCTCTGGTGTTTTGTTCTTGTCTGTGTCAGTGAGGCTTGGTGGTTGGGGAGTGAGGAGAGGAGGATGCTGCTTTTGTGGTCTCCAGCTCCTTTGGCCAGCAACACTGCCCTGTGCATCTTTGCAGCACCCACCTTTTCTCCTATTCTGTAGTGCCGAGTCTGTTTCTATCGCCACTTAAAATTTATATGTGAAAAATTTAACTAAGTGAAGACCTAAAATGTTCATTACTTGGCCTGAGGTTGGTTACTGGCATGGTATCATACCCCAGAGCAGTGTTTCCCCGAGCACATGAGATCTGTGGGGCGTGGGGTGGCTGCGGCGGTGTGCATGATGGATGTCTGGGGTGCGCATTGAGGGGTTCATGTACCTTTTTGTGGGGTGCAGGCATTGGACAGCAGCCTGTGGGCTGGCTGCCCGTCACCTTTGGATGGAAATATCCTTTTAAAGCCTTCCTCGTGCTGGAAAAAACACACTTTGGAATAAAATGATCTTCTGAGCTCGGCGGACCCGGCGGGGCGGTGGGGCAGGAGGGGGGGTCGGTATGTCCGCAATGGAGCTCCGTGCGCGGAGCCGCAGCCGCCGGGCCCGTCCGACCCCGTTACCGCCCGCAGGGTGGGGCCGGCTCCGCCCCGGCCCTGCTGGCCACGGGCGGGGCGGGGCAGCCCGGCCTGCGGCCGGTGCGCGCGGGCGGC
>VZTJ01003161.1:356790-454229 GCA_013397795.1 Orthonyx spaldingii
GAGCCGAAGGCGCTGGAGCGGCGCCCCAGGCCGGGGGCTCGGCCCGCCCCGCCTGCCTGCGCGGCCGCGCTTCCGCCGCTGCCGGGCCCGCGCCGGGGTAGGGAACGGGGTCTGCGGCCCTCGCTCCGCCAGCCCCGGGACCAGGCCTCCGGCTGCCGAAGACTCCCGGCGGCTGCCGGGACCTGGGGAGCGGCTTCTCCGGGGGCTGCGGGGGCACAGAGAGCGCCTTCGCCGGGGGCTGCCGCAGGTCTGGCCTGGCGGCCTCGCAGCTGCCCTGTGGGGCTGGGAGCCTGCGAGCGCCCGCGCCCCGGCACAGCCCCTGCCCTGCAGCCGCCTCCGTGCGGGGCAGGCGGGCTGGGAGGGGGCCTACGTCGGCCGCCCTGCTGCTCGGTCGGAGGAGCGCTTCTGGAGCCCCGCTCACCTGGCAGCGACCGGCGGCGGACATTCTCCACTCTCCCCGCCCATCCCGCTCCTTCCGAGCCACCGTGGGGCCGTGCAGCGCTGCAGGCGAGAGCCGTTAAACCCTTGGAGGCCGTGAGGACGGACGGTGGTCGCAGGGAGCGTGAGGTCCGGCTCACAGGGAGACGTGTCGCTCCTCTCATCGCTGGGCACTCGGAATCTTCCCCACTCTCCATTGCGGTGGGTGGATTTCTGGTGCATCAGTTGGTGCCAGCGATGCTACCGGGTGGCGATGGCTTAGTGGGAAAGTTAAAAAGGGAAAGTTTGCTTGTGGTGCCTGAAGGGACCTGAGAGTACGTCCTTGCTGCTCCGCGTGTAGCGATCCCTTCCTATGGAAGGCAGGGACCACCCTGCTCACACACGGCAACTGGGAAACTTGCCTTGCTTCAGATTTGCCTTCCGCATGGGTGAGGGATGGAGCATGGACCCTGCCGCTGACCAAAGACACCGTGCTCAGAGGCGTTCCTTTGAAAACCTTTGGTGTCATCCCTGGAGGTGTGCAAAGCCAGATTGAATGGGGCTTGAAGTAAACTGATCTAATGGAAGGTGTCCCTGCCCACGGCAAGGGATTGGAACAAGATGGGCTTTAAGGTCCCTTCAAACACAAACCACTCTATGTTTCTATGATGTTGCATAGGCTCGGGTATAAGCTGCCTTTCCAGATTTGCTGGTAGCTGAAAATGCTGTCTTGCTTCTGAAAAATAAGTTTATTCCATCCAAGTAGAAGATAAAACTCATTGTGACTTAAAAGCTATTTCAAGAAGACAACAAAAAGTACCAGGTACAAAAATAATAATAAAAAAAAGATTATATGCAGCTACCTAAATTTTGTAATTTTTTTTTATTTGCTCCTTCACTTTGGGCTGAGAGCAACACTCAGTCACTGTGCTTCAGGGAACAGATTTAGCTTTGGTGCCAGTTTATAGGAAATTATCAGGATAAACACTAGGTACAAACAAATTCAGGGAGAGGAAATGCAAAGAAGATTTTTTTATCCTAGAACACTGATGTTGTGGTAATACTGCATTTTAGTTTTGCATTGTTGAGACCTTGTTGTGGCTCACCCACAGCAGGAGGCTCTTGGTTCTGTGGGATCCTCTGCCCTGCCTGTAGAAATTCTGTGTTCTTGGAGCTTGCAGCCTGTCTCAGGCTTCACCAGTTCATTTTCCTCCTCCTTTCATGTAGTCAGCCCCTTGAACTGAAGTGTTTCCTGAAGCACGACACTGTATTTTTTGTCAAGAAATGTCATATATAGTCAGAATACATAAAACATGATATGTCGCTCTGGTGGTGAAACTGGGAATAGTGCTTGGCTTGGTTAGCACTCCTCAAACATTGGGTGTTGAAGGCAGGGGGAGCAGACCAGGCTGTTTGGGAATTGTTAACAGTAGTGATGGCATTAGTAGGGTGCCTTGGGAGGGAACAGGATGTGGCATGGGGGAGATGCTCTTCTGGGGATCATGCTTGCTTCTGCACATCATGTGTTCTACCTACTGCTTGTTTGGCCTTTAAAAGCTGAATATTGGCCAGCGTAAATATTTTTTCGGAACATGTCATCAATAGGACACAAGGTCAAGCTCCACAGAGTTCACTTTTCCTGTTACCACCTGTGGGCAAGGGCTTTGACATCTGCAGTTTCTGTTTGATACGACTTTGGTCTCTCCTGGCTGGTGACCAAAGCTAGAGAGTACCCAGGAGCTCCTCACTAGTCTAGCCTTGGGTGGCCTGCCTGCCCTGCCTTGGGGAAGCAGCTGGCTCCAGCTGGAGGGGAGGCTGCTGAGGTCTCTGCTGCGGGACTGTTTCTTATGCTGCCTCGGCTATTGCTGCTTGCATTTTTTTCCTTTTGAGTAACTGTAGTGTGTGTCTCTTTCAGGAGCTGTTTATTCAGAAGGGAATGAATGCTCCTGGAGCACTGATTTTAAGAGTGGGTGGCTAATAAACAGCCTCGTGAGGAGTGTGACCCATGCTGGCCGGTTCCATCTGCTCATAGGCTCCTGAATGCCAATAGCAAAAATCCTACCATCTGATTACATGATAAGGGACACAATATGAAGGGGATACAGATGACATCAAGCTCTGGTTTCTTTTCAAATTAGCAGTTAGAGGTGTTACCTAGACTTTTTTGCTAAAGTTTGTTGTTAGGATGGTTTTAAAATTTATGACCCATAAGTTTTTCTCCTTGGCTACGTGGCCACACAAACCAAGAAGTTCAGCCAAAGAATATGCATAGAACACCCCAAGAAAGAAACTTCCTGATTATTTGTCACCCAAAGCCAGGAGGTTGGGCACAGGACAATGTGTGCCCACTTTTAGGGTTAAGCTCAACCTTCATGCTGGGTTCAGTTTTGGGTCCCTGGTGCATGTCCAGAGAACGACAGTGGAGCTGGGGAAGGGTCTGGAGAACAAGTCAGATGAGGCACAGCTGGTGGGGCTCAGCCTGGAGAAAAGGAGGCTCAGGAAGAACCTTCTTGCTCTCTATAACTGCCTGACAGGAGGGGGGCAGCTGGGGTGGGGTCAGGCTCTGCTCCCAGGGAACAGAGACAGGACAAGAGGAAATGGCCTCAAGCTGTGTCAGAGGACTTTTAGATTCTATATCAGGGAAAATTTCTTCACAGAAAGGTTTTTTAGGCATTGGAACAGGCTTCCTAGGGCAGTGGTGGAGTCGCCATCCCTGGAAGTGTTCAAACGTGTGGGTGGGCCACTTGGGGACATGGTTTAGTGGGGGTATTGGCAGTGCTGAGATAATGGTTGGACTTGATGATGTCAGAGACCTTTTCCTGTTTTAATGATTCTGTGATTGTCACACTTTCTTCTTGCATGTTGTCGTCTGGGAGGTTGGCGGTATCTTTGGGGGATCTCAGTTGTGCTGCTCAGGCAGGGCTCTGCAAGGGCTCAGAAGCCACACAAGCCTTGTGGTGGGTGTGATTAGGTGGGGAGGCATCTGTCTGCCCTCCTGGGATAACTTTATCTCTGCAGGGGTCTGCAAGTATAAAATAAAGCCCTCAAAATGTTAAAATGCACTGGGCTGCAAGCTAGGAAGGCATTTGACCTGTCTCAATGTGTGTGAGAATCGAAACATAAATGTAAACCACCCCCAACTAATTTGTAAGGGCATGTAGGGCTGGCTTCATTCAAATCCTTGGAGCAGGCTGCCTACCTACTCTCAGCACAGAGAGACAAAGGAGTGTTTTCATGAGCTGCCTCACTTCTTTTCAGACAAAACACGTTTATTACAAAACAATAACCTATCACTCCTTTGGATGTGAAGCCATGCTGTACCACCGCAGTACCCACATACTCTGGATTGTTGAGACAGAGTGGTGTTTGGGTGGTTCACCCCAAAGTCCCCAGGAGCCTCCCTGTGCATTCCTGCTGGGTGCCTTGCACGTTGCTGCCAAATACTTGCTGCCAGCGGTGGGCACAGGGCAGAGGCTGTGGTGCATTCTGAGCACACAGACCTCACCTTTGTCTAGACCCCACTGTGACTCCCCGTGCAAATATCACCACTGCTCTGGTGGCATGGGAGAGCTGGGGAGAGCCACGTGGCACTTTTTCCCCATGTCAAATTAAACATTTGCTCTGCACAGCTGCCACCAAGCCATGACAGCAAGACTTATGCTATAGGAGTCGGCCTGCTTGAACTAGTGTCCGCCTTTGTAACTGAAATTTTTGCCCACTGATTTGATCTGGGTATAGCACAAGTTTGCTAGTGAGGTGAGGAACTGGTACCTTGTAGCAGCACCTGATGAAGGCTCTGAGCTGCCAGCAGTTAAGGTTTTGCATGAGTCATCATTTTAGGGATGCAGGAAGTTAATAGTTCTTGTTATCATGGTGTGCAGTCAATGGGGAGGTAGGGTATCGGTGAGGGTTCTGCCTTATCCCCCACACTGTCCCCAGTGCTCATGCTGATGGTGGTAGGGGGCTCATCCGCAAAAAAACTCATCAGAAACTAGAATATTTGTGTTGGGAGGGCAGAAGGCACATGTCTGACTATCCCATTTCTTAACGATGCTACAAATGATTCATTTTTCTTCCTACTTTTTCATCTCAGCTGTTGGATTTTAGTCATTATTGAATGGTTTGTATTGGAAGGGACCCTAAAGCTCATCTTGTTCCAACCTCTCCCATGGGCAGGGACATCTTCCACTAAACTAGGCTACTCCAAGCCCTGTTCAGAGTTTCATTAACCTCATTACTGATTTTGTTAGTTGGATAAAGAGTTAAATAAGGATTTTGTGATCGTCCTTCAGTGGGTAGTATTTTCATACAGAATGTCACTGGAAAATCTCTCAGGCTGTAACCCTCTGTTTTGCTCCATGTTTCTATAGACTCTGCTTGCTGTTGGAAGATGGGAGAGATAGAAGGAACATACAGAATTCTGCAGACGCCGGGCTCTCGTTTGGGTGCCCAGAAGAACTCAGGAGTGAGTACCTTGGAGCCAGGGCAGAACCTCTTGACTGCCATGGCATCATCGCCTGCCAAAGCGCACGAGCGCGACCTCTCCATCAAAATAAAGATGTTGGACAACACAGTGGAAGTATTTGACATTGAGGTAAGAGATATTTAAACCTGATATCAAGTACACTGATCCTCTGGTAATTTAAAGCTCACAAGGATGTGCCTCTGTAGAGGAATGGGATATTTTGAGGCAATATCTGAATAAAGATTCCTGTCGGGATTTTACCTGCTTACAAGTAGTGATACCAGTTGCATAGCTTGTTTTTTAAGATCTTATAACAGATGTTTTGTGTTTTTAGTAGATTTAAATACAAGCACATACTGTAAGGAGAGTTTTTATTTGTTGTTTGCTTGGGGAAACACCAACTAACTCCTGCCAAACTGTTCTTGCTTCTTGAGCCACATGCAGCTTTGTCAATTTGGCAGCTGGGAAAGCAGAAGAGCTTTGCTGATTTATGTTAATTATTTTAATGGTTTGTATCCTCTCCAAGTAAACTTGCTCCTATTTGAAAATCTTTGCTTGCTACCACACTTTAGGAGGGATGCACCAAAGCAGTGTCAGTTCAGTGTTTCTGAAAATGTTTTTTTAAAAGTATGCTTGGGAAAATTTGCCATAAGACATAGAAGCCATGCACAAATTAGAGAGATTTTGCTTTTAAACTATTTTTTTTCTTCCAACGCTTGTTATGTTTTCAGCATTAACCTCAGAGTTTAATTCTAGTTTGCCTGAGATCTGTTGTTAGAAAACAGCTCTGTTCTAGTGAAGATATTCAGCTATCAGATATTCTACATTAGTATCAAATTGTAATCAGTAATTTATAATTAGCACTAGGAGCCATAGTTTGTTGCGTAGACTCAAAAAGTTTTTTTTCAAATAGAGTGAAAAAAAATGTCTATGAAACTCTGAAGAAATAGTAGATTTGGGGATGTCTTCTACAGATTCCATCCAGTTGTTCAAGTCTCAGACATGGAATCTGTTTCTTTGATATTTTTTTAAGAGAGAGGCTGTGCCTGTATCCTTCCACTTGAGCACACAGTGTCTGGTACTGCAAACCCACCCATCCCTCATGTACCACATAGAACACAAAAGCCTCTTTTTTCCCTTTAAATTATGTTAGAATATTTTTTAGAAAATCTGCTGACTTTGGTTCTTTTGAAGGATACTTTTATTTATTTTTCCAAGTTGATATAGATGGTGCTTTTGTGTTTTGATTCAAAAAATGAAAAAAACCCCAAGCAACACCCTCAGCTCTGTAATTTTGAAAGTCAGTGCAAGGCCAGGTTTATGGGGCTTTCAGCTGGTTGTATTTATGTGTTTCTCATAATGAGGAGCTATCTTAGGTTTTGTTTTTTTACCTGCAAAATTCTCTCTGATTACGGCACCCACAGAAACACCCGAATTTGGGCACTAGTTTGCTGAGGCCGTAATTAATATTGTGCTGCTCTTCTTTATGAGATCAGTTGGAACTGAAAAACTTAGAGCCTCATGCCTGATGCTGTGAGCAGTGAGGAGAAGGGGTCAGCCTTGGGTCAGCTTCAGAGCACTGAGCACAAAAAGGTCCAGAGTCAGCAGCTCTGGCATTACAGTCCAGCTAACACTGCCTCCATTGCCTTTCAGTTTTGGCTAAATAAGGTAGCAAATGATAGCAAACAGGCATGAGGTATTAAACCCTCTGCCTGATTTCTTTGGTGAAGTGATGGGCTAGCAGGAACTGCTGACTGTCGTTTGTAATGGAAAATGGGAATTTTCACTTGGTATTGAGGGCAGGAATTAGGAAAAGGCAATGACATTGCTGAATAGGTGGCGTGTGCTAGCACAGTTATTTTTCAAAAAGCAGTTAGAGAAAGTGGTGGCCAAGCAGCTGTCCTAGAGGAGTGGAGGTTCAGGTTGCCATGCCGCTTGCCCACTTCTCTCTGCTTTTGCAGTTTTTGTCACTAGATATGAAAACAAGATGTGATGTGGTAGGGTTTGTGTTTGATTCAGGTCAGCAATAGTTTGTCAGTGCAGTGGGACACAGGCCTTTCCCATGGGGTTTTGGCACTGCCTGCTTCAGGGAGATGTAGGTGATGGCAAAAGGTGGTTTGGGTTTTTTTTTTCCCGATTCAAGTTATTTTGTCTTCTGTCTGTAAGAACTATGGCAAATGACTTTTTACTGGGAAAAATGGTGTGTCACTGGAAGGACTGACTGGGTGTAGGATCAGCTCCTGGAGAGACCGTTCCCTGTGTAGTGTGATGGGGAACTTGATGCAGTAGCCCTGTTTATTGCCTCACTGCTTAAAATAAGCCACAGTAGCAGTTTTAACCATATAGGATAAACAGAATAGGCACAGGAAAAAGTTAATGCAGCTTTACCTTGTCATGCCCTCCTTTCTCCAAGATGTCTTTAAAGCAGTTGCGTCTCTCCTGCCAGGAGTTGATGGGTGCCCTTGTTGGTAGCCCACTTGGCTTTTTACTTGCCAAAGAGCAATAAAAGAGACTGACAGAGTGATGTAACAGATGGAGAGAGAACAAAATGGCAAAGAACAGTCGTTTCTTTGTGTTACTGGTGTACCTGGAACAGTTCACTAAAAGTTCCATATAGCCACATTCTACCACCATTTGTCTGAAGTCCACAGTCTCTGTCCGTTCTCCCCATCTCTTCCATAAGGTTTGATTTCTAAGCAGGAATTTTATTAATCACTAAGAGGGAATTATTCTTTAATGTATGTTGGACAGAGCCCTGCTCCAGGGAATTGGATTTGAATGTTAGGGGATGGAGAAATGCTCAATGTTTTCTAGAGTTTAAAAAAACTGAAAATGGGCTATTTATGGTTTTTCCTTTCCCTTCCAAAACAGAAGAGAGAATGAAACATATCCATTCAAAGCTAGGCTGCAATATATATTATTTTCATGAGTTATTTGGTTTTCCCTTTTTACAGCCAGCTTGTTTAGTCAGCTCAAATCTTGCATGTGCCATGTCATAGGGTACCTGGCTTCTTCTCTCCAAACTAAGTCTATCCAAAGGGTGGTTTTGCAGACTACGAGATGAATGATTGGAGAATTCAATTTAGTTCAGACTATGGGCACACTTCAGAGTAATCATGGTTTTACAGTGGAAGGTTTGCCAGCTTTCCAGATTTTCTGAAGAGATTAAACTTGGAAGCTTTTAATCAGCACAAAAATTGGCAGACTCTTAAAGTAGAAGGGTCTGGGCTGGGTTGAATTCACCAAAATGACATTTAATGGAACTGCTGCCATAATATGATATTCAATATTTGCTGTATGTGTTGTTCCTTATATAGGAAATATGTGTCTTTTAGGAAATTCTTTCATATGAATTATGCACTATGCAATGAGGAAGTGCCCCAGCAAAAGAAGTTTATATTATTAAGCTTTGAGTTTACAGAATTGTTTGGGAGAATTTGGTGCCTCTTCAATGGCATGTACTTCCTCTTCTCCTTCTGCTTGGATGTAAAATGAAATTTGGGAGTGAAAATTACTTTTACATTTTATTGTAGGGTCTGCCTGCCTACTCCACTCTAAGAGAAAATTTAAACTCAGATTTTTTTTCTTTTGTTGGCTTGTTTTGAGAACAGAAGTCTGTTCTTTTTTATTTTTGTTTATGTAATGAAGTAATATGTTTTGCATCCCTGCAGTGCTGTCTGAGGTGTCCCTCTCCCACTGACATTGGTGGACTCCTGGCAGGGAGATGCTCCTCTCCACTGCCGTTCTTGAGAACAGGCTAGTTAGATAAGATTACACTTTAACTCGCCCCTTTATTTTGTTATTAAGTGTTGTCCTCTCACTGTTCATGTCTACGTCAGTGTTTACTGATGTACCCTGCAAAACCATTACATTACTACAAAACTGAAGTGGTTTATTCTATCCTAAGCTGAAAATGTATACTTGACGATTACTCTGATAGTGATACTGTCTTTGCTGGGCACTTCCTTGGCTTATTTAAATTTATAAATTGCATTATTAAAAGTGCAAAGCTACTCTCCATCCTTATGTTTAGAACGGAATAGAATAACTCTGGTTAGTCTTGTTTCTGTGCAGTTTGCAGTTATCTGTGGTTGAGAAGGTGACATGAAAGTGGCTTCCTCTTGGATGCCCATTGTTTTTGACCAGCCATTGGAGGCCCTGAAATCAGGAGCTGGGCTGGGACTACTGGAGGTTTTTGGGATGGCAGGGGAAGCAATCTGACTGCAATATGCTTCCCATGGTTTGAAGAGAGTATTTCCCACTCGTGCACACAGCAAAATGCTGCTCTCAGTAGCAGCGTTTTGGTAGCATTAGTGCCCCCAAGAACTTTTGTGGGGATGATGCAGAAATGATGTGACTTTTAACTGCTGTTTTTGAGCAATTTGAAGTAAGAAATATATGTATGTTAAAAACTGGGATAATGCTGTGGGCACTGAAAAGCACTTGCTGTGTGCCATGAGGAGCCCCGGTCACGCTGCTGGTGGGGCAGGCAGCCCAGTCTGGCTCTGGCTGCCCTCCTGCCTCTGCTCTGCTCTCCCTGCACTTGCTTAGACCTTCCTTTCATGAAGGCTTTTCCCCTCTGTGCTGTGAAAGTATTAACAGCTTAAATATGTGAGGAGTCAAGGGACAGTCTGCTGCTGAATCCTATTAAGTGCTGTGCTGGAGGAATCGAGGTGCTGTTGGTCATCTCAGTGTTTTTCTTCCCTAGCCAGGAAGAAATAGTCAAAATTCCAGAAAGAATCATAGCCAGATGTTTGTCATTGCTTCAGTTTGAGTCTCCTAAATATGGCAAATAAGCTGCCTTAGGACTTATTTTTATCTGACCTCAGAAGAGAAAGTTAGTAATTCACTATTTTAAATTTGCAATTATTATAGGGTTTAAAAAGAAAGTAACTTAAGCTTTGCATTTTGTGTACAGTTTGATTCCACCGTATATTTTTTATGTCTGTTATTTTGTGTTTGGAAGCTTGAGTTTTTTGATGCTATGTAGGAATGTGGTATTGGGTGGGGAAAGGTGAAACCACAGCCATTTTATTGACAGACATTTAGAGTGTGTGTTTTGTTCATTCAAGTGTTCTTTGGTTTTGGGGTTTTTTAGGAAAAATGTGAACTTAGATTGTATAATAAGCCAAAATTATTATTTTACAGTTCTCTTCACCTTAGGTGTCATATTGTATGTAAAGAAAATTGAGTTATACCGCAGTAAAGAAAAAACAGTCTGAGTATCCCTGTACAAAAAGTTGATTATATGAACATATCTTAAAACACAGAAACCATTTAGGAAAATGGTGATCAAGTGTAATCATAGCCCTTGAAATATTAATGTAGTGGATTGAATTCATAACAGTTTGTATGGCTAGGCAGGTGTTCATTTCTCTTTTCATAATCTAGTGATGTAGTATAGTGAAAATCAGCTGAAATCAGTCTTATGCCATTCACCCAAAATGGCTGTAGGAAATGCTGTGTTCCACAGAAAAACCCAAAAACTAAGAAGTCCACTGGAAACCTTTTAAACCTTTTTTGGTCGTGGGTGACATTCAAGGTTGGGCCCACAGATGGGTGGGCATTCTGTAGCATATATGGAGCTTGAAAGGGAGAAAAACCCCAAACCAAGAATCAACCCACGGGCAGCTAAAGACAGCTACAGAAGTTCAGTGTGCTGAGAGGCAGACCAGAGAAAGTTTTTAAGTTTGTGCATACTGAAAAAAGAGACTTGAAGTTGAGCATGGATGGCATGTTGTGGTACTCTCAGGGTTCACAGCAGCACAGACTTGGGGATGTGCATTTGGCTAAACAGGGTTGCAAAAGCACACCTGTGTCAGCCCTTTCTCCTTGCAACCAAATTCATGTCTGGAAAGGGCAGCATTGCCTGCTTGAGTAAGAGAGAGACCGTATCCACTGACTATTTAAAAAGCTGTGCTGTGGCGGCAATGCCTGCTGTGAGAGATTTACTGTTCAAGGCTGGAGTGTTGGATATGGGAAGGGGGTAGGCTCCTCTCTCTGACAGAGCAGTCATTCATTAATAAAACAAGAATTAGAAAAGGGGAAAAAAAACTAAAAAGCTTTGTAGAGACTCTACTAGAGCTCTCTGACATGTCTTCAACTGCAATCATGAAGGAGAAGTGTTACTGTGCCCTCAGCTCACTTCTCGGGCAGATAGCCCGAAGCCAGTGGTGTAGGAAAGACTCCTGCTGGTGAGGGGGAAGTTAGAAAGGCTTGGCCTTATCTAATCTGGCCTGTAGGTATTTATTAACCCATCACCATTTAGCGAACCCCTGCTCAAAGTACAGTGGGGAGTGATGTTAGGATAGCTGGTACAATTTCAGTTTTGCATAAAACAAAAGGGAGTTTTGGCCTTTTCTGTAAAAATATCCCTGATTTGCGTTTGTCTTTTGTGTAAAGAGTCTGTCATAACTGCCTTCTTGATGTTTTAAACTGTTTCCTTTGGACAGATTTCCTCAAAGCAGTGTGTCAGCCTAGAGTAGCCTAACACCTCACAGGGGAAGTACAGTACCTGGGTGCTGTCACACCTCTCCTAGGGGAGAAGGCTGGGAGAAGTGGGATTGTGCAGCCTGGAGAAGTAAAAACTCTGGGAAGACCTTATTGTCATCTTTGTGCTCCTGAAGGGGCTCCAAGAAAGCTGGAGAGGGACTTTGGACAAGGCTGTGGAGTGACAGCACGAGGGGCAATGGCTGCACACTGCCACAGGGCAGGAATAGATGGGATATTGGGAAGGAATTCCTCGCTGTGAGGGTGGGGAGGCCGTGGCACAGGGTGCCCAGAGAAGCTGTGGCTGTCCCTGGATCCCTGGAAGTGTCCAAGGCCAGGCTGGACAGGGCTTGGAGCACCCTGGGATATGGAAGGTGTCCCTGCTCATGGCAGGAGTTGGAACGAGATGGTCTTTAAAGTCACTTCCAACACAACCCATTCTGGAATTCTGTGAAAGATCAAATCTGGTGAATGTGGGCATGGATGATGGTTTTGAGGCAAAAGCATAATTAATGGAGAAAGACTTGCAATTTTATTGAGGTGGAGGTTTTTTATGAACGGAGGAAAACAAAGTATTTTCTGTGTTTAAAATGACTTAAAAATACAGAATTATATATATGCATGTACAGTCATATGAAACGAAGCTGTGCAAGGTCCCAGAAGCACCTACAGTCTGACTGTGTGGAGTGGCCAGGCCCCTCTGAGGGAATGGGTGTAGAAAGATTTACAGGTGTGTGTAGGGGCTTGGAACAAAGTTCAAGGTGGAAAAATTGAGATCAGTCTCCTGACTTCTAGTTGCTTCCCTTTATTAGCTTGCAAGAACAAAGCAGCTGCTTAGACTTTCTGTTATGAACTTGAATTTGGGATCAGCTACCCCAAAGCAGCTCCTCTCTGTGATACTGTCACTGTTGTCACCTGAATGTTTAATTATTAACAAGCGGGAACTCTGGTGCCAAATCACCCAGCAGTACCTGTGAAACTTTGTCCAAGGATGCGGCCCACGGTGTTAATTTGTGCAACTTCCTTCTTCCCAAGTAGTCTACAGCAGTGCATGAAGCAGAGTTATTGGGGTTCATGTCTCTATTTACCTCTCCAGGTAATGAAAGCAACTGAGAATTTCTGCTTGATGCCCAGTGTGTGGCTCTTGCATGTTGCTGTTTGTGCATTTGGACACCATGTGTTGACTGAGTTCTCTCAGCCATGTTGCTTCTTGGTTTTTCTCTGAGCACAGCGTGTTTTATTCCAAGTAGTCCAGGTATTTCAGCACAGAACCATTTCTAAAACTTAGGATCATTTTTTGTCTCTACATGCTCTGTACCTAAGTATACATTTTCCAATCTCATCCACATAATTCCCTCCCTTTTGGGAATTTATTCCCATGTCAGCTAATTGCTGTTTTTATGCTTTCAGGCATCCAGCAAGTCTAGCCACTCTGGAAAAGCATGTTTGTTGGGTAGAGCTGGTTCATTTGGCAGTGATGTGCTTTGACACTGCTTTAAATGATCCTTCAAATTACCATAATTTTAAAGCTAGCCTTAATTAAATGAGCCAGAGACTTCCATTTCTAGAATAATTTGTCTGGTTGTGGATTCTGCTTAAAAACTCCCTGACAAACCCACATCAAAACCAACTACTGAAATCTTAGGACAAAAAAAAAAAATCATGGGGAGGGAGTCCTAGAATTTTATTTTTTTTTTTTTCTAAACAAAAAAATTATGCCCAATATGGAGTATAATAATGGAACTTAAAATAGCTCTGAGATTTTTATTTGAGTTTGCAGCTTCTATATTTGAGTAAATCGTATTTCAATGCTGTGTGGAAATCCTGTAACACAATATTTTAATAAAGTACGACTTTCAAGATGAAAGTGCATGCGATCTCATATTGTGATTATGAAGCCACATTGGAAGGCTGCTGTTGCAAGAGGGAAACCTGGTAGCTGAACAATGCTCTCTAGGGTGAAAAAAAAAGTTTAAAAAAAAAAATTCATACCAGCAACTACGTCAGAAATTTGGATGAAGTTTCACAAAACTCACACGTGTGCTAGGTTGGCTCCTATAGGTCTTCACCCAGTTCTGGAAGAATTGAGGATTGGCATCCTCACTCAGTGGCAGATGGGACTGCAGGTGGTCAGGACCTTGTATGAGAGTCGTGTCCCCAGCTGGGTATCCCATGCTCTGTAAGCTGTTAAATGCTCTGCAGACTCTTCTTGGTGTGCTCTTAGTAAAGTAACCTGTAGTTGGGACCTGTCAGTATAGAAGACTGGATAAAATAAATGTATTTAAAATACTGTTTTCTTCACAAAGAGTTAGGAGAAAATTGAAAGAATTGAAGTTTAAAGTTATTGTTAAATGTTCAAATGATCAAAATAAAATAGTGTTTAAGCAATTTGGCTGAGCACGTGCAAATAGTGTTTGACAGTTGTTACCTGATGCTTGTTTTTGTGGGGAAGCAGGAAGTATTTTCACTGCAGTTACTAGTTCCAATCAAAATTAAGGAAACTAATAAAGTACCGAATAGGAAGGCAGTTGTTTCTTGTTTTTTCAGTCTGCAGATTGAATACTAGATATGGAGCTGTAAGGTCATCTTGTTTTAGCCATGAAAGCACAAAGTTAATAACTGGTATTCCTTGCCATCTTAGATTATTTTTTTCTTTCTAATAAAGATTCTGATGTCCACCCTGTATTCAGAAATGCAGTTTTTGTTTATATGTGGCATTAATGATGGTTATTAACAGGGAGTTCTGAGAGTGTTTTTTGTCTCACGCTTTATTTGGACAGAGATCTAACAGATTACAGAAGGGTTGGAGACAAACAGAACTATAAACTCACCAAAATGTTTGCATATTTCTGATTAAGAAAGGAAATAACAAGTCTATGTTTAGTTGCAAATCGTCTATCTTTTTTAAATTTGCCAAAAAAAGAAAAATCACTTTTTCATTAGGAAGACCTCTAAAGTGCCTCAAAGAAGAAAAATCAATAAAAATACATGACTGTTGAAGGGACCTTTATTTAAATCAGTTTAGTTTGCTTTGGCCATTCACAGGGTGCTCCACATTGGCTCTTATTGGCTACTTGTCAGTGATGATGTCAAATCTAAACATCTGCCTCTCATGTACATCCACTATTTACTAGAGGATTTGGTCTCCTGACAGTTGCAGATTTCTGTGACACAAAAATCCAAAGTGTTTGCTGGTGCTAGGGTCCAGTGGCTTCCCTGGCTCTCGCTGCACAAGAGTTTCCATTCTATACCTCAGCTTTATAACTATTTTTTCGAAACTCTTGACTTTTGGACTGATTTTTCCTTCCAGCTTATCTGCTGCCAAAAGTGGATTTCTTTTTTGGAAAGCTGGAGCAAGGGCAACTTGCCAGTTTTGGAAGATGAGAATACTACTCCTTATGAAAATAGTGGGGTTTTTGGATTTTTAAATTAAAATATCTGGAAGCAGAAAGTTAAGATGTTCTGGAAGACAAGTTTGGGAGCTAGGGAGGAAGAATTGATTTTGATTCTATTGAGCTATGGTCTACTGAAAATCCTAGGCTATGAGTTTGTTTTCGTCTCTTCCTAAGCCCAGACGTTATGGCAGAGGGGGGATCTGCCATGTAGGTAGTGATATGTGAGAAAATAGCCAACAGAAAATAGCCAGAGAAGAGAAGGCTCCAGGGAGACCTCAGAGCCCCTTCCAGGGCCTAAAGGGGCTCCAGGAGAGCTGGAGAGGGACTGGGGACAAGCGTTCTGGAGTGACAGGACAAGGGACAATGGCTACACACTGCCAGAGGGCAGGTTTAGTTGGGATATTGGGAAGAAATTCTTCTCTGTGAGTGAGATGAGGTCCTGACACAGGGTGCTCAGAGAAGCTGTGGCTGCCCCTGGATCCCTGGGAGTATCCAAGGCCAGGCTGGACGGGGCTTGGAGCACTCTGGGATAGTGGAAGGTGTCCCTGCCCATGGCAAGTGGTGGAAAGAGATGAGCTTTAAGGTCCCTTCCCAACCAAACCATCCTGTGATTATATGATTCAATAAAAGAAAAATAACTGGTTTTTATGACTTTTAAAAAAAATAATTTATATTTTGCTCCTCTGTCCTAAGCATTTCTAACATTAAATATGTTTATTTTTCTGATAAAGTAAAAGATACAGATACCTCCTTGAGGCAAGAAACCAGCTGGAAGTGCTTGTTCCTGTTTGATGCTGTCTTAGCACTGAGCAGGGTCTGAAGGTGTAGCTCCTTGCCACACAGGGCTCTCTGTGCCGTCACTGCCTGTGAGGGTACCCTGCTGGCACTTGCACAGCTCTGAGGGAAATTTTCAAATTGATCGCACTATAGAAATCAATTTGTAATAAATCTATTCTACTGAACAGTCTTCTAATGATGACTTGTTAAAATTATCTACAGTACAGTTAGAGCTGGGTCACTGGGGAAAGCTGTTGTTAGCTGTCTATTTAGTTTTTTGCTCTGTTTTTTTTCTTCTTTTTATGTGAAATAATTCAGTAATATTAGTAGGTCATTGTCTTGACAGAAAATAAAGAGTAATTGAGAAGTTTGGAATTAAAAGTATGCCGTGTTGTGAATTTGTATGGAAAGCAGGACCTTTATGAAATGCATTCATGCAACTACTTGCCCTGATGTCAAAATTACAGTAATTAAGGAATTACTTAAAATATTTTGCTTTGTGCTGCTTTTATGCAAATTAAACAATGACATGGAGCTGCCCACTATGTCACTTTCATTTCTGTCTACTTCAAAATGTTCAACTCTTTGGAAAGGATGGTTATAAATGTAATAAACAACTTGAGGAACTGAATAGCTCCAATAGGAGTTTTCCCAAAGAATTTGAGGCATAATAATAAAAGACTGTGTTCTGTCTCAAGCTTTTGAACTCCATTTTTATTTAAAAATAAAATTAATACTGTTCTTTCAAAATGTGACATTTACCCTTTGAAGGATGCAAAATGATACTGGGCTTAAATCAGGGTTTTTCTTAACTTGCCATAAAAATTGACACTCAAAATTACAGTTAGTCGCCCAAGCAAGATTATTTTATGCTTTTAACATTTGGATGGCACTTTTATAATTTCATCAATTGCCAAGTGCTTCCACCTCCAACCATCTTAATTTCTTCATCCCCAGTTTCTCTTGAAGGAGCGTGGACTTGACAGTGGAAGGAGAGGAGTGCCAGGGATCTGTGCCATACAGGCTCTTTTTCTGGGAGAGATGAAGGCACCTAGATTGTCTTCAGACACGCAACTTGATGGAGCCAAGAGAAGTGACTCCATTTAAATGGAAGAAACCTGTGTATTAGAATCTATTTGAGATAATTTTAATGCCTGTATGGAACTAGCCATGCACACAGATTCCTTGATCAGCACAACACACAGTTTGGCTGTAAAACTTGTCTGATTGTTAGCAGGCATCTTTCACAAGTTAATCCAAGTGTATCAGTACTGACAGAAGGTGATTGGACTCAGAATCACTTCTTTCACAAATGAGAAATCAGAGATCTGAGTCACAGGACACCTCCTGTTCAGAGGCTTCTAAAGGTTTGTAGATCTGTCCATGAAAAGGCGAGTGGCATGTCCCATCTTCTGCACATGAGGTTGGTCAGGGTATTGCTGCATCCCCACAAATATTGCTGGCTGAAAAGTGTTCCCTTCTTGGATCTGTTGGACCTGGGAGAAGGAGGTGTACAATAACAGATGTGTGCGTATGTACCTTAGAAAAAAAGGTCCTACTATATTTGAGGATATTTTCTTCTGTTACTATTTGAAGATTTATGCACAAGTCCATAGCAAGAAATGTGTTTCAATTGGAATTAAAAAACTTGACTTTCCAAATGCATTTTTCCAGGGATACATGTCTCCTGTGGCAAAGTCAATAACCTGCCTGGGAAGCATGACTGGAGACAGCAGAGAAAAAATGTCATTTACTGGAGCTGTGTGTTACTTGCCATTACCTGTATCATTCCTTACTTCATTTTCACCATCTGAAAACCAAAACCCACACCCACAGACTCTTCTGCAAGCAGATTCTGGCTAAAAAGGTTCATCTGTATTCTTACCAAGAAAATGCCTTTTTAGACATCACAGAACTTGTTCAGAAGAAGAGGCGAGTACTCCTGCTCATGTACCATGTCAGCACTCACCCTGGCATCTCTGTACTCTCTGCAGTCACCAAGAACTGGATCGTTTCTCCTGACTTGCAGTTTTATTTGGGGGTTTCAGCAGTAGTCGTCTGAGCCAGTGTGATACCAAGAAGCTTTTTGAATGACTTGAGTTTGTGCCAGATTAATTCACCTGACCAAGGCTGTGGCTGCTCTTGTAGGTAGCATGGCTGGTGAAAGCCTGAGTGACAGGGACAAGCCCACCTTGTGTTGTTCTCTCTCCTGCTTCTGTGCTTTTCTCTGAGGTTACAGTGTTGGAATCAGTCCACTTCACTCACACCACTGGGGATACCAAAGCTGTTTCAGATTTGCAGCACTGCATGGCTGTCAGACTTGTTCTCTATGAAATTTGAGGGTTTTTTTAAAGTGTTATAGAGGCATTTGCACAATTCTAAAAACATCAACAGTTTATATCTTTTTTCCTGTAAGTGGCAATTACTTTTGAGTTTTTTATGCACCTCAGTAATGTGAAACTATTTCCCCGACGTTCACCATATTTTTTACCTTTTAAATCTAAAATAGCACATTCTTCCTCTCAGATATTTTAATTTGCATAGTATCAAATTATTCTAATTCTAACACTAATTTGGCTTTAAAGTGAAGAAGGGTAGATTTAGATTAAATGTTGGGAAGAAATTCCTCCCTGAGAGGATGGGGAGGCCCCAGCACAGATTGCCAAGAGAAGCTATGGCTGCCCCTGGATCCCTGGCAGTGTCCAAGGCCAGGCTGGATGAAGCTTGGAGCAACCTGGGACAGTGGAAGGTGTCCCTGCCCATAGCAGGGGGTGGAACTGGATGAGCTTTAAGCTCCGTTCCCACCCAAACTATCCTGTGATTCTGTGATAATTCATTATAATGCCTCATACTTTTAAAGGAGGTGCTATTCTGACTGTATAGAGTCCATTACGGAACTCTGTGCCTGCTTTGATGGGAAAGTCGTAGAGTCTTCCCTCACTGAACTTTTCCAAATGAGCAAAACCTCGGTGGTGTCAACGCTGCCTGTGTGTCCTGCCGGATAACTCGGCCAATCAGAATGCTGCCACACCCTGTCACCACCACTGTGGGACGGCTTCCATGGTCCAAGGTGGAGTTTGGTGGCTGTGCAACCTCCCGCTGCACCCTGCTAGGTTTTGGTGTGTTGCTGGAATGGGATGTGACAGCCTTTTGGATTCTTTCCTGAGTGATGCGGGTGGACTGATGTGTGGGTTCATAAATGCTGTTTTTCTCCTGGCGCCTGCTGCAGTCACACAGTGAGAGATGCTGAGTTCAAGATGGGTGATGGAACCAGCAGCCCCAAGTGTAGCTAGTTTGGGTATACTGTGGAAGTTTCCTGTTCTCTCTTGTGTTGCTGGAGCTGCTTTCTGCTGATGTTTGTGGCTTTGCCCCTAACTTGACTATCAGAAATGGTTAGCGAGTGAGTTTCTTGAGGGAGAGATTCATTGAAAAGATTCCCCACAAGCGTGGTGTGAGAGGAGGTTTGGCTGGTTTCCTGCTGTCCGCAGGCATTTCCAGCCTGGCTGGAGCGAAGGCTGCGTGTGGCCCCGGGGTTCCTGGTGTGGGAAGGAGTGAGGGGTCTGTGTGGAGCAGGGATTTGGCAGCTCCTGCTCCATGTGCTGCAGCTGAGGCAGACCACACCACCCAGCTACACAAACAGACGTGGGTTTATTGAGGGAGCTGCAAATAGCCTGCAGCTGGTCTCCTCAGCTCTCGTGCTGACCCTGCTGTGAGCAGGACACTGGGTGTAGGTGACTTCCAGTGGTCCCTTTCAGCCTCAGTTCCTCTAGTTCTGTGAAGGATTTTTATATGGAATCGTGCCTGTATATTAGATGTTTGTGTGTTACAGTGACAAATAATAAATAATTTCAAATAATGTGAAAAATCTTTGTGATATTTTTCTCCAGTTTATAATGATGCCATTTGTTTTAGAATTTGCTGTACACTTATTCTTGTTTGTTCTTACTAATCTCACTGTAACTTTTTTTTTGTTACTTCCTTAGTCAAAATATTACGGCCAGACATTATTGACAGAAGTTTACAAGCATCTGAATTTGATTGAATCAGACTACTTTGGAATTGAGTTCCAGAATATCCAGTCATATTGGGTGCGTACAGTTCCCTGACAAATCTGGTATAATAAAAATGTTGGGTGAATGCGGTTCCTTGAGTGACAAAAATTTCTCCTGCAGGATTATCTCTTTGATTCTTGTAAATTTGTTTCACTCACCAGAATGACAAGAGCAGAAGGGAGGAATCAGGTTCTGCTTCTTGTTAAATCTCAGAAATTGTATAAAGCAGTTAAATAGTTGCTGATGTTTCCACTTGCAGGGACAGAAATAAAATCCTCCCTTCCTCTGAAAGGGGAAACATGAACTCAAAGTGTGCTCTGTGGAGCACTTATAAAATCAAATTACAGTGTGTAATTTTGGTAGTGTTCATATTTATCCTCAGTTAATTCAGTCTTCAATTAATTTTCCTGAAGAGCCATTACAAACCTCTTTTTAATCAACACAAACCTCAGCAGGTGCACAGGCCTGCATGCTTTTTAAATCGTTGATCTAGATCAATACTGACACCTCTAAGCCTCCTAGTCACTTATCCTATACCTTGCAAAGAGAACCATGTGGCTTCTAAACTAGAAAGTGTTCCGCAAACTTTCTTTTAATTTTGTTTTGGTTTGGTTTTTAAAAATTTTTTTATTACCTTTTTTAGTCTTAAGACTCACATGCAGAAAATATGACTGAGAACATAGGGAATGCTAATGGCACTAATCCATGCTGCTCTCAAGCTGAGGAAATACAGTAAAACTTGTTTAATTTCCACTTCTTGTGCGTGGTGTCTGAACTGTTTCTGCAGCTAATAAGGTTCTTAAAATCCTCAGCTGTCTCTCAAACAGAGCAGTAACTATTAAGGACCAACCATAATTGTCTTGTAACAATTTTCTGTTTGGAAGCGTGGGGAAAATAAAAAGTTGAACTTCCAGAATATTTTGCATTACTTTTATGGATGTTCCTTTTACTAGAACAACAATAGTCTTTCTTTTAAAATGCGCTTGTCAAAAGAGGAAAAAATGGTGGGAAGTTAATATTGAGTAAAAACCATTAACCAGGTAGGTAAGAGTGGTGGAAAAAGCATGGAAGGGAAAAAAAGTTGGACCTTTTCATGTTCTGCAGACTTTCTGTAATTCTGCATCCTGGCTTCTGTCAGACTGTGGGTTTTGGCATGACTCCTGCCCTCTTGGCAGTGGGGCTCTGCTTTTGCTGACTTGGCTCTTCTTCTGTCCAGATGAGCTTGAAGCACAGATCACTGGTTTTCCTATTGATGCGTGAGACATGTCAATTCATATAGATACGTACACTTTTTGTAAAACAAAGGAATTACTGCACTGAGGAAGAAATGCTGCTCAGCAATTTATTACTGCTTAATTTGAATTTACTTTTGATGTTTTCCTATTACATTCAGTAAGAATGTAAGTTTGTAATTTTTTTCTCTTCAATTTCAGATTTGGCTGGAACCTATGAAACCTGTTATTAAACAAGTACGGAGTAAGTAGTTTTAAAAAAGAAAATTTTCCTTAATTTGCATCTTCGTTATGTGGGTTGCTTTCACAATTACTGCTTGATTTACTGGTTGTGCTGCCCTGCAAATTACACATGGTAGGGGTGATAGCGGTTCCTGCTGGGGCATGCCAACCTGACATTGTAATAGGTAGTGTGTGGTGGGTGGAATGGAAACTTCTTGCGGGTAGGGTTCTTTCTCTGGTAAATATCTGGATAGGTTGGGGCAGCTGGTGTTATGCTGAAGTGAAATATAACACTTGCTGTGTTAGCTTTTGCAAGTTGTGTTGTCATACCGTGGGAAGAAAAAGGAACATTTTGGCTGATTCCCATGTCAGCTCTTTCCACGTGCTCAGGAGCAGCTTCCCTGGAAGAGCAGAGGTGGGGATCTCCCACCTGGGTGGTGGCTGCAATGTCAGAGCCTGAGCTGTGAAGTGTGGTGGTGCTGCCTGGCCAGGAGGATCCTGCAATAGCAATGCTATCTTGCCTTTATACCACCTAAAAAGTGTTAATGTGACAGGCACTTTAAAGGCCAAAAATAGTTGAAGAATGCAGGATGCTGGTTGGTTCTTCAGAGGTTGAAAGATCCAACTTTCTGGGTTTTTTCCCTGTAGAACAGAGTTAAGCTATTTGTTTGTTTTATGTTTCTGATTGTAATGCTTTGTGGAAGAACAAGATTGGGAGGGTGTGGTTTCTACTCCTTTCCAAATCTTGATTGATATATGTTGAAAATGAGTACTGGGAAGTAGCTTTTAGTCACTCTTTTGTTTAAAATTGATTGCCAGAAAATATGATATCACCAATTCTAGCTAATTTTTTAACTTTAAGGTCATGATTTTGACTTTTGTCAGCATTGTTTTTTAAGCAGAAGAGTCAAATCATCTATAAAATAGGCTCCCTTAGGAGAGTACAGAATATTTTCACTCTATTTTCCCTGCCAAAGAGGCGCGGAAATGCCATTTTTTTATGTGCTCCTGGCTAGAAGGAATTATGTCCTAGTCAAAAGATCTAGTGGATCACAGGTCTGCAGTGCTGCTTGCTTATTCCTTCTGTATCCTCTCCTATACTGTATAAGTTATGGAAACTTGACCTTAGACCACAGACAGTGTTCCCTGATGATACAAATATTGTTCTAAAATGGCCTAAGATTGTGGGGATATACTAAGATTTATGGCTGCTTTTTGGTCTACCATCCATGTTGTGATGCTAGTGAAACTGAAAGATGTATTTAAATTTTTAAAAAATATTAGTCTGTAAGAGATACCAGTCAGTTGTCTGGCAATGTTCACGTTCTGAAATCTATTTTAAATTGCCTGAAGTGTCCTATTTTCTATATATTGGGGGTTTTAAGTGGTTGCGGCTTTTTTCTTTGGAATTTAATGATTTTGAAGTTAACCTTTTAACTGTTAGTCTAGCAGCAGGGGCTTTATGGTGATCTTGCTCAAACTTGTTGATGTTGCTGGTGATTGCTGTGTACCTGCAGATATGCACTTCTGAGTCTTTGACATCGTCTCTAAAAGCAAAAGTTCTTGATTTACTCCCAGTTAGTTTTGGCTAATGACCTATTGTGACATAGATTGAACTTTGTTTTGTGTGATAAGGTCTGGGGTTTTTTATTAATTTCAAATGAATGCAATCAGTTTTACTACTGAACCACTCCAGATGGGAAGGAGTTTGGATGCAAATTTGCAGCTTCAGGCACACAGTATCAGGTTGACATTTGGGCACCTTCTCTGAGGTGCTGCCATTTTATATAGTGTTGAAGTCACCATTCCTGCCTGAGTAATTTTTCCTCGCATCTTTTTTGTTTCTTGCTTTTGCTCAGATTTGACTTCTTAAAATAAATTCTGCATCTTGGTTAAGACTGGTCAAGTGTTTCTTTTCCTGATTTGCGTGGAACTTATTCATAGAGGAAAGGCAAGTTTGACTAAACAAATAGAAGAGGGTTGTGCTAAAGAAACAAATATGCAATATTATGCTTTTAATTTTTTACATTTGTTGTCATTTGATGTTAGTGATGCTTGAAACACTTCCAAAATTGCTCCCACATTAATACTTCCACTGGACTGGCATCAGAAATGTGCAGGACTGTTCTTAACCTTGTGAAGGTCTTCCAGAGGCTCAGAGTATTTTCAGAAATTTTAAGTAAAGTTTTGGCCTTTCAACTAGAATAATGAAAACTATTTATTTTCCTCACTTGGTATGTCTCTAGAACTGTAGAATCCTTAGTCTCTGCCAAACTTGAACTTTCTGTGTCATCATAGGATGTTATTTCTAGCCTCTTTTCATTTCTATGTACTACACTGTAATTAGGATGTGGATTTTAGGGGTTTTTTTGTTCACCAAAACTTTGGTAATTCTGGGATTGGAGGCTCTTGTCACAGCTGTGATAGTCTGGGAGTTGTTGCAGCTACTTGTCAAAAAGCAGTTTGTTATTCTCTCATGAGCAAACAAGAGGGTGAATGAAGGAACGTTTGGCCTGTGAGAATCAGGTATTCCAGACAGAAGAAATCATTGTACTTTGGGGCTGATGGGGTTAAATTGGACTGTGTCAATCTTTAAGAGATCCTGGTGCTTAAAATAAATTAAAGCAAGCTGCTTGTGCTCCAACAAATTTGATTTATTTTTGATTTGGCTAAGTTTACTTTGAAACAGCAGTGGCACCCAGAGTCCTGGGGGCTGTGCCTGGCTCTGGTCCAGAGGGTGTCTGTGGAGATCAGGTGGATGCTCAGCAGGCGCCCATAAGCACAGGCTGGCCAGTGCTTTGCCTGCCTGCGGAATACTTGGCCTCACTTGCTCTAAGGCAGGAAAAACAATGGGAAAATGGTGGTGCCCAGTGCTGGCATGGTGAGCAACTGTCGTACCCTGTAGTAATTCCTTCAGAAATCCAGGTAAAACAGGATCGGCTGAGTTGTGATGCTGGAACTGTTAATTGAGAGCATTGTGGACTGTTCCCAATAGTAACCAAGGGTTCTCTTTAATTTTGAAAATTAAATTAGTTTTCTGCTTGTTGTTGAGATGTACAAGAACAGTGTTGAAAATGGGAGGAAATGGGTATTATCAGGCATGCTGGGAGCAGGCTGCAAACACCCTTTTATCTCGTGGGGAGCCAGCTGGGTCTGCTGGCATCAGTCCTGATGGTGGAGGTGGATGTTGGGAGCCTGTGGGATGCATCTCCCTTCTGCTCCCCTTCTGGGACCCTCTCCCTGGGTCACCTGTGATGGTCTTTTATGCAGCCAAGTAGTTGCTTTGGGATATTACAGATTTCATGTTGCACGAAACTCTTTCCAGCACTCAGCCTGCAGACTCACCTTGTCAGTGCTATCCAAGTTCCTCTGGAAACCAGCTGCTCTATCTCCCATGACATCTACATCAGAGCGTGCTGTGGTTAGCTGGGAATTGAAATCTGGCTAGACTTTCTTTGTGTTGTTTCTCTGCCTGTTGCCAAACAGAATACGCATGTGTTTACAAAGAACACCGTTTTTTTTTGGTGAAATGACCAACTTTTCTTCTAGGACCAAAGACTACAATGCTTCGTCTGGCTGTAAAGTTTTTCCCTCCAGACCCGGGTCAGCTGCAAGAGGAATATACTAGGTAAAGTAGTTTTAGAACTATTGGACTTGCATTATGTACTGAATTAATAGAGTAGGAAGGCAGCACAGCCGCTTCCAAGCAAACCTGAGATGGAAGATGAGTGAAAGAGCACTTACAGTAAATGTTACTGTTTCAGCAGACATGTGTTGGCAGATGGATGTTATCAGAAAAAATACTTTTCAAAACAGAAAACAGCCCAGGTTATGGCTTTCCAGCATCATGGTGTCAAAGGAGTCAGAGTATACAAAAGATACTAACAGTGTCTATAAAAAATAAATATAAAATAATCAATGCATGTTTTAATAAGTGATTTAAACTTCTGAAGCTCACACTTGCAAACACACTTTACTGTTCACATTTTTAACCATGCTCATCATGGGTCGTTTTTGCTGATTGCTGATTGATCTGTGGTCAGTTAAGCAGTCCTATCCACCTGCTATCACCTGGAGACCTGTTTTGAAGTCTGTGCCTCTAACAAGGACATTACCGAGGATGTTGGTGTTTAAAGAGCTCATTTAGTGCTTTTCGCAGTTTCACTATTTTAATTGGAATTCCTTTTAGAGAGGTCCCTTATTATACTTCAGACATATTTAAGAACAAACCAGCATGACAACTGTTGTAATTGTCTCTTGTAAAGAGAGATACTATCTAAATATTTCGTTTCCACCAAGTTTTCTTATGTTAGCTGCTGTTCCATGTAGGAAATTCATTACGAATACGGCTCTTTAGAGCAGGAACTGTATTTTGCCTCTTTATTGAGTATTTATGGTCTGCACTTAGAGCATCTGGGTAGTTAATGATGATGTATTCTTTATTGTGAGTGTACTGAAGAAACTGAGAGAGGTCATCAGACATGCAGAAAGCAGAGCAAACTTTTTGAGAAGCCTTTAATACATATTTACAATACTTTAAAATTTAAAAAACCCCTACCATTCAAAATGTGTAACTTTTATTATCTTTTTGCTTCAGGAATAAAGTTTTCAAAAAAAGTCTACTTTAAAAAAGTATTATTGTTATCTCTCAGTGTATAATTCAGTAAAGAAAAAGGATCAGTCTGTCAGTTTGAAGGTTTATAGCAGTGAGTTGTTGCCTGTTTACTGGAGTCCTTACTGTATCTTCTTCCAGGTAAAAGGAACAGCATACAAAACTATTAAACAGAAATGAGTCCTCTTTAGCAACTGACTGGGAAATATTTTAGTTGAACTAATCTAGCAGTATAAGGAAAGGAAACTGAACTTCTTACTCTCTTTGTAGGCTGCTAATATACCATTGTACCTCTCCTCCAGGTACCTTTTTGCATTGCAAATCAAGAGGGACCTGGCAGAGGAGCGACTGACCTGCAGTGACAACACGGCTGCTCTGCTGGTCTCCCACCTTCTGCAGTGTGAGTATTCCATCTGGGCTGGCACAGCTGCCGGGACCAGTGCTAACCCACGTTAAGTCGTACACAGAAGCTTTTGGTAGCTAAAAGAAGTCTCTGTCTCACAGTATTTCCTTCTCCACACACTGTAAATATGTTGGTTTTCAACCCTGGGATTGTCATCAGGGCTGGCATGGAGAGGAACAGCTGGTGCTTATGTATGAGATAGATTTGGCTTCAGGGGGTTAGTATGAAAACAGGCCCATGCTGTCTGTTTTCCTGGCTCTGCAAGCTGTGTTGCCAGCACTCCACATCTTCCAGACAGCTGTTCCCACCTGTCTCTGTGCTCCCTCAGTTTCACTTCTCCCTTTCCCTGTGCCTGGGAGGAGATGGCTGTAGAGGAACTGGGCTGAAATACAACTGGAACCATGCTGGAACAGGTTCTGCAGCAGGGCAGTCAGCAGCTTTCCTCCTCGCTGGGAGTGAAAATGGAAATGGGAAGCAATCTATTTGGAAGCACTCCATGCTGCTGCTGGCTCAGTCTGTACATGCTTAAAGACATAAAATGTGGCCTTTGAGACAAGGAGGTTGGAAACCTTGAGTGAGTTCAGACACCAAATTGCTGGAGCAGCAGCTGCAGTGTTTACAGGTCTGCACCCCGACCTGCAGACAGGGCCTTTGGTGGCTCCTTGCTGGCTGGAAGCAAAAGCTGATCAATGATGCATCTTCACACCTGCACTGCTAAATAGTTATTGGTTGTCTAATTTTGCATTGCAGTATAATAGTACAGTTATAGTATTACTTCTGATGATTTTATTGGAAGAGCAAATCTATCTTGTGTGTGTGTGTGTGCCTTGAGTGAGTGACACCATTAAAACCTGCTCATGATTTTCCAGCACTGTGGAGCTGGTGAGTGAATCTCACAGTCAGGCCTTGTTTAGCATGATCCTGCTCTTCTGGAAAATGGGCTGTAAGAACAGGTTTATTTTCAACAGAAATTATTTCACAAAAGCACCTTTCAGTATTTTTTACTTATTCTTTCATGTGCTGGCTTGATTTAAATGGGATTTCCTGTGTTGTTGTTAAGAACAAGCCCACTCCTTTCTCTGACAGTAGCTGATGGCAGATGCAATGGGGAAGCCCTTAGACACAGAGCAAGCATATGGCAACTCTTCCTTTGGTGCATCCATCCCAGAATCACTGTGATGCACACAGAGCATCTGACTCTGCATCTGTGTTTGGTTGCCCTTTTATTTGTCTAATTTTTGAATTTGCTTGTATTTTTGGCATCCTTCCATGGAAATGAGCTTCACAGCTTAGTTTTTGGGAAGTTTTTAGGATAACATATATACTTTTATCTTTTAAAACCTTTTGCATTTGAATTTAATATTGCAACGTCATATTTTATTATCAGAAAAAGTAAATGACTTTTAAATATTTGTTTATTCAACTTGTAATTCTAATATACATTTGCTATATGCTCTGCCTGCCTTGTGCTTTTGTATTCCAAGCCAAAGACTTCTGGTCGTTTCATGTTGTATCAGATGGAAGCTGTTCTGCACTTTACAATAATGCTTCTTTCTTCTGTAAATCTCTTCCTAAATTCACAGAATTGCATCTGAAAGACATGGATATGTGAAGGGGAGACCTAAATGTGCCTAAATTTGCCGTCTTCCCAAGTAGCCTTGTGTATTATTATTTTACATATATTTAGTAATCAATAAATTGAAATATGCTGTTTGGTATAAGGTATCTGTAAGGAAGAAATGTTCAGATCACCTCACAGGTCTTCTGCAAGTCTCACATCTTCCAACCTTAAGAAGTCTAAATTTTCCCGACAATGTTCAAATACTGCTGTAATCCCCAGGAAGTCTGCTTGGGATAAATGTGAGTTTGGTAAAATGAAGCTGCATACAAAGCATCATGCACAAATTTGAAGCACTTAAAGGCTCTTGAGGTCTCTCTAATTCCTTACCAAATATTTTCTGTCATTGTTCCTTTTCCGTTGTTTCTTCTTATTCTACATGGTTTTCTTTTCTGTCGTAGCTGAAATAGGGGATTTTGATGAATCGGAGGATCGAGAACACCTTAAAACAAACCAGTATTTGCCAAACCAGGAAAAACTTGCAGGAAAGATCCTCGAGTTCCACAGGAAGCACATGTAAGTGAGGATTAATGTAAATCACTAAGGTAGCACCTGGGCAGCAGATGGGCTTGCCTGGGGGAGGTCGAGCAGCTGTGTGATAGGATGCCATTAAGAATGTGTAAATTAAATACTATTTACCTGGAGAAAAGAAAGCTGGGTGTAGCAGTAGTCACATAGTTGGGATGGAGTTGTTGGGCAGTAGTTTTTCTCAAGTGGTTTTTGCAGTGTACCTTTAATAACATGCTGAAGAAAGCTGTCATGTAATAATGGGTTTAGGCAAAATAATTCTTCAGAATTTCCATTCTGCAGAGTTTAAGCTCAGTTTTGCAAGAATATGCAGAGCTCTTATTTTTGTCTAAATAATTAGAAATCAATTGCATCGTGTTCTTTCTCTACAAATTAAGCATAAGAGAGATGGAGAAGGATGGAGGGAATGGGGATAACTTTCATCAGAATTTATGCAATACCTTATCTTACATTGTTGTTGTAATTTTGAAATAAGGGGAGATTATTGGTGACGAAAACTCTGCCACAAATATGAAATTACTTCCAACATGGAGTCAGGAACTGCAGGAGTTTATTTTTCTGTAATTTTTGAGATCTTGCAGATTAGGATTTAAAAATTAGAAGTTTTTATAAATTGTGAATATCCACACACATTTTATTGGGCATGATTGTGTGTTTTAATCCAAACTTAGATTTTCCTTTTGTTCTCGGTGGGTATAAGCTTGTGGATTGCTGCTGACTGAATTTCTTTTAAGACAGAACAAAGGTTTTTCATGGCAGCACCTGTGTTTAAAGACACATCTTGTAGTACTGGAAAATTAGTTCCTGAGAATTTCAGTAATGAACTATTTGCTGTTTATGATCAGTCATTTTAACTTGTACTGAAATTTCAGCTTTGCCAATTCTTCATGAAATCAGATGGTTACTTTTTTCTGCATTTGAACCTTTGAAGTGCATGTGGAAATGATGAAGAAACAAATGTTTATAAGTAATTTAAAGTAATTTTGAAGTAAATTAAAACGTATACTAGGATTCTTCACCTTGGGAGAAGGTAGTTGGAGGAGGGAAACCATTTCATTATTTTTCTCTTGTCTAAAGAAAAGTGCTGAGAGAATTAGTAACTTCAAAGCAAATTAGAAGGGGGAATATCCTTTTCACAGAACTTGTAATGACATTGTGATACTACTGCAATGTGCTGTGGAGTCAAGCTACAAATGGGTCATGCAAGGTTTTGATGACACCATGCACTGTAGGCTGATGGCTCTCAAATTTGAGGTGAAATGTGGGAATTTTAGATCTAAGTACCCCCAGAGTGTGAACAGAACAGACCTGTGTTAGTCATGTACCTGGATTCTGTTGAGTTGCTTCTACTTGTGGGGAATTTTCCTGGTTTGCTTCTCTTGATGGAAAGGTTGTGACTGTCTTCTGAGTCAGGGACTGGTAGTTTTGTTAAATAGATTTGAACTTCTTTTTCAAACAAGTTACTTCTAATCTTTTGTTACAGTAAGAAAAGTTTGTATTTCTGCCTGTCAGGAAGGAGTCAGAGGAAGGTCAATAGGCAAAGATTCTTTGCTTTGTAAATGTACTTTTCAAAAGTAGTTTAATGAGAATTGCATTTAATACAGGCATATTATTAAAATGATTGTAAATCTTATTTTAAAGCAGTGTTTTAGAAGTGTGCATGCGAGCCACATTAAGATTAACAGCTGAGGCATGTAATTAGAAAAGGTTACCATTGAATGTTAGCGATACCTGGGTACCTTGAAGGCACATTTCAAATTTCCTCTGTGCCTTTGGAAAAATTTTTGTTAGAGAGAAGTCATTTTGCACGCACTGCAGTCTTAAAATTAGCTGTGGCTTCCACAGTTTAACCCCAGCTTAGTCCCATGCAGCTGCTGGCTCCCCCTTGGTGGGCTGGGGGAGAGATTTGGAATGGTAAAAGTGGGAAAATTCACAGCTTGAGATTCGGACAGTTTAAACAGGTGAAGCAAAAGCCACACATGCATACAAAGCAAAACCAGGAATCCATTCCTTACTTCCCATGGGCAGGCAGGTGTTCAGCCATCCTTAGGAAAGCAAGATCCCGTCATGGGTGACAGTGACTTGGGAAAACCAACACCCACTCCAAATGTCCTCCCTTCTTCCTCCTTCCCCCAGCTTTATGTGCTGAGCATGAGGCTATATGGGATGGAATATCCTTGGAGTCAGCTGGGATCAGCTGTCCCAGCTGTGCTCCGTCTGGAGTCCTTGTTCCTCTCCCAGCCCCTCCCTGGTGGAGCTGTGTGTGCAGCAGAAAGGGCCTGGGCTCAGTGTGAGCTTTGCTAAGCCCCTGAGTTATCAACATTGTTTCCAGCTCTAACCCACATCACAGCCTGGTACCAGCTACTGTGAAGAAAATTAACCCCAGCCCAAAGTAACACACACGTGCCTTCCCTCTTCCCTTCCTCAGGGAGTACTGACCACATTTTCCGATCTTCAGCAGTTGAGGAGGGGTCTGTGTTTTCTCAGTGCAGACATGTTTTTCCTTATTTCTGTTCCAAGGAGCAGGCGGGAGCAGGGACCTGGGCATTTCGCTTCTTCCTGGTGATGCACAGTGCAGTAGGACAGACAAAATTGCTTCTCTCTCATATTATCCTTGTGTGTCACATTTTTACATTTCTGGTTTATTTTAATTTTTTATTTCCTTTAATTTGCCTTATTACTCCCTCACTTACCTTTAGCAGGCTAATATTTTTGAGGCCAGGTTGGACAGGGCTTGGAGCAATCTGGTCTAGTGGCACAGCATGGGACTGGATGATCTTTAAGGTCCCTTCCCACCCAAACCATCCTGGGATTCTGTGATTCTTCCACTGATGATTGCTCCTGACAGAGACTTGTACAAACTGGGTATCCAGGAAGAGAAACCCATTTCTGGCAGAATGGCTCATCTCCTCCAGATTGTTTCTGTGGCACTTTCTTTCTGCCTCAGTTTCCCTTTTTTTAAAAATTGCTTCACTCTAGTTATTAGAAGTGGTAGAACATCATCACCCTCAATAAAACAGAACCTGTGTATCCAATCCATTCTGTCTATTGAGAATGTTGTAATTGGAAAGATGGCAATTGAATGCTTATTTTCTATTAACTGTATTTTTTCTTTTACATTTGTAAATACTTTCTTTTACTTTCAAAAATATAGGAATATGGAGGAATATGGTTTCTGTACTTTGCAAATATAGTAATGGTAAACAAGATGAGTTATATTTTTGGTGTAGCACATTAGTCATTGCTTCAGCAAAAACCTAAAGTAACTTTACTTATTTCTATAGTTTATTATAAATAAAAGGTGTATATTTTGTAGGTGGTGTATTGATTCTGGTGCAGTTAAATCCTGGCACCCAGACACTCAAAATACAATGTTTTCTGCCTTCCTGTGAGTAGTAGAATACTTACTGCAAGGTGAGTGCAGGATTCAACATGACACATTTTGCCTGTGTTCACATGTCTGTGGTTTCTTTGTCTGTACATACATAAATCAGGAAAGAAGTAGAAGATTTAATAGATTTATATTTACATTTGCTGTTATCCCTCACATCCTTTCACAGCTTGTTAGCTTAGTTGTCCAAGAATTTAAGTTCTTTAAATTATGTGTAAATTAGAAAAACTCTAACTTGACACTTCATCTGTAAAGTTCTATATCAGTCACTGGGTTTAAATGCTTTGTAATCACCTAACACTCGGCAGCATTTATTTTGAATCCATTGCTATGAGAATATTGTAATACACTTCCAATATTTGTCTAGTTGGATGGTTGTAAGTGTTTACACTAACACCTATTGCACTGACAGCAGTTTCTGCTGGAAATACTGATATTAGTGTGTTGTCCATTGACCTGAGGAAGATTAAGTAGATTTATCTGCTTAATGGCTGAACAAAATTAGAGCAGATTGTTTTGGGGCTGGGCTGTGCAGCTAAGCCTGCAGGCAGCATCTGAGGGCAATTTCTGAAACTGCCTCTCTTTGTACCCATCTGTGGTACAGTCAGAACTGCCTGGCTCTGCTCCTGGCTCCTCCACACCAGGCTCAGCCTTCTCTGGTGGGTACAGGCAGGTTGTGTGCAAGTGAACACTCTTAAAATTGGCTGGTATCTTATTTTTAATTTTTGTTCTGAGATGCTCTGTGATTTAGATTATATCTAACGGTACATGAAATTACTGTCCGTGGTTCGTTCTTTATCAGTTACACCAGACTATTCCTGAGGAATTTTCAGTACTATAGATCTCCAATTTTCTAGTTGCCATTTTTCAGTTTTGCCTTCCTTTCCTGCTAACCCTCCTTCCCAACCTCAGCACCCTCTTTAAAAGACAAAGCCCTGCTTTCATTCTTAAGGTCACTGTATTCAGAAGAATTATAGCAGGAATTAGTGTGGGTGGGAGTTACACACAGGGCTCTCAGAGTGTAACTCAGGAAGCTCTGGCCAAAAGTAGAATTTATGATCTACTCTTTTGTCTTGTATATATTTAATAAATAGCAGCCATGGTACTCCAGATTTTTTGACTCAGTTAAGGATTCTGTGGTGGAAATGGAAACAACACTTAAACCCAATATTGAAAGCACTTATTCCTGTGTTACTCAGTTCAGTGAGGGGAAGAGAAATCTGCTTTACCAGCTGAAGCTCTTAGACATAACTAGTACATGTAGTAGTAGCACTGGCAGAAAGGCAGCTACAAGATTCTCTCTGTAGTTTGGTATTTCTGTTTCCATTTGAAGTCAGGCTTTTGTTCGTCTTATGTTCTTCCCTTTATATTACATAGTCACATAATACTGACGTTTGGATAAGGGTGGATTATGGACTGAGCTTGTAAAGTCAGGAATGTCATTGAGTCCCTGCCTTCTGCAGCTGGCAAAATAAATTTGTGATTTTCTGCTGTAGTGTTTTAGATTCTTTGTTTTCCCCTCCAGAATGAGCAAGGCAACAGAACACTGCTGAAATCCTGTTGTCAAATGTGTGTGCATTCAGGCTTGCTTTCTCAGGGCATTTTGTGTATGTGTATGTTTTACACGAAAGAGCATTTTAGTAAATATCAAAGAAGCATCGCTTTTTCTAGCAGCTTCTATTTTTAAAACCATAGCATATGAAATAAGTTTCATAATTGTATTCTGAATTGTAGAGACTGTTCCTAATTGGAGTTAATATATATTGTCATAATCCCTAGTCCTGTTAAATTCAAATGTAATAATCATTTACTTCAATATTCTCTATTTATATTTTTAAAAAATCTATATGGTGCTAACCAATTGTTTAATCTAACACATGACTCTAGGTAGGTAGAAGGAGGTATTTTTAAGGAGTGTAACTAGAAACACCAGTCAAGGGAGCAGGAGAATTTAATTACTACCAATGTTGTGGCTGACATTGCATAGTACACAAAAATAGGTAATGCTAAAAATAGTTTATCGTCTGTTTTAATAAAATGAAATGCAGATTTGTGGAAGGAAGGCCATTTTCTTTTTGGAAAAAAAGTCTTGTAAAATTTGCCTAGTCTGTGTGTGCAGGAATCTAATCTGATTTCAGCACTGGTTGTTTGTAAATAGAATAATAATAATTTTTTGTCACCTATGCCTTCTTTGTATAATTACATTTATCCTAGCGAACTTGCACAAGGAAATAATTTGGTATTTATTATTTCTAATCAGTGTCAGTAGTGATGTGGGGGATCACTTTATCCAGCTGTGGCTGATGCAGCCTCACTGCTCTGAATGCCCCAGCAGGTTCTGTGCTGCACGTGTTTTGTAGAATTCCAGAATGGTTTGGGATGGAAAGGGCCTTAAAGTTCATCTTGTTTTGACCTGCTGCCATGTGCAGAGACACCTTCCAGTATCCCAGGTTGCTTCAAGCCCCGTTCAGCCTGGCCTTGGGCACTTCCAGGGATGGGGCAGCCACAGCTTCTCTGGGCACCCTGTGCCAGGGCCTCCCCACCCTCAAGAGAAGAATTTCTCCTAATGTAATCTTAATCTCATCTCTTTAGTTTAAAACCATTCTCCCTTGTCCTATCACCTTCTTTCCATATAAAAAAATCCCTCTCCCTCTTTTTTATAAGCCCTTGTTAAGTACTGAAAGGCCACAATGAGGTCTCCCCAGAGCCTTCTCTTCTCCAGGTGAGAACCCCCAGCTCTCCCAGCCTGTCTCTAGAGCAGAGGGATTCCAGCCCCTGGAGCATCTCTGTGCGCTCCTCTGGTCTTGCTTCATCTTACGGAGTGAGTGTCTGCTTACGCTGAGGGGCCCAGACCTGGAGGCAACTCTGTGGTAGGATTTCCTTGGGGTTAGCACAGGAGAAGGTTCTCCTGCCTTTCCTGATTCTCCTGGACCATATGATGTCTAAAACTGGGTAGTAGTGTTTTCTTGCAGAAGGTTTGTAGTTCAGTGACCTACTTGGATGACATGCTTATGTTTGTGATAAAGGCTTTTTTGCTTTGTAGTGTAACTGTGGCATGATCAGTAGCAACAGTTGGACTTGATAATCTTCAAGGTCTTTTCCAGCCTGAATGATTTTATGGTTCTATGATTCTAAGAACTTCTTCATTTCCACAGTACCATTTACTCATTCTTGGTGGATCTTAAACTCCTTGTCAGGACCCATGACCTTATAGAGAGTGTTTTGATTTATAGGGAAAAGCTCTTGTCAGTATGTGTACCAGCTGCAAATGCACTACAATCTAACACACTCACTCTCATGGAGAAAAATGGCGGGGGATTGAGGAAAAAAAAAAAGGACTGTTTTCATGCAGGAGAGCAAAATGCTAATGGTTTGACATCAGCTAACCTGGGGAGCAGTCAGTGAGGGCTGAAACTGTGACCAGTGTGTGCCAGAGCCTCGAACAGACTCTGTGTTGCTGTTTTAGACCTTGTACACCCTTACAGAGCAGTTGCTCCCATCTGTGTACATCTTCCTCCTGTAATTTTGACAGTAGATGAGGTTTCATTTTAAAAATCCTTTGCTGGATTCCTTGGCAGGGAGGGAATCATCCAGTCAAAGAATGGAGGAATGTGTTGCATCTGGTAGTAACAGAGTAATAATTTTGCGGTCCCAAAACCTGACCTGAAAAGGGTCATTCTATTGCAATTTTTGTGTTGTTTCTGTCTTGTTGACTATGCAACTCTACCAGCTCTCATTTCTTATCTTAGTTAATGCTAGTGTGTACACAAGCAAGCAAAAGGAGTAGCACTATGGATTGAATTTGGATTTGTTCAACTTTATAGCTTCTAAACTGAAAAAGCTCTGAGCTAATTAACATCTCTTTCAGCATCTGGTGCATAGGATGCCTTTGACATTGGCCATCAGCTGTGTCATTACAGAACTTTCAGTGTAACACGTGACTTGGAGTGAAACCACCCAACTAGATGAGACAGAAAATTCTCATTTAGTGCCAGAGTTCAGACTTAAGTGTGTTAGCCATATTGGCAATATTGTAGAATTAGATTGTTCTTAAAACTTAATTTTTCTTCCTCATTACAGGGGTCAAACTCCTGCTGAATCTGACTTTCAAGTGCTTGAAATTGCCCGGAAACTGGAGATGTACGGCATCAGATTCCATCTTGCCTCTGACCGTGAGGGCACCAAAATCAATCTGGCAGTTTCACACATGGGTGTGCTGGTGTTCCAGGTATGACAGGGATGGCAAACTGTGTCTATCTGTCCCTTAGCACGTCTTGGAGTAAGTCTCTCATTTTAACATCAGGTATCTCTGATATCTTGAAAAATTAATGTGTTCTATAGTCAAGAAGTGTCATTTAAGCCCTCAAAATAGTGTTTGGTGCAGCTTGTTCTTCTTGTCCAGAGTAAAGAGCATCAAAACCAAGTGACAGTAAAGCAGAGGGGCTTTGTTTGGAGTTAGGTGTATGATCAGAGAAAACCATCAATTCATTTGGTACAACCCTGGGACAGTTCTGTCATCCCAGAATTTTGGTTTGGTTTCTCTCCTTTTAATATTCCAGTGTATCCCTGCTGTGATATTGTTGCCCTTAGTGTATAGAAGTGCTGATTGTTGGAGTGATTGGACCAATTCGTGTTACTGCATTTGTTGGAGTAAATAAGCGACTTGGTGCTCAGAGTCCTGTTTATGAATGCAGTGATTTTATGAATGCTGTTTTCCTCTCCCCAAAACACAGCTGATCTACTGAAATATTTCTGTTTGGGTGCTCAGCTGTGTCTTACCTGTTCTTTGGTTACTGTGGGGCAGCTTCTTTTGAAGGTGCATCAGCCACTGCAGTCCTGCAATTTCTCTTGGGCTGCTCAGTGGCCTCTCTGGTTTAAGGGAATATTGTCACCAAAACTAAAAATCCAGCTGAATGTGTTGGGGGAAGGTGTCTGCATACATGTGTCTATATACCCACAACAGAATTTTGTTTGGTACTCTGCTTTTCTGAAACTTTTGCTAACTTTTAATTGTTCTCATTTTAATTCAGGGTAACACGAAAATCAATACCTTCAACTGGTCCAAGGTCCGTAAACTGAGCTTCAAGAGGAAAAGATTCCTTATTAAGCTCCACCCAGAGGTCAGTGTAAGTTTTACTGTAATTTAGACTGGTCAGTATTGAAAAAATTGCCTGCGCTTCATTTTATTATGAATGTTTCTAGAGTTTGTGATTTTATGAAACAGCCTCAGCGGGGCAGGCTTGGCTTCATCATTCAAGTGTAAATCTTTCCTTTCTCACCCCATGACTTAGGATCTTTAGGTTTTGTGTTTCAATCTCAGTTTATCCTTGACACAAGCTTACACATGTATAAATGTAAGACAGAAAAAAATTACTAGACTCAGGTCTGTACCCTGTCTCAGTACTTCTATTTTGAAAAAGTTGCATCCAATTTCTTGATTCAAATGAGAATAACCTGATACACCTCAGGTAGGAATAGGTGGCTGAAACTGTATTGTTGTAGCTTAATTTTAAGGATGGTGTGATTATTCTTGCTTCATCTTTTCTATACATCTGTATAGCACAAGTGTTATTTTTCATACTTAGCTGATTTACAGTAGATGTTTTTGATTGCAGATGTCATCACAGTTGTTGTTGCTTCCATTCTGGATGACTACATTGCATTCAGCGTTTAATTTATATTAAAATAAAGGAAAAAGCCAACTTTGAACATAATATAATTTAATGTATCAAGGACACCTGAAACAGGACACACTGTCTGCTCGTGTAGCAATTTTTCTCACAAAGAGACCCTCAGAAATTTCACGTGATAACTGTACTCTGACATCTGCAGTATTTTGCAGTTTTGTCTAAATTGCAGGAAGACAAGCATCAGAACTCCTAAAAAAGGAGTAGTATTTTACAATAGCTACTATTTCACCATTCACTATTTCAAATATTTAAATTTCTTTGAAAATCCTAAAAGTGGATTATACTGAGCATGTTTCTAAAGTCAAGTGCTTCTTAAACACTTTCACAGTTTCAAGGTAAGCAAACGTTTTTGGAAGCTATTAAATAATTTTTAACTGCATTCAGAATCACTCCCATTGTTTTAAGGCATGTGAGAAGTGACTTAGCAAAATCCTGCATCTCACTGGAGTTCAGCTTTTTTGTTGGCACCCATTTGTGCCTTCCTTTTCTCCTTGTCATTTTTGGTGCTACTGAACTTCTGTGTTTTTTTTCCCCAGGGCCCGTATCAAGATACATTGGAGTTTCTTTTGGGAAGTAGGGATGAGTGTAAAAACTTCTGGAAAATCTGTGTTGAGTATCACACATTCTTTAGGCTCTTCGATCAGCCAAAGCCAAAGGCTAAAGCTGTGTTCTTCACCAGAGGGTCATCGTTTAGATACAGGTAGGGAGAAACACAACAGATCATTATGTCTTAGAAAATGAGATCAAAAGGAAGAAGTATTCTAAAATCATTCCATCTCTAATGCTCATCCTCTGTATTTGATAACCTTTGTACTTCTGTGGGTTCACAGTGGACGAACACAGAAGCAACTAGTGGATTATATTAAGGACAGTGGGATGAAGAGAACCCCGTATGAAAGGTAAGATGAAATAGCTTTGTAAGGTGAAATATAGCTGAGACTTTCAAAGTGCCCTTATTGCCTAAATTTCACTGTTTTAATAGTACTTGGAGGCAGGCTCATTCTCAGTTACTAAGGTTTCCTTCAAATTAAAGGTAGCTAAACTAAAATGTAAAAAATGTATTATTTTGTGATAATATAAGAAGCTTAGGAAAGTTTTGGTACCACATTTTGATGTCTGTGGACAATGTGTGGCTTAGCTGTCTGAAAGTTCAGCACGTACTGAAGCTTCTGTAATGTTAGTGAGGACCTGTCTGTGTGCCACTGTAGCTGTGCAATTAGCCAGTGTCAGAGCACATAATTGAACTTGGAATCTGCAAGTGTGAAACTGTGACCTTAGATACTAATTTGTTTCTAAATATATAAATATATAAAGTAAGAATGTGCGTTTTCATTATACAATTTTTTTTCCTTACGTGACTCTAAAGCTATCCTTTCTACGTGTGGGAAACTCCTCCTAGTCCAAATCCTAATCCAAACTACGTGTGGGAAACTCCTACTCCTAATGCAAAAGATTGTAGAGATTTAATAGGAATTTAAATAAGTTTGCATTAATCTACTATTAATCAATACTTTTAATGTCTCAGACTTCAGTTTAGCTCCTTTTCTATATAATAATTTGATTTTCTGTTTAATTATTGACATAGAATGAATCTAACCATGAGTGTAATGCAGGATACCGCTTTTTGGAGTCTAACATACAGAATTTTATATAGTTGACTGAATTTGTAAAAATTTGTACAGTTGTTGCAGATTAGCTCATTCTGGTTCTGAAGCCATTTGTCTGTAAATGTTTATAGTAATGACAAAAGAAGGACAAAGGAGGGAGTTAAACTAAAGTGTGCTGTTTAGTATTCAGGTAGTATTCAGCCCCAAGTTCCTGAGTTCTCCTTCAGTGGTACCAAGAGATTCCCACTAGCCAGCTGGGAGTCAGTCTCCCAGCTACAAGTGACAGGACAAGAGGAAATGGCTTAAAGTTGTGCCATGGGAAGTTTAGGTTGGATATTGGGAAGAAATTCTTCACTGAAAGGGTGGTCAGGCACTGGCACGGGCTGCCCAGGGAAGTGTTGGAGTCACTGTCCCTGGAGGTATTCAAAAAATATGGAGTTCAAGTGCTTGGGGACATGGGTTAGTGTTGGGGGAACAGTTGGACTTACAGGTGTTTTCCAACCTTAATGATTCTCTGTTTCTGTGAGTGATCTGGATCTTGCTTTATTCCATTTTTGTACGTTTCTTGCTCTTACATCATTTAATTTACAACTCTTTTGACCTTTTAAAACTTGAACTAGTTATTAACAAAACATGATAAAATAGAGCTTGAGATGTTGGCTACTGGAATGGCAGTAGTTGATGTGGGAAGGAATGAGGCTGGTTGATGTCTTGGATGCCGACAGACTGCTCTGTTCCACAGGAGGCACAGCAAGGTCAGAGCATCCACTCGCGCCTCGAACACAGACATGCCAAAGCAGGTCAGTGCTGCAGCACTCTCGGGATTGTGGGCAGGTGTGTGGACAAACAGCTTTCTGAGACCATAGTGAAGGAGTCAACTCACCAGAATTGCTTCCACTGTTTGCTCTTTGTCTGGCTGCATAGTTCTTTCGGTTGGTGTTACTGATTTGATAGTTGTAGCCAATGGAGTGTAAAGTGAGTCATATTTTACTCAAAGTTCCGCTGAACCGAAAAGGAAATGTTGGACTTTCTAGTATGTTGTTATTTCAGAGGATTACTTTATCTGCAGGTACTCTCTGACTGCTCTCTGGCAGTCTGAGGGCCATTGTAAGATTCCTTCTGCACGACACGGCAAGAAACAATCATTTCGCTGAATGCTCTTGTGTTACATGGGAGAGGTTAAGGAAGCATCACAGAACTTCACTGTCATCTTGTTGTTTTTCCTTGTGGATGCTTGTCCAGCTATAAAATACATGCATTTAATCATCCATCCAGTTATCAGAATTAAGGGAAAAAACCTTAGCTTTTACATGGCTTGCTGGATCAGGTTCTGTGCAGTGTTGCTGTAAAGTGAGCTCCTCTGAAGCGTATATTCCTTCTGCATCTGGATGTAACTGGATGTTACATTTGTTTTTATGTATTACAAAAACCTTTCTATCTGTTGTGTTTCTGTTTTTATTTCCTCTTTTAGAGTGTCCCATTCACTGAGGGCTTGAGAACTCCAGGGTCTTCTGCCTCAACAGCTGCCCCCTTCCACTCGGTTCGCTCCTTGACCAGTCCCGCTTCTATCCTGCCCATGTTTGTTGAACCCAGCCCTTCCTCCTTGGACCCCCGAGCACCGTACACAAGGATTCCAGACAAAGCCACTGCAGCACCAGTGGAAGAAGCAGGGAGGAAGCTGATGCAGCAGCCTGGATCTCCTGTGCTCCAAGGTGTTGGGTTTGGTAGTGTTGCAGGAAACTGTAACCCATCTTGTCCTGTTGTTGAGAGTGGTTGCGGTGTAGATGTAGATGTAGAAAGGAGTAGTAAGGAGTGCAGGGGTGCTGGTTGTAAAAATGACAATGATGAGGATGACTTTACCACAGGTGTATTCATTGCTGAAAAAGAGCAGCAGCATGACAGTCGAGGTGCCCCTCCTTTCACACTGACAAGTTCACAGTTACAGGTGTCAGAGGAGTTTATTGATGATGACCCAGCAGAAATGTCCTTTTTTGCTGGGGGCTCTGAGGCATTTTCCTGTTTGTACAGTGGGTTAGAATTAAAAGATTCTGAGTTTTCTAAGCGTCTGTCAGAGTCAGCTGGTTTAACTGCAGATGCCCTCCAGCAAAGTACAGTCTCTGCACAGTCGAGCCCCGACAGGTACTCAACTGAGGCTGTGGATATGAATATGGAAGAGGAGTTTGAATCTGAAGAAGGGAGTGATTTCAATGGCAATGAGAGGCCATCAGACACCTCGGAGCTGTTTGAGGTGAAGGCCCAAGCAAGCAGGATGCAAAGCCTCCTGAGCCCCTCGGAAACGAGCTCCCTCATCAACAACCGCTCTGAGAGCAGCTCCCTCAACAACCTGCCTCTGAATGGAACCTCCTCCCTGCACACCTACGGCTCCGCCAACCATTCCGAGGCCAGCTCCATGCTGAACTTCCCTGCCTACTCCGTGCGCTCTGAGTCCAGCTCAGCCTTCCAGTTCACGGACATCATTGACCAGCTGGAGCAGCTGAGCTGTCCACCCACCACCACAGAAGACTCCAGCAGCACGGACACCGACTCCTGGGACTCCGAAACAGCTGCACCTCTGGATGTAAACCTTTTCTTTAGTAACCCCTTTGCTCAAACCACCGGGGATAACTTTGCCTTTGACTTTCAGAATAATTTAAAAAATCTCACGCAAGAAGACTGGACAGAGAAGTCACAAATCAATTGATTGTCTTGATTTTTGTGATGGATCCTTCTACACTGTTTAGACTTGGAAGTCAATAGGGTGTGATATCAGTCAATCCAGTGGCTGGATTTTAAATCACATAACATAGTTGATTTTTTTTTTTTTTTTTTAAATCCGTGTGCCTCTTCAGTGTCCCTCAAAGCATCCAAGTTTTGGTGCTGTGTTTCTGTGCATCACACTCAATCAAGAATGGGTTATAATAGGCTACAATGTTGGAAAATACTGCATTTAGGAAAAACACTGATTTCAGAGAATTTAAGTATCAACTGGCTCATGCGGACATCACAACTTACAGTATACTGAAGGATTTCTTCAGCTGTAAACATATCTGTAAGAGTCTCATATAATATGCTGTTCCTCCAAAATCTGAATAAAACAGTCACTTTTGCACATGCTTGTTAACCGGCAGCTGCATCCACTAAATTGCCTGTTTTCCTGCTCTGTAGCAAGATCCTCATTTTGGGTTTGTTTTTGTTTCCATAATCAAAAAAACCAAATAATCTTCAAATCATCTCTGAAGGACAGTTTTAAAATATCAGCCTATGCAACATGTCTGTGGTATGCTTTGAAGAATAAATAGCCTATGCCTTTCTTTGGAAGGTAGTTTGGAAGAGGGAATGTGTATACAACCAAATGGAAATAGCGGTTTCCAAATTTCTTATGAAGCTTGTTTGCTGAGTTTGAGATGTCTTCAGCAGTCCAGCAGCAAATGTTTTGCAGCAGTTTGGAGATACAGAGAGACTATAAAAGCACTTATCCCCCATTACATTTCCCTTCTGTCTCATTATTAATCACTTTGCATAAAAATACTCACAAATTAATTCAGAAAAGTGTCCTGTATCTGTGGAGGACAGCTAGTGGTAAACCTGGTGGTAGCTTTAACTTTTTCTTTAAAATACGGACTGTATTCAGAAAAATACTGTAATTTTTCTGAGAAATGGGGTTGTTAGGAGAGGTAAATACTGGAGACAACAGAACTTCAGGGCTTTTGTAAATTCTTTTAGACAGGTGACTTTGATGTGAGACTTGAGCTGTAAGTTTGAAAGTGTAATCAAAAAGGCAATTGAATTGTTGCTTAACTATCACATTTAATTTAGCAACATTTATTGAGGTGAAACAACAAAAGTTGTGAAATGTCCTTCCCAGCTGCCATGGATTGTGGGTGTGAAATTCTGAGCTTCAGCTTATAAGAACATTTTTTAGACTGTATACAAGCAAGAATGGGAAATCCGTAACACCTGACCCAAATCTTGTGATGGAAAATATCATCTCCTTCAACCGTTTGTTTCTGGAGTTCCCTTCTGCCCAGTTTTCAGTCCTTTGCAGAGATATTGCAGTACTAATACAGCTGATGCCTCCGAAACAAGCAGCTTAGTTACAAACATAACTTTGTGGTCAATATTATTGATACCAGTGTAAGTATGGTCTTGATATATCTTTAAAGATCTTCATTGTTTACTCAAATATTTGAAAAATACTAGTATTTCTCAAAATTCTGAAAACTAAAACTTCGACGGAATGCTTTCAGCATGAGACAACATGAGGAGGTAAAACCTCCTTTAGTCACCCATTTCTACCAGTTTAGTTTTACCGAGGTATGACTATTCTGCACAGTTCTTGCTTTTATCTTGTGCTTGAGTGGAATCTGTGTTGTCCCATGAGAAACCCATCCCCTTTGCCAGCAGCACAGAAAGACAAAGCACATTTAGAACAAAGTATTAGCTCAGAGCTCCAGTAATGCACAAGGTGCTCTTTTTTTTTTTTGCTATATGTTACTTCTATTTTATTTCTTTCCTGTTGAATGTGTGTTCTCACTCTTTGTGGGACTTTATTCAGGCCTGTGGTGTGACATTTTGAAATAGGACTTGGAGGAGGTCTGCAGTGGTGGAGAGACTTGATGCCTTTAAGTATTTGTTAGGTGGTTTGTCTGACTTCTTCCCAGAATGAATGACATTATGTAACCTAAGGAAAAAAGAAAATCAGCAAAAAGACAGAATTCTGTCTGCAAACTCTGTAATAGGTGATAGCATCAGGAACAAGTATATAGATAAAGATGTAGAGAAAGGCTGTTGATGTCTTCAATCTTTTTTTAAAAGTATCAGGTTTCAGCTATTACATATAACTGTGTCTGCCACACTGTTTCATGTCCTATGCTTCAATCACAAGCATTCCCTTAAATGTGTTAGAAAACTTAACATGGGAACAAATGCAACTAAATTCTCTTAGTTTTCAAAATATATTGGGGAAAAGCTGCCTGTATTTTCAATGTACGGGCTTGCCAATTTGCCTTCTTGCACCACAGTTAGTTTGAAAAGGCATCTTCAGTGTTTTTCTTCTTGTATTTTGCAACTGTGCAGGTCTTTTATTGGCAGTTCTAACTCTCAGGGACTTCCTTTCATTTCTTTTTTTTTTTTTTTAAGCAAGCAATAAGATTCTTGGTGTAGCACCCCTTTTGTTTTCTAAAGGAATGGTAGTGGCTAGGATTTCAGTCTTCTAGCTTAGGGCAAGTTGTGTGGACCCACAGGTGAGGAAGAGGTGAGGGGAGCTTTGACCCTGGTACAGATCTGTTCAGATGAAGGTTTTAGGTACGGAATGAGAGTTCAGAGCTGCTGCTGTGTCCCTGCTAGTTCTATCTGTGCTGTGGCTGACTGATAGCATAGAGCTGTTGTGATTTCCTTCTGTGTTTCACTTGATTTCCAAAGCCATATGGCTTCTGAGGATATCTTTGCATGCTGAACTGTGTTGTTTTGTTCAAGGTTTCCCAGACAGACACAAAAGAGCAGAGAATTTAGTTCATAAGTAGAGTTTTTATTATAGCAAGAAAGCTGTGAGCAAAGGTTCTTCATAATTTCCTTCAGGTGTAAGTTCAGATTCACTTTCCAGTAGAGATGGATAGAAAACCAGCTGCCCTCACAGGAATGCTACAGCTCAGACCTTCTCAGGGAGCTTGAGCACCATGTGTGGGTTATTTCAGTGCAGTGGAGCTGTCCTCTTCTCCCCTGGCTGTCTCCTGAGGTGGCCGGAGAAGGTGAGAGAAGGAATGTCTTTCCTTACTCTGTCCTCTTCATTTACTTTTGGGTAGCAGGAGGGAAGTGGTGAACTGGAGAGCAGTGCGGTGTGTCCTGAGGCCTGGCGATGCCTCTGAACTTCCAGCATTATTCCCTGTGGTTTGCTTTATTTCCTTCTTACAGTGTTGATACTAAAACTTAGTTCCTGGTATTGATTTCTGTTTATTGCCTGAGTACACAAGTTTTTCTTTCATGAAGGTGAATGGTGAGCTGGCAGTGTGAGAGCCAGGAGCCTCGCAGACCTGAGGCAGTGACTGCTGCTGCTGGAACCACACGGAAAACAGGGGAAATGACTTAGAAAAAATGTATCACCTGCAAGAAGAAGCATTTGAGGAGCTGTGGTAGAGCAGAAAAAATCCAGGTGTAAACTTTGTGAGTCCGTGGCCAGTGAGCGGTCACTGCCCCGCTCCTCCCAGCACACACCTCTGCAGTTGTTACACCTTTGCTTTCCACCCCGTGGTACTCTGGGGGGACACACACAGGTACAAACATTTCGAGCCAGTGCACAGGTTTTGGTGTGGTGTTTTTCCAGGAGGAGAAGCACAGGAGTTTCCAGATGTGTTCTCCTGCTCTGCACAGTGCACCCAGCAGCTGTTGCAGTGCTGGCTCAGCACAGGGAGTGAGCCAGGGCTCCATGGTGAAGCAGGGCTGTTTTCATCCTTCCACATCTCTCTGGGTTTTTTTAGCAAACATATGCAGCTGTGGGATGCATGCCAGTATTAGTGGCTTTTCCCAGTCAGTCAGGCTGCGGAGCCTAGCTCTCTGCCGTGCTCAACTGGATGTTGCAGTGCAGCTAAAAGAAACCAAAATGGATGTTTTGAGTAGACAATTTAATCCCCACCTGTACTTCTCTGTGTGTGTACTTACAACCCTTCTGATGCTTAAACACATTTATTAGATGTAAAGTGCTACATCAGAGCATTTTTGATTGTCATCTGTGCAGTTAATGAAACTTTATTTGCACAAGACATGAGTCATGGAATATTCTCTGATCTATCTACCACCTGGTTAAGCTTTGTTAAATTTACTAACCTGTGTTATCTATTGTGTGTAGATTTTGTAATTTTAAAGTATTCATTAGTAAAGTAATACATGCTGTATATTCCCAGGACTTGCCATATTTTATCTTAGGGTGGAATAGGGCAATATATCAACCTACTCTCAACTTTCACTTTAATTTCCAGAAAATTTCAGAGTTGCTGAATAATCTGGATAATACCAAGTATTGATCTTCTTTCTCCTATGCTTATTTGTATTGTGGTCATAGGTGATTTTGTTTAAGGGATTTTTATTTTATTTTGTTTTGTTTTGGTGGCTTGGTTATGGTTTGGTGTTGCGTGTTTTTATTTGGGTTTTTTTTTTGTGGTGGTAGATTTTGTGTAGTTGCAAGTCTTGGTAGGGATAAGATTTTGCAAGGACACTAATAAAAGTTGTTATAATTTTATGCTTTTTGGTGCAAACCTGTCGGTAAGTCATTCCCATTATTGTCATTTTGCAAAATGTCCTAAGCCATAATTACTCAGTACTGATGGAATGCGTGAGTGTAATCACAGGTCCCAGTATAGTCGTTTAGCTGTCATTGCCTGTCATTTTTAGGGGCTCTTACACCTCACTTGTCACAAGGGCTGTGTGTATCTGTATGGCTGTACATATACATTCTCTGTCTGAAGATGGGGAGACTTTACAGTTCCAAATGCATCATAAAATCAGCTTAATTAACTACCTGCCCATGGGCTCCCATGGGATTACTCCAGTGGGTGAGCTGGAGGTTTGTAAGTTCAGATTTGGAACATGATTAATTGAACCTGGTGTGTGGGAGGGTGTTCCTGTACAGTTTCCAAAGCCATAACATTCCACAGTTGCTTGAAGCACAAAATTCCCATTTATCGGTACATTCAGGGGTACATGTGCCTTGGTTAGAGGGACTCCCCAGTTCCATAGGTGCTACTCGTGCCAGGAAAAGATTACATTCAAACAAAGAGAGCTGGAATTTTTTAAATGATCTCTTGAACTTTATCTTTTATATGGTAAATGTTTATTGAATTATGTGTTGGGGTTTTGAGTATCTTTGTGTCTGTTCAGATTGCCAATTATGAACCTATAGATTTGTACTAATTCATAATTTTAATTGTTTATGCAATAAAACAAGGAAAACTTTGATATAAATGACAACATGGGCTTTTTAGCTTTATTTTCATTACCCTTATCTTTGAAATAGAATAAATATTTGTTCTCCTAGCCAAGGCATCTTATAGTTATATTCCCAGCTTTCTCTATGCAGTTTTCCCCCTGTACCACTTCCTTGAAAACAGAGCACAGTAGACAAACACTGGTGTGTGGATTTCAAATTCCTGGTTTGTGCAGATCTTTTGCCTGGGATACAAATGGGAGTAGAAGCTCAGACTTCTTTGTAGGAATTACATTTATTGTGGAGACCTTTTCTTTTAAACTGGGTATGTCCCTTGAACTCTCCCTCCTGTATATCTCTTTTTATTGGAAGATTGTCTTTTTTTTCAAACATAGCATGTGAAGGCAATTACATGTTTTCTCGTTGGCAGGTTCTCCTTCACGTGTCTGTGACCAATGTTTAGGTCAATCCTCTTCCCTGCAAGCAGCATGGCTTTTACAAGGTGGAAAGGTGGCAAAAGAAGGGTGGTTGTTTGGAACTGTTTCAACTGTTTTATGGGTGTAACCATAAAACCAGGGCCAGCTCTAGGGCTCTGATAGTACCACGTGCAGGTGTGGCTTCACAGATACACAGCACTGGGGCACCTGCCAAGTGCTAGAAATGTGCTTTAATGTTTCATGTGACCTGTACCTGTCTGAGGATAAAAGAGATCTTTGAATTTAAAGTCTCTCACATAGGTTTTTTAGGCTCTTAGACAATTTTCAAGATTCTATTATCTCCCAACTATTTCTCATCTTTTTAAAGGGAAGATTTGCAGGGGGCAAATCTGCTAGTTGTGATGTTTTGAAAGAAGGAAGATAGGGAAAATATCCAGGATTTTACTTGTAGTACATCAGCTTGCTAATGACTTCACTCTAGAAATAATACTGTGTACTTTCACTCTAGAAATAATCATTTGGTCTGTGCGTGGGGTTCAGCAGGGCATAGGGTGGAAGGCAGGCTCTGAATAGGCTCCCCTCATCCTCTGGTCAGCCTCTGCAGGGTTTTAGCCTGAAAATACTGAAAATAATCTCGCGTTTTTGAAGTAGTGGTAATAGCAATGATATAATAATAAAGTTGTATCTTTAAAAGTCTTCTGTGCAATGCAAGAGACACTCCATTTGATAAGGAGCTGTTGCTGACATTTGACCCTAACATAGCTGTTGTCCATCCCATAATGCTCAATGTTAGTGGGATACTCTTTTTAGTTGTCTGTCTTTGAATTATTTTAAGCATCCAGGCATAAAGCTTACAGAACCTGTATTTTTTGTTTTGGCCAGCCTGTACACTCAAATCTGGCTTTCTGTGTAGCAATTGAATTTAGATTGAAGAATGGAAATACCTGCTGAAAAAATAACTTGGAAGTGATGCCAAAAGCTTGTTATCTTATTATTATGCTTGTTATCTCAGTGAAAATCAAATGGAGCCTGCTTCTACGTGACCAATATTACACAGTAGCTGTGGAGGATAAGGCCAGCATTCTCACCAGAGTCTGTAGGTGTGCTCTTGCATACTACAGTGCTTTTTCAATGTCTTATTGATTAGTTTTTATTTTTTATTTCTATTAGGTGTATTCTGGTCTTTATGAAGCTGTGGGTTTTTTCGCTTAAGGATACATGTTTCTAACTACATAGTGTAACTAAGAAGTATTAGTATACTTAAAGATCTTTGGGTATGTGGACTATTACATCGAGCTGGTGCATTTTTGGATGTTGCCTTAAGTGCATTTGTATGTGATGTGGAGGCAGAAATTTGTTGTGTACAGAGTGCAGCTGTGTCTGACAGCACTGAATTCCCACATCATTGCATGGAGGCCTGGCTTGTGCTCACAGCATTTACAGACACCAGTTTGGGATGTTTGTGTGACTTACTTGTAGAGAAGAAATTTTCACTTAATGCAGAACATTGAAACACAGGAACATCCCTCTGAAAGAACAATCCCTTTTAATATAACTGGAGGATGCTGCCTGTGGGGAAGACCTCGGAGCACCAGGGTTTGATGTCAAAGGGAATCATTCACATGTTTTGATCTTCACATCAATATTTCCACCTAATTAGGAGTTTTCTACATTGAACAGCATTGAAATGGCTTCTCCCTTTACCATCCCTCTCCGTGAGAATGAGGAATTGCTGTACATCCTACCTGTTTGCCCAGTGTCCTCCTGTGCTGCTCTGGTGGAGAAGACTTAGGTTATGAGAATGAAAATTGCAGTCCTCACTTGTAATATCATCTGCCAAGACACACCATCACACTGAGCTTAGGTCTAACATTTAATTAAACAAATGTTAGCCAAAAAGCTAACTGGAGCTGCTCTGTGACTTTTTATAGCCTCTTCTAGAAAAAAAATTGGGACGTGATGGGAAACGGGGCAATGGCCTTAAGCTGAAGGAGGGTAGTTTTAGATGGAGTAAATTCTTCCCAGTGAGGGTGGTGAGGCCCTGGCACAGGTTGCCCACAGAAGCTGTGGCTGCCCCATTCCTGGAAGACCAGGCTGGATGGGGCTTGGAGCACCCTGGGATACAGAAAGTGTCCCTGCCTATGGCAGGATTGGGACTGGGTGGTCTTTAAGGTCCCTTCCCACCCAAACCCTTCTATGATTCTGTGAATGTGCCTCTCATTTCCATCAGTCACTCTGGCTTTGGGGAGGGGTTCTTTCTTTCGGATTCAGTATTTGAAATTAATTTACTGACTGTCTTCTGTTGGAGGAGATAAAAGGTAGAACAAACAGACTGAAAATGCAGAGTGGTTTATAGCAAGTTACATCCCATTAGCTCCCACTGTATCTGAGCTTTCAGACTGTCTGGAAGCAATTCAAGTTACAGATTGTGGAATTTGTTGCTGCTTCATGCTAAATTCCAAGAACTTAAAGAAGCTTCTCACCCCTGCAAGCTCATTTGTTTGGAAGGTGTTTTTTCAGCATTCCTTGCGTGTCAAAGCAAACTTGAATCCTGTGCCTGGATAGGTGAAACAAATGCTTTTTTCAGTGTTGCTTTGCAGGGTTGATATTAAAAGCAATGTGAAAGGACAAAATGCTCAGGGAGAAGCAAAAATCTGCTCCAGGATTGGTGCTGAAGTAGTGTACAAGTAGTTAACTGCATAGCCTAGATGATCTGAATCTCTTCCAGGTGACCGAGTGCAGCACTGTTTAGCTTCCTGCGTTTGTCCATGTGGAGTTACAGGCTGGGGCCACCTCGCCCTGGGTGTGCTTTCCAAGCCTGAGCAGCCTGGAATCAAAAGCTCCCAACTCCTCCTGCAGCACCCGTGAGGGTGTGAGGAGTTACTGTGTATCTGTGAAGGCTGAATATTTTAAAGCCTTTTATTATTATTTCTAAGTAGTCTGGGAAATGACGATTTGGCAATTTGGGGTTGGCTGTTGATTTCACCATTTGTCTTTGGGCAGGTGGTTCAGTACTTGTGACACAACAAATCCTGCTGGGGAGGCTTGGGAGGGTGTTTGAGCTGTAGATGCTTAAGTGCTGGTACCTGTTTAGCTGGTACCTGAACTGAGAAAACTCATTTGTTTATCACAGAGAAGATCAGAAAAATAGTATGTGAGTTTAGGAGGAATTCTGTGGGTGTAGTGTGCCTGTCACCTTCCTTTGGTCCAAAAAAGCTGATCTTGAATGGTCATTTTCAACCCTGAGGGGGGTCTACATGCTGAAAAGAGGAGGCTTAAATTCACTGTGATGTGTCAGAAATCTCCAAACGGTCCACAAAATAACAATTTTTTAGACAGATGTTTAATAATCTAAAGCAAAGTGGTGCCTATTGCTTCTAACACGTTTAGCTGTGGATTGTGTCCATCCAGTTAATACTCAGTGCTGCAAAGCTGTTTTCCTTGAGATTATTCTGCTCATATACATAGAAAAGCCAGGAACGAAATTTTTTCCATACTCCCTCTTCGTATAGCTATAGGCTTTCCTTTCGCTTTGAACCAATTTTGAAGATACCCTGATTTCTGAATGTATTTTTAACATACTTTGTCTTCTGGAGTGGCAAGTCATAGACTAATTTGTCCCAGATTTTCCCTGTGTTGAAAAGTAACTCTTATATTGAAAAGCAAAAATTAAAAACTGTATTCTTGTCCCTGCAGTATAACCCTGTGTTGTGAACTGTGCTGCTACTCAGCAGCACTTTTTCCCTGACAATAAGCAATTTATCCTTCCCTTAGCTGCGGTTGTCACAGTGTCTGTCCTTACTGCACTGCTGTGTAACCTCTGGGATGCAGGGAACACTCCCTGTACTTTGAGATACACACTGAAGTCTTTGGATTTGTATGCCTTTTTGTTCTTTTACCTTTTAAAAAATAATATGAGATTGCAATTCTGGTTTGCTGTAACAGTGGATAATCACCTTATTTGCACTATCTTAGAAATAATTTTCTCTCCTTTTCCACTCCATTTTCTTGTTGTCTTCCTACCCAGGCCTCCCTGTGGACCATCCCCAGGTCTCCTCCCTTGTGCTGAAGAGTCCCCTAGGCTTGACCCCAGCCTTTCAGGTGAACTTGAATGCAGTCACTCAGGGCTCATCCCCTCTGCTGAGCCCTGTCCTCAGCGATGCTGGCGGGGCCAGGGTAGAAGAGGAGGACGAAATGAAACGAAAGGTAAGATCCTGATGTAGCTGGGGAATCATGGTGCCACATGGGAACTGTGCTGGGCACTGAAGGTGCCAGGTGGGAGCTGTGCATGTTGGGTGCTGAATGCTGATTGTGTTTTATTCTGTGGTGACTGTGGCAAAACTCCAGTGCTGGAGGTTGGTCAGATGTGTTGTGCTGTTGTGGCAGGAGTCCCCAGTGCCCTCCTGGCATCTTGTGTCTTCATGGCATGGCCACCACTGGGACCACCTCCCCCTGCTGTAACAGGAACAGTGTGTCAGGGAACTGTGTTCAAAATCCACATTTTATACCCCAAAATGGAAATGAGTTTAGGGTGGATATTAGGGAAAGGTTCTTCACCCCAAGGCTGATCCCTGGAACAGGTTCCCTAGGGAAGTGATCACAACACCAAGCCTAACAAAGATGAAGAAACATCTGGATGATGCCGCTAGTCATATTGTTTATTTTCAAGTGGATCTGCAAGGAATGGAGAGTTGGACACAATGATTGTCAGAGATCCTTATTTGTTATGTACGAGGTGTGTGTGTCCTAGGTTCCTGCCTTCCCATGCAGTCTTGTTGCAGTCTCATTGGCCTGTCTCACCACACATTGGTCCTCCAGGTCATGCTTTCTGATCATAACAGGACCTTTAGAGGGGTCCTGAGGTGTTCCCCTTGGACTGTGGAGGGCCTGAGCTCAGCATGAATTCTCTCACGCCCCTTTCATCATGGGCTTGGTCTGCAGGGCTGGCCGTGTTGTTGAAGTCATCCTGTCCATGGCTGACCCTTCTGTCTGGAGGCAGGTGGACAGTGCTCTGGCCTTGAGGAAGCTTGAGTCTCACTTTCTGGAAAGAGGGGAACAAAAATGCCCCTGACTTTCGCAGGTGCAGTGAGTCTCAAACCAGGAACAACTTTGGATCTTCAAGATGTGCTTATGTCTAGGTACTGCTATATGCCTGGGCTACTTTCTTTCTGCCTACCAGTGGGCACTCTTTTAACCAGGGACTCCCCCACATGATGTGGGGTTTTCCTCACCCCCATGGAGAGCTGAGGATTTGCTGCATTTCTTCCAGCAGGATAGAGAAGTCCACTTAACAGTAGAGTTCCATGATCACTTTTCTGGAAGACTCTGCTCTCCTTGCCTTGCTTGCAGAGAGATTTGTTGACTCTTTGGTGCTTGAGAAGGATCCAGGACCTTCCACTACAGTGCAAGGAAGGCTCCACTGTCCAACCTCAGTTCCATATGGAATCAGTGGCCATGCTGGGAACTACAGTTTTCCATACAGCCACAAAGAAGAAACCACCTTGTGTGCTCTTTGCTTCTGCTCCTGTGCTTGCCCCATCCACTGTTCTGGTTGTCTTAACCTCTATCAGGATCCTCAGGCAAGGTCACAGGCCCCTGCTTTTTGGTGTCTTTACCACTTTCTTGGGCATCTCCAGGCATTTCTGTGATGCTGTTGAGAAACATCTATGGTGTGGATGTGGTGTGAGTAAGTGCTTGCTGAAGAGAGGAAGGTTTAACCAGTAACTGGGAGCTGAGCTGCAGACAATCCACCCAAACTGGCAGCTTCCCTGTCTCATTTAGACTTTTTGGGGTGGAATTTAGAGCTTTGGCTGATCACTCTACTATTAGTTTCGATAGTTATTTTTAAAATAACTCCTTTCATTTATACTTATAGCTTGGAAATAATGAGCAGATGCTGTGTTAGCTGACTTAAATGTGAAGCCCAACCCTTTCTGCTGCATTCTGCAAGGTCTGGTGTTTTGGCAGCTTGTGTTCTTCTTCGGGCTGAAACTAATTTACAGAAGTGAGACTCCTTAGAAGGGAACTTTTTTTAATTGTATTGATCTTAAGCTTGATCAACTCCTGAGCTTTCCAAGGCTTTGATGTCTATTCAGAGACGTTGTTTTAAGTGAAACAGACCCAGAAGGAAACCAATGTTAAATTATTTAAATTTCACAGGAGCTTTACAGCTTTATTGTAAATGAAAAATGTAATCGTACAGTGTCTCTCAGACTAGAGCTCTGATTTGAAGATGATACTGCTGTGGTTCCTCCTGGTTAACCAGGGCATGTTCTGCAAACCCTCCAGCTCTCACAACATGTGCTGTCTGCTCTGTGCTGCCATAGTGCTGCTGGTCCTGTACTGAAATGTTAAGACAGATGAGGTTTTTTTCTTACTTTTAAAATCACTGTGCTTTTCGTTCATCTTACTGGTAGATTTCTTTCTTCCTGTTCCTTTTCTAATGAAGGTTGGTTGTAGCAACCCACTTAAAAAAGACCATTGAAGGTAGGCTTTTTGGGGGAATTTCCCCACCCGGAGTTATTTTTAACACTTCTGAAGCCTGGTGTTTGAAGTGAAAAGTTAAACATTTTTGGCCATTACAAGTTCAGAGTAGAGCTCTTTACTCCCCACAAGCTGGGGTTGCTGCATCTGCTGAGTGTTTGGAGGTTCCCAGGTGGGATTGTGTGCACATGGTATGGTGAAACACTAGTTTTTCCACGTGGGGATGTTTGCCTTGATGCCTGCTATGGTTGTAGAGGCATTTTTTTGGACTCTAGAAGGAAACTGCCACCTCAGAGAGTTCTTGTGTTTGGTTTTTTGAGGCATGAGCTGATTTTCTGTCCCCTTGCAGAGTCCGAGCAGTAGTGAAGGTGTTTGGCAGGGCCCCTGTGCACTGTGACAGCCTTTCCACTCTGCTGCAGGGTCTGCCCAGCAGCTGCTGCCAGCACTCAGCACAAGGGATGCACTTAGAACTGGTGCAAGACTGAAAAACAAGCAAGTTAAGGGCACTAAATTCCACCAGAGAACAATTTGGAAAGAGCAGAAACTTCTTAGAGTAAACAGAAAGGGCTGATATGTTGGGGAGGGAGAGGAAGAGAAAATGCCTGGGAAAAGAAAAGCAAAAACCTGCAGAAATGCTCAGAGGTAGTGAAAAACATGATCCATGCAGGCTGTGAGAAGTGACAGGTTATGACCCCAATGTGTTTTTAGTTTTTAAAGAAGTTCCCCCTATCACTACCTGCCCAGGTAAAAAGTCAGCTCCCATGTTTTCACACACCTTCATGCTTTGTAAGATTTCAAAGAAGTGCAGTAGGATCCTGTACAGAGCCCAGAAGGGGATGTACCCAGAGCTGTATAAAAACATCCCTGAGATCAGAAACTTTCCCATCATGTAAGGAACTTCTGAAGCTGGTAAGTGAGATGGTCAAACTGTGGTACCTCAGGCTCCAGGGAGGTCAGAAAAATTATATTTCCTTTGGGAAGGGGCTGTTTGAGAAAGATGTCCACTGAGGTTCAACAGCATATGAGACTGCAGTTGGTAAAAAGCCCAGGGGAAAAAAAAGAAATAGGTGCAGCCAAGATTAGGTAGGGCTTTACCTGTCACTGTGTACTTGAGACACGTACATTGAAGTTAAGAGGATGGCTATGGAGTGAGTAGAATTATGTCCTCTTGTTCCTCCAGGGAGGAGGCTGATGTGTGGAACTACAGTAACTAGCATGAAATAACCTGGAAAGAGACTAGAAAGTGTCTCAAAATTAATTATTTGGGGATACACACCTCCGTGGATTCTCTGTGGACTCATTGGAAAGGTTACTGAGCAACCAGGAGAATGTCTCCTCCATGGGCAACACTGAGCTGGAGGATTGGGAAGCACTCAATAGCTGTGGTGACAGCACTGGGGGCATCTCAAAGTGACTCTACAATGAGAATTTTTTATTAACTCAGAACATACAAGGAAACAGAAGAAAGAATTTTCAAAGCAGTGTTTCCTTCAGGAGGGGCAGAGATGGAAGAGAGCAAATTTTGACGTAACTCAGTGCCATTTGGCATGAAACTACAGCACAGCATAGTGAGCTAAAGAGACAAAGCAGTCCCTTACCTTGAACAGTGACTAGTTCCTTAATATTACATGATTTTTAATAATATATGTTTTCAGGCTAACTCTGATTTTGGATTGTTGCAGCTGCAGAACATCTCTTACCACCATTTGATTCCTTTGTTCTTCTGTATCCATTCTGTCTTCTCTTTAAATAGCAGCCCAGAGCAATCATGCAGCCAACAACTGCTGCAGTTTAATTTTCTTTTTTTCTTAGTTAATTAATATGGTCTTCAAAGGAGTAAAAGCTTGAGGAAAAGCTGTAAGTGGAAAGAAATAGTTTTGGAAAAGGCCTGTTTGCAAATCTGTTGTGCTGTGTTTGGTCAGAGAAGTGTTTAAAACCTAGAAATCTTGGAATAACTGGTTGTAAAGTACTCCCTTGATTTGAAATGGAAGTTCATGTAATGGAAGTGTCGAAGGCCAGGTTGGGCATTGGGGCTTGGAGCACCCTGATGTAGTGAAAGGTGTCCTTGCCCATGGCAGGGGGTTGGAATGAGATGAGGTTTAAGGTCCCTTCCAACCTAAACCATCTGTGATTCTATGATAATTGACATATAATTGACATTATTTTTAATACTCTTGCAATATAAAGAATATGGTAAAATCAGTATTTTTCAGTACTTACTGATGGCTGTGTATCCTTTCAGCGCTACCCCACTGACAAGGCGTACTTCATAGCAAAGGAGATCCTTGCCACAGAACGCACCTATTTAAAGGACCTGGAGGTTATTACAGTGGTAAGTGGGTTTGACTTTGTTTCATTTCCTTTTTTTTAACAGATTTGTGATTGTTATGTTGGAAAAACTTTCTTCCTGTGATGTAGCATAATCCATAAGCTAAGTAGCTGTCCCCTTCCTTGTTCCATAGCTCCTTCTGTGGGAGAGCAGATACCTTCTCTGGACTTCCACCATTTGCTCCAGCAGCTACATCCTGTGCCATCCTGATGACTTAGGCAAACTTTTGGTCTGAAAACTGTGAACTGGGACAACCTAGAAACATTTTGCATTCTGTTTCAGTGATAGCTGCCAGCTCTGGTTGTAACCTGGCCATCTTCTCCGCGGTTTTCCTTGGGAAGCTTTTAGCCTTGTGCCTTTGGATCTGAGAGCAGATGACAGTTGCAGAGGACATCAAACCCATGGGGGTTTGAAGAGTTTTCTCTCGTTTTGTTGCTTCTGTTTCTTCCTTCTTTCACCCAGAATAGACAAGTGAGTCCCAGTTTAGAGGGCAGCGTGAACTTCCAGCTGTGTTTCTAAAAGAGCTTTTTTGTTCATGAACTCCATGTTTGAGCACTGGGACTGCTACCTTTCTGTAAGCTATTGTTTTAATTTCATCAAGTAAAAGCTTGAGTCCCTTAATGCTGTGGGGCCTCAGTTGAGGTGTTCTCTGCAAGCTCATTGAGCACCATCTCACTCCAATTCCTCCTGCAGGCTTCCCATCACTTCTTCTAAAAGATGGGGGAATACCTGGTACCTCAGAGGATTTTTGTAATGTCCAGTCCCTGCCAGAAAGCAGGGAACCAGAAGCGATAAAGTGTGGAATGTGACCTGCAGCGAGATGTCTCCAGCTGAGTAACTTGCATAGGGGTCCAGGTGTATGGGAGCAGTTGTATCTGCATGGAAGTGGCAGCAGCTGGGGCAGCCACTGGGTAACTGACTGTCACTCAGCTGTCCCCAACCATCCCATCATTGCATTCAGAAACAAGCTTGTGCTCAAAGCCAGCCATGTGCCTCATCTTCCTAATACTTGGCAAGTAAAAAAAAAATCCCATCTTTTCATTTTTCACAAATTATGTCTTCCCTAAATATTTCTTCTTCCTTCCTGTTATTTCTATGTGCATTCTTTCTCCTCCCCCATCGCTGCAGGAGCAGGAATTTTCATACTAACAATGAATTTTCGGAAATTAATGAGAATTTCTGGTTTTCTGGCAGTGGTTCCGCAGTGCCGTCATCAAGGAGAACGCCATGCCAGAGGGCCTGATGACGCTGCTCTTCTCCAACATAGACCCCATTTATGAGTTCCATCGAGGCTTTCTGAAGGAGGTTGAACAAAGGCTCTCACTCTGGTAAGTGAGCAGGGGAACCTTTTTCTATTTTACATCCTCATATCAAAACCAGGCTATAATTGGTATTTCCGCATCAACAGAAGCAGGGAGAAGTCTTTCACGAAATTCAAGTTATTAAAAATGTACTAAGTACATTGCACAAAGCCCATTTTCAAGCTTTGCCTTGTATATAATATCCTGTAGTTGTATGACTTGTGCACCAAACCAGGGGTTTTGTAATCACAGAATCATTTAGGTTAGAAAACACCCTTAAGATCGTCAAGTCCAATTGTTGATGTAATCTGAGAGTGTCTCTCAAGCCTTAGAAAAAAGAAGGAACACAAGATTAAAAAGATAATGTGTGTGTTGTTTCCACACCTTCCAGTGTGTGAATCTCCAGATGAAAATCTAGGAAACATTTTTGTGATTCAGATGGGAGTTTAGTTCTTGCAATGCAGTTTATTTCACAGATCATATTTTTAGTCTTTTAAACTTTGTATTATTTTCTCCTGACCTGACACGTGATATATTACAGTATAACTACCTTTCAAAAGGTGATGGTCAACGTAAACAAAGTATAAACAAAAATAAATTCACAAAGTCAGGTGGGATCATGCTACGACATTTATTTGGAGGTCTGAAACATAAAACTCTCAAATAGATTTTCACACAAGTTCTTTTCTAGTCCTTTCTCAGTTTTCAAAGCATGGCTTTGTGTTTGCTGTTTTATGCAGCTTCCATATTTAATGTACCAAGTTTTCAACCTGAAGAGTGAAATAGGAATGTCAAGTGGGTAAAGATTATGTCCTGAATTACTGGGGAAAATGGAGGGAGAAAATAGAAATTTCTTGATCCCCCATGTATGTTGCCTTCTTCTTTTCTCCTCATGTGTGTTCCAGGGAAGGCAGAAGCAATGCTCACGTCAAAGGGGATTACCACCGCATTGGAGATGTCATGCTCAGGAACATGCGCACTCTGAAGGTAGACAAAGGATTGAAGACGTGGAAGTTGGGGTTTATTGAGGTTTTTTGTGTTGTTTTGTCAAGGATCAGAGCTCAGGGTTAATATTTCCATTAATCACAAAATCCCAGGATGGTTTGGGTTGGAAGTGACCTTAAAGCCCATCTCATCCCACCCCCTGCAAGAGGTAGGGACACCTTCCACTATCCCAGATTGCTCCAGGCCCTGTCCAACCTGGCCTTGAACACTTTTAGGGTTGGGAAGGCACTGTTTCTCTGGGCAACCTGTACCAGGGCCTCACCACCTGTTATGGTCCAGTTCTTAAAATTATTAGAAATGCCTCTACCTGAATTAAGGTGCAAACAAGACCATATGCCAAAGTCAATAGTATAGGTTTCATTTAATAGAGAATATGAGAGAGAGAGAGAAGGAAGGGAAGGAGATAGAAAAGGGGTGGGGGAACAGAAAGAGTGTGACAGGGACAGATTAAAGAAAATATCACCACTCCATGGATCCCACCAGTGTTCTGAGGATCCTCTCCAGCTGGTCTTCTTGGTGGTGAGGGTCCCCAAAAAACCATAGAATCCAATGGGTTAATATCTGCTCAGGCCAGGTGGAAATGCCCAGATACCTCCCCTGAGGGGGGCAAGTTTGACACAGTCTCTTGCAGCAGACTCTGGATCAGTTGCCTCACTTTGCATCACATGCAATCCTGTGGTGCAAGGTCTCAGGAATGAATCTGGGGGCACTTTGGGGGGGTCTTTGATGGATTGTGACACCTCCGCAGCTGCCTCCCACGTGAGTGTCCCATGGGTGTGGCCTTCCTGGGGTGGGGGGTTTTACAACGGAGCCAGTTTGTGTAAGGGAGGATGGGTGTTCACTGCCTCTAACCAGAGGTTACCCCACACACCCAGAACTCTCCTGTCCCCTTCGTTTGGGGGCCTGTGCAAACCTGGCCTCTTGGGCTGTGGCTTCCCCCACCTCAAACCCAACCAGGGATGATTTTCTGCTGGTTTTGGCTTACTTGTGGATGCATTCTTTTCCCTCAGCCTTGTTTACTTCTCCCTAGGCCTGAGATGATTGAACAATAGTGTCCCCTTTATCTTATCTAAGCATCTTAATTCCAAAATTAGTATCTAAGTCCAAAGTTCCAGTTGGGCATCTTCAAGGAGGGCTGGGCTTCTGTGGTGCCTCCTTTATACAGTTTTGCCATAACAGCCAAAAGGTCCATAACAGTGTTTAAGCCATGAACTATAAGATTCTAGTATCTGACACCACCCTCACAGGGAAGAATTTCTTTCCAATATCCCATCTAAACCTATTCTGTTTCAGTCAATCTTGAAGTAACTTGCAAACAATTATTTTTGAGAAACAATTTAAAAAGAAAACATAGTAAAATAGTTGCAGGAAGGCTTTGTATCACTGTTGCTTATTTAGCCACCTCCATTTGCCTTGAGAAAAGGTGTTTGTTGGTTATTCAGCAGAAAACAAAGAAAAACTATTTATTTAGCTCTCCTATTGAGACCTTGATTCGTAAAGTTATTTAATTAAAAAATATATTTTTAAAAGGCAGAATAGTTTCTTCTGAAATGAAGTCAACTTTATTTGGAGCAGAGTGCCTTTGTAGAACAGTTATGTTAGTGCTGTAGTAGTGGAGTAATTATTTAATTAAAACCAATGGGTTGACTGGGAGTGCAGGAGTGTGGGACTGCTATTTCAGCTACCAGCATTTCCTATTCCCAGCAGGCACAGGCACAATGCCATACAGACACCTATTTTGACCTTGACTGGGGGCTGCCTGCCACTTTCTTTAATTATGAAAGACTGTCTTCCTTTGATCCAGGTAGCTTTTTGTTCAATTCCACAGGAGTTCACCAGTTGCCTGCAGAAGCACGATGAGGTCCTGACAGAACTGGAGAAAGCAACCAAACGTCTCAAGAAGCTGGAGATGGTTTATAAGGAGTTTGAGCTACAGAAAGTTTGCTACCTGCCCCTCAACACCTTTCTGCTCAAACCCATCCAGAGACTGATGCACTACAAGCTGATCCTGGGCAGGCTGTGCAAGCACTACACGGCGGAACACCGGGACTTCGCTGACTGCCTCAGTAAGTGAGCCCCAGCCACATCCTACTGCCAACACCTCTTCCCATGGACACCCAAAACGCTGCCTGTGCCCTGGGAAGAAAAAAATTATAGACTCATAGAATCCCAGAATGATTTGGTTGAAAGGGATCTTAAAACTCATCTCATTCCCCTTCCACCTTCTACTAGACCAGGGTGCTCAGAGCCCTGTCCAACCTGGCCTTTTACACTTATGTTCAGTTATGTCCACAAATTCAATGTAAGTACTTCTCTTTCCTGGCATTCCAGGAAGTGGTTTTCTCATGATGGATCCCGATGTTTCAATCAAAGCTGGAAAATTAGTGCTTTTCTTGTCTCCTGTTTTAGCAGGTAAAAAAAAAAAAGTTGGTTTTTTTACAAACTCTTTGTCATTTAGATGTAAAAATGTGACCAAAAGATGCTTGTTTTGTAGCATCCAAAGCATGTGTAGTAAATTCCATTCATGACAAAGTACTCTTTGGCAGAAATAGTTGGGTTTGATTTTTTTCATTTACTTTCAGCTACATGGTAAATTCTTTTTGTTTAAGCAAAGTCTGAGATCCAAATAATCTCCAGAAACAAAGGAAATGCTATAAAGTCATTTGCTAATCTCTATTTACCTTCCTCTAAAATACACTTAAAGAAGTTGGCAGTTGGACGGGCTGATCATTGTAGGTTCCTCTCAACTGAACTATTCTGCTCTAAAATTGGCTATAAATTTCAGATCTGAATTTCAGATTTAGTTTTCCAGGGGTGAAATGGGTGGCCTGGGTTGCTCTGCTCTGGTCCCATTGGTACTGTTCTCCACACAGACGCGCTGAAGGAAGTCACAGAAATGACCTCACAGCTGCAGCACAGCCTCATCCGCCTGGAAAATTTCCAGAAGCTTACAGAGCTGCAGCACGATCTGATTGGGATAGACAATCTCACAGCACCTGGCAGGGTAAGTGCCTCTGCTTAGTTTTCAGAGCCTTTATTGGTTTTATTTCCAAGGAAGTGCTTTTGAAGCATGGATTTGCCATTGCTGCCCCTCTGGTCTGTGGGACAGCTGAAAAGGCTTCACGTAACTGTCTCTCAGTGAACACCATGGGTGATGGGATCAGCACCTTTATGATATTCTGAGGAATAGATCAGAAATGCTTCTGCTTAAACTCTGGCTGCAGTTTCATGTTTCCAGTACAGATACTGAGTATACTGGGCTATGGTGCTCTGTGTGTGAGTGGGAACTGGTGTGTCATACTGACTGAGAAATCCACTCCCAACTCTGCTTGTGTCTGCCTGGTGCAGCCTCAGGGAACGGAGGAATGATGAGAGCCACAGCACTGGGCTGAACTGGTGTGGGTGCCTCTGTATTACAGGAGTTTGTGCAGTTCCAGCTTGGTTTTTTGTTTCTTTGTTTTTGATAGATGTACTTGGGCATAAATGCAGGAGCATCGCATGTGCTTTGGGGATACTATGGCAGTCACTGCAGTGGGATGTAAGTGTGATAGGTGAACTGCTGGTGTCCAACAGGACTTCTGCTCCTTTTCTTCCTTCACTGATTTAAGTGCTGACTGCAGCAAGGAGCTGATTCATGTCACAAAAAACGAAGGAAAATGTCATTGGGCCTCTAAGAAATCTGTTAGTGATCATTGCTGGGCACCAATCAACATCTGTATACTCTGGGGTGAAAATAAAATTCCCTTGAGTCAGGAAAGACCAAACATTGTCTAATTTTTTTTTTCCACTGCAGGAGTTTATCCGGGAAGGTTGCTTGTACAAGCTCACTAAGAAGGGCTTACAGCAGCGGATGTTCTTTCTGGTGGGTGTTGCTTCTGACTTTTATAAACCCAAAGTCTTCAAGATAAAGTTGTTGGGAAAGTGTATTTTCATGTCCTTGTGTTGAAAATCAGCACTTGAGACTGAAAACTCACTCTGAGCGATGTTTTAAGAGGGCATGACTATGGCACTACTCTCTGCTCAACTTGGTTCCTTACTGGCACAGAGTTCTAACAGGATTTTAAAATTAAATTTCCTCTCTTATAAGTAAACAAAAGAGAGGTTTTAAGGGTAGTTGGCCAAACTGACTGAGAAATGGCATTTTTCTTGCATCTACAGTGGCCTTTAAACAACAGATTTTTAAGGAGATATCAATAAATCCTTGGCCCTGCCTGCTGCTTCCAGAACACTGATTGTTCTCTTCCTCCTTTCCAGTTCTCAGATATGTTACTGTACACAAGCAAAGGGGTCACAGGGACAAATCAGTTCAAAATCCACGGACACCTCTCTCTGCATGGCATGTTGGTGAGTGGTTCCATTTTGCATCACAGGGTTAAAGAAATGGCTTTGCCTAAGGCAGGTTGAGGAATTACTTCAGGGCACAAGGACCAAAGCCACCAACTGCTCCAAGGCCAGTCTCAGCAGCAGTTGGACCTTGATGTGTGTCAAACAGAACTTTATCTGCAGGTAATGAGCCTGTTCCTTCCACAGTAGCAAAACAGCTGGAGCACACCCTCTGTCCATTCATCTTCACACTGCTGTGAGAGGCTGATCTGGAAACAGGGATTTATTTATCCTGGCGTTGTGTCCCCCTGCACACACCTCAGCATATAACCCACCCTCCTGCCTCCCCACCCCTTCTCTAACAGGATTGTTCTTTCTGTCTTTGGTTTGCAGCTGATAGTGCTCGACCCCCCGGTAAGTAATGAGCCAAATCTGCTCCAACCCATACCTTTCTTTGCCCTGTTGGAAGTGGTGCTGTGCTCCTGCAGTAGAAACACACCATAGATTTTCATATAGAGCCAAAATAGACTTGAAAGTAGCTGGTATTCATCAGAGTTGCTGTTCTGCACTTCCTGCAGCTGGGTTGGAATCCTGTTTGACTCCAGTCCCAGCCAGCACAGGACAGTTTTAGTGTTTATTGGTGACTGAACACTGATGAGAAAAATCTTTTCGTTTCCTGCAGCTGGAGGAGAGTGAGAGTGAATGGTCTGTCCCACACTGCTTCACTATCTATTCTGCACAGAAGACCATAGTGGTGGCAGCCAGGTAATCCTAGTTTTCCTCATTGCCTCTGGCTTTGATGGATTCTTTCTCCAGAAAGTTACTGCTCAAGTGCTGCAGAGCCAGAGGGGTGTTTCATGCATCCTCTGGACTTCAAAATAAGCCCAGGACTCTTCACAACTTCTTTTTCAGTGTTGAATTTTGGGAAGGAGTAGATTATCCTGGGCTGATCCCCCAGCATGGGCAGCAGCAAAGGGATTGGGATTGTGCCCCTGTGCTCAGGTGAGACCCCACCTGCAGAGCTGCCCCAGCCCTGGGGCCCAGCACAGGGAGCACCTGGAGCTGCTGGAGAGAGTCCAGAGGAGGCACCAGGATGGTCAGGGGAATGGAGCAGCTCTGCTGGGAGGAAAGGCTGGGAGAGCTGGGGTTGTTCAGCCTGGAGAGGAGAAGCTTTGGGGTGACTTCATTGTGGCCTTCCAGGGCCTGAAGGAGCCAAAAAGGAAGATGGAGAAGGATATTGGACCTGGGGCCTGGAGAGACAGGACAAGGGGGAAAGGCTTCCCACTGCCAGAGGGCAGGGTTATATGGGATACTGGGAAGGAATTCTTCCCTGGAAGGGTGGGGAGGCCCTGGCACAGGGTGCCCAGAGAAGCTGTGGCTGCCCGTGGATCCCTGGAAGTGTTCAAGGCCAGGTTGCACAGAACTTGGAGCAGCCTGAGACAGTGGAAGGTGTCCCCACCCATGGCAGCAGGTCGAAGCAAGATGAACTTGAAGGCAGCTTCCCACCCAAACCATCCAGTGATCCTGTGTTTCCGTCTGACCAAAAACACAAACGACAGCAGTAGGATTGCCATTGTGTTGGTTTATTTGGGAGTTGCCAGTGTCATCCTTCAAACCACTTCAGGAGACAAAATCTAAACATACAAATATTTTAGAAACTCAGAAGACTTAAACTTCAGAACATGTGAATTGCTGTGAGGAGGGGAGTGTTCCTGCAGAATCTCATGGAGGAAGCTGGGGAGAGGAAAAATTAATGGCTGGCTTGGAAATAAAAACAATCCCTTTTCAGCCTAAATTATCAAATTATCCCTGTGCAGTGAGTTTGGTGCCTTTTTGTACTTAGGATGTCTCCTACACCTGGTCTTAGCATCAGCTTTAGGGGTTTTTGTCTTTCTGCAAGTCTGCCATAAAAACGCAGCTGGAGTCAGGAATGCCAACAATGCAGGGTGGGAGCACTCCATCTCAACCTTAAATCACAGGGTTTTTACTGCTTGCTGACCTGTTCTTTAAAAATAACCACTATAGTATATTTATAAATCAGGTGTGTAATGGCACAGGAGCCAATACTTTTGGTATGCAGATGTATTTTTTTTTAATTCCAACCTAACACCTGGAAATGTAATTTTTTTTTTTTTAAGATCAGCCATTTCTCAGCAGCTATGAGTCATAAGGTGCTTGAAAGATTCTTAAATTTGGAAAAAATAAATGTAATTTTTACCTTGTCATGACTTTAAAATAGCTCAAAGGTTACCTGTTAAAAATAAAAATTGCTGCTGGGCTTAGACCATGTATGGAATTTTCAGTCTAAATTGAAAACTTTCAGGAAAAATAGATGGTTACCAAAACAAAGAAATGTTGTGGCTGTGTCTAAAGCCAAACCTTCCACTGTTGCATCCCCGTGGATACAGATACACCTTGAAGGGCTGTGAAGGTCTCGCCCTGTAGTGGATCCTGTGAGGGGTGAGGGAATTCTTCTCTTCCTCTGCTCTGGGTTTTGCTTGCTTTGTCAGGTACATCCCAGATGCCCTTTAAAAGATGGACTGTGCTTCAGGCTGCCATTTATCCTTCAAAAAAATTATGGTTCATATCCCTCATGTCCAGAATTCCTCTCCTGACCCCTGCTAGCTGTCTGTTATTTTATTTGCTGTAAAGTCCAAGTGTTTAATTGTTAGTTTAGTCTTGTTTCAAGGCTTGAATATAGAGGTGGAGGCTGTATGAGGTCAGTTTCCTCTCTGGAAAGCCCCTGCTTTGGAGGAATTCTAATTTTGTTTTTATTTATCTAATGGAAAGACATTGTTCCTTGTTTTGGGCAGTGACCTGTGCCTTCAGCACACGTTCACAGCTCTGGGCTGGCAGATCCCCATTCCCACTGCTTCCCTTGCAGTACCCGCCTGGAGATGGGCAAGTGGATGGAAGACCTAAACGTGGCAATTGAAATGGCCAAGAAATCTACTGAGAAATCCGAGATGCTTCTGGAAAACTCCGTGTGCAGCCGCTCCAACAGTAAGTGGTGTTCCCTGCCTTCTTAAAAAGCAGCAGTTGTCCTGTCCTTTCTGCTTTTCCTTTTGTGAGTTTGATGACATAAGTGAAATATTTTTATAATTCATATGATAATGGAGAGTTAATTGGGCTTTGGTTTTAATCAAAAGAGATATGCTTGTCTTCCCAGACTGATGTTCAAGGTAGCTTTAAATGCAACAGAGATGCTCACATTGCAGAGTTGTTGATTTTATAAGGTCCTTAGTCATCTTTTACATAGATTTTTCTCAGTTTAATCATGTGGTGAATTTTTTTGTCCGAAATGCGGTGTCTCTGGAGGTCATCTTTTACAGCCCAGTATTCCTGTGCCTGTCTGGTGGTGTTATGGCTGTGCTGAAACATGGAGTATTTCTTCTTGGAGCTCTCTGTCCTGTTCCTTGACTCAAGATGAAGTGTGGTTATTTTTGTTTGTTTGACACAGCACTGACTCAAACCATTCTGTGATTTTATTCTAGTGGAAGGTGTCCCTGCCCATGGCAGGGGGTTGGAACCAGATGAGCTTTAAGGTGCCTTCCAACCCAAACCATCCTCTAATCATGTGAGTCAGCTGCCCCAGCCAGAACTGAGTAGTGAAACCTAGATTGATGTGCTTAGAGTGGTCATAGGAGCTGTGTAACCAGTTCAACATAAAACTGGACCATGGCAAGAGGAAATAGCCTTTCTGAGGAATCCCAGCTTCTCTCGCTTTTTGTATTGCACGGTTTTCTTAAACCACTGCCCAATTCTCCTCCCCCAGGATCCTCTGATGAGGTGTCTGTAGAACAGGAGTCTGAAGATGACATTCACTCCTCCCGTAGCTCGTTGGACAGGCAGAGTCAGCACCGTGCCAACACCACCATGCACGTGTGCTGGTACCGCAACACCAGCGTCTCCATGGCCGACCACAGTGCGGCCGTCGAGGTACCGCGGGCGCGGCGCTCGCCTCTCTCTGTCCTCCTGCCTTGGTCTTCACCTCCCATCCTGCCTCGGCAGCGGTTCTGTGTCTGGGAAGAGCCACTAACACCACTGCATGCTTTTCCCCTCTGTGCTGTCTGTGTGTCCGCACTCTCCTCGCTCTCCATGCTGCACGGCTCTGCTTCAGCAGCGGGACCAAAGCAGGGAAAGTTTAAAGCAAACCCAGGATATCCGAGGAATGAATGGCTCCTCTGTGTTTCATCCTCCTTGCTGGGGGACTGAGCGTGCCCTGTGCTGGGCACTGCTGATGCACCTCAAATCCTGGGGTCAGCTTTGGGCCCCTCATGACAAGAAGGACTTTGAGGGGCTGGAGCATGTCCAGAGAATGGCAGCAGAGCTGGGGGAGGGTCTGGAGCACCAGGAACAGCTGGGGGGCTCAGTCTGGAGAAAAGGAGGCTCAGGGGACCCTTCTGGCTCTGCACAACTCCCTGACAGGAGGGGGCAGCCAGGGGAGTCGGGTTCTGCTCCCAGGGACAGGGACAGGAGAGGGAACAGCCTCAGGCTATGCCAGGAGAGGTTCAGGTTGGGAATCAAGAAAAATTTCTTCACTGAAAGAGTGGTTAAGCATTGGAATAGACTGCCCAGGGCAGTGGTGGGGCCACTATCCCCAGAAGTGTTCAAAGAATGTGTGGATGTGGCGTTTTGCTATGTGGTTTAGTGGGATTTGGTCAAAGGATGGACTTGACGATCTTGGAGGTCTTTTCCAACCCTAATGGTTCTATGATTATAAGTTCCCTATCCATGGTATTTTCCTTTAGAGATTGACTGTACTGAGCTCTGGTCAGCTGCTGTAATGCACCCAGAATTAAGAAGAGGGAATTCAGTGGGAATTCTCTGCCCTTCCCTCACTGCCAGGACTGAGCAGCCAAGTGTCTTTTCATGGCAGCATCATTTTATGCTGAGCAGAGATGTTTATTATGTGCCCACTGAGGTGTTCAGGACCAGGTTGGATGGGGTCTGAGCAACTTGGTCTAGTGGAAAGTGTCCCTGCCCATGGCAGGGGATGGAACCAGATGAGCTTTAAGGTTCCTTTGAACCCAAACCTTTTTGAGATTCTATGAGCTGCTGGTGCCTGCAGTCTTGCTGTTACTCACAGTGCAAGGCAGCACTGGTGGCACATTTGGGTACTGAATCCTGCAGATTTCGAGACAGATCAGCTCAGCACTCCTTACACTGCTTGCAGCAACTCTATGGTTTTACTTTAGGCAGCAGGTTGACAGGGTAGGACACCTTCCTGGAGGCTGGCATGCTTGGAAGACTTCCAGAAGTGGGAAGGACCCTAAATACCATGGAGAGAAAAAGATCACTAACTAGACAAAAGCAATGGGGCAAGGGGCTGCAGCATGTCTATGCCTGCCTGTCCTGCTCTGCTCTTGAGGCACTTTTTTAACAGGAGGTAAAAGTTGAGGCACTGGAGCTCCTGCATGTTTCTGATGTAGAGACCCTGTGGATCAGCTTGGTAAGGGAAGTGCTACAGACATGACCTGGGCTTGAGGTCCAGACACTGGGCACTTGAGCTGGCTTCTGCTGCGGTTTCTGCTGGAGGGGACAGGCCTTGCCCTACTGACACCTTGGGAAAGACACCATTTCACAGTTCTGTGCATGGATAACAAGCCTACCCTGCTACAGGTTCTGGGATTGACCATGTGAGTTCTTGCACTCCCTCTCACTCTGATCTGTTCCATGTTCTAACACCACAATTTTTTTCACATTACATTTTCCTTTGACAGCCACCTTTCTTGCATCACTCCTCTCACCCTAATGTTCTCTTTTTCTCTTTCTCTCTCCCTTTCTCTGCTCAGTTTTCTGCTCTCTTGCTGTTTCTCCAGAGCTTCCTCCTCGCTATTTGCTGGGCCAGGCCCAACGGCCCAACACAATCACCCATGTTTGTTGGTACCGGAACCAGAGCCTATCCTTGTCTGATTACTTGTGCATGATCCAGGTAAAGATCCAGGCCTCTCACTTTTTGTGCTGGTGGGGCGGAGCCATGGGATGCCCAGGAAAATGTCCTGCTTCCTAACTGCTCGTTCAAGGATGCTCATCCTCAGAGGCAGAGCTGTACCATTGCCTTGTTAAGGCAGGATTTCCTCCTGTTTATGCCTCAAAAAATGGTTCTCTGTAGATCTGCCATGTATCCTGTCTTTTTCTCAGATTACAAAATTCATGCGCTGTCATTCCATGCTATAGGTTTCCCTATCCCACTGGCTGACTTCAAGGCAGTGGTGTTCCCCTCCCTGCAGCCCCTTCCACGCCGCCTTGGCTTTGTGCAGCTGCCACGTGTTGTTTATCTCCCAGCTCTGCAGTCCTCTGTTTCCTCTCCTGCTTTATTTCCCTTCTCACACAGTGTGCTCCGTGTGGGTTTTCTGCATGTAAGAAAGGGTGGCTGAAAGGGATGGACCCTGGTGGCTGTCACCATACCTGAGAGGCCTTTTACACCAGCGAGCAAGCGCAGGAGCAGCGTTGGGCTGCTCACCTGCAGCAGGGATGGCAACCTGTGATTTCATGGGAGTCCTCTTTTCCTTCTGTGCCAGAACCAGCTCTCTGGGTATTTGCTGAGGAAGTTCAAGAACAGCAATGGCTGGCAGAAACTGTGGGTTGTCTTCACCAACTTCTGCTTGTTCTTCTACAAGACGCACCAGGTGAGGGGATGATGGTCGGGGTGTTGGGGGGCCCTGGGGTTCCTTGACTTTCAGCTTCAGAGGCAAATCACTGCTATTTGAAGGAGAGTAACGAGTGGAAGAAGAGGTAGTTCATAATGAAGCTGGTCTCTGAAAGGCTGTGGGTGCTTCTTGTGGAACTTAATCAGGATTTCCAGTTCTGATGGTCCTGACCTTTTGTGGGTGAGGGGGAAGCGTCTCCTCATGCAGTGACTAAAGGATGTGAGGGACGTGGCAGCCTGTGGGCTTCCTCTGCCCACTTCTCTCTCTGCTGGGCTTCAGCTCATCCTGACAGGCTCCAGAGATTTTTCTGCCCATGGTGCATTCAGCCCCTGCTTGATAATGAATCATGGTGCAGCACAATCTTTTCATCTTACTAACCAAATAAACTGTGTTTATTAACCCAGTGACTGGGTTATTCTGGCTTCTTGCCTTGAGGGCACCTTTCGTGAGGGTTGCTTTACGTTTTTGTCAGATCTGTGCTTGGAGTTCCATAGAAGGGGTGCAGAGAGGGAGGAGGGAGCCCAGGAGGCAATGATGGGCAGAGGAGCAGAAGAAAATAACTATGAAAAAAGTGAAAGTAGCTGGGGGAAGATTTAATTATAAGCTGTTGGTGGCCTTGCAGAAGAGTCCTCTTGTCTCCTGAACAAGAATGCACAGCCCTTCCCTGTGGTGCACGGGCTGCATGGCAGGGGTGCCTGGCACTGAGGGCTGGGCTCTTGGGCTCTTGTAGGACGATTATCCCCTGGCCAGCCTCCCTCTGCTGGGTTACACTGTCAGCTGCCCCGTGGAGGCGGATGACATTCAGAAGGATTATGTCTTCAAGCTGCAGTTCAAGTCCCACGTGTATTTCTTCAGGGCTGAGAGCAAATACACCTTTGAGAGGTAATTTTCTGTTTTCTCTGTCTTACTGTATAACCTGCTTTTAACTCAGTGGTTGGTCATCCCATCCCATCCCATCCCATCCCATCCCATCCCATCCCATCCCATCCCATCCCATCCCATCCCATCCCATCCNNNNTCCCATCCCATCCCATCCCATCCCATCCCATCCCATCACCTCCTAATCTGAGTGATATTCCAGCACATTCTCAGGAATAACATTCCCTTGCTCTCCCCACCGATGACATTTGGAGCTCCCTTCTCCGCCAGAACCCTCTGTGTGGGGGAGAGCTGGGCATACCCATAGAGCTGTGAGCTGTGCATTGTGTCAGGAGTCTGGGGCTTCCTTGGAGCCAGGGAGGCATGTGGGAGGAAGGGCTGTAGGATGCTCAGCCCCACCAGCTCTTTGGGAGTCAAATTTCCAGGTTCTGGAAACAGTTTTTGGGGTTTTTTCTTCAATCTCTTGAAGCAGAATTTATAACACAAGGCTGAGAGCAACAAATGCAGGGCTCCCTTTCACTTGGCTGGATTCTCTGTAATTGCATTTTATTATTATTCTCTATAATTACAATTATGTGCTCTTAGGGGCTTCCACAGAGGGTCCAAACTGTGTGTGAAATGCACCACTTACAAAACTTTGCTCCTTTGCTGAGAACCCTTGCACTGGGTCCTGCCTGCAGGGTCGTATTGGTTGTTTTGGAATGTGGTTTTACTGAAGTGTCACATGTCCCCCTTCCTTGGGAGAGTGTCACTCACTGGTGAATAGCTTAGGCATCAGCTACCTGAGCCATAAGTTGTGCTCTTTAATGCACAGGGCTCATGTAGTGATTTCAAGGAAAAAATGTCTAATTCACAGTGTGCTTGTCTTGCTTTTTTTCGCTGTTGCTTTGCTTTCTTCCACATGAGCAAGACTGTTACCTATTTCCTAATTTATTATTAAGAAAAGCAATAATTATTGTCAGCTTGTCATCCTTGATAACAGTGAGGAGACAACGCTCTCATGAGAGTTCTCTGGAGCTCAGAGCACTGTAGACTCGTTACTTGGACAGACAATCATGTTCTGCAGGGTATTTACCACATCTCAGGCTGTTCCTTTGAAGAGTTAATTTCCCAGAAGACTTGTAAAAGAAAGAAAATGGCTGCTTTGGGAGGTTTGGGAAGGGGTACAGCTCATAAGCAAAGGACAAGATTATCTGTGAGTGAGCGTTAAGCTTTTCTCATTTCCTGTCTTGGCAGGTGGATGGAGGTGATCAAAAGAGCCACCAGCTCTCCAGCCAGGTCGAGCCTGCTGCTTCCCAAGGAGAAGAACACTCACACGGACTGATGTGGGGCAGAGCTGGATCTCTGCTGGCAACACCAACAAAAGAAGCAGGTGGGAACAGGAGTCTCTGGAGTTGATAAAGCAAATCCCAGGAGGCTCATTTCCTCCAGTATGGAAAGTGGGAGTGAGGAGGCTGCAGACAGGAATCACATCCATTCTCAATGGTGTGGATGAGCGTCAAGTTTGTTCCAGCTGAACCTACTTAGAGAGAACCCAACAACAGCTGTGCTCCAGTGTGCACACATCGTGGAAGGGTTCTTGTTCCATTGCACCTGTACAGTAACACCTTCACCTGCCCTGAAGGCAGGTACCACCTTGTTTTTACATTTTGACTGGATGATCAGCACATGGGAGGAAAGCAGCAGCTTCCAGCGGTGTAGTTGGCTGGCAGGAGTGGTGCCAGGGCTCCCAGACCTCCCTGTCTGCCCCGGGAGCTCCATGGGGCTGGCAGCACAACCCGTCCTGCTGCTGTCAACATCAGCTTGCTGGCACAGCTGTCCCAGACTAACGGGAGCACAGTGTTGGCTTACACACAGCTCCTGAACAGACACTGCAACTCTCCCAGGGCAGCTCTGCTCCTCAGGAGCTGCCACAGCAGCAGTTTCCCAGGGAAGCAGGAGGACTGAGTCTCTGCTGAGCTGTCCAGGTGTTGGTGTATTGTGGGTTGGTGCAGGGGGGTGCATGGTGTGTCTTCTGAACTCAATCACTATTCTTATATCACAGCTCCAGTTTTTTTATCCTGTAGTAGGAGTTAAGTAAGGCATGGGATGGCAAACACTGTCCACTCTGGTATCGGTGATATTTTCAAGACATTTAAGCACTGTAGGAAAACAGGCCTCTGAAAGTCACTGTTGCTTGTGCTTTTGTCATGCAAAGACTTCTGAAAATCCCTAATCTTCAGTTTGGGGTGGGATCCATCTTGTTTCTCATGAAGGTGTAAAAGTCACTGGATTCCAGATGGAGCATTGGTGTCTGTGGACTCTATTAAATTTCTGTATTAAATCTGAAATGTTTGCAGCTTTTTCTTTTGTAAAGCTGTCACCTTTGGGTGCCTCCACAGAAGGACGGACATCTGCTAAGTGCTATTGGACGCGGCTTTGATGGGCTGTGGGGACTCTGATTTATATTAGATAGGAAATGTTTGTGTACTAACAGAAGGAACAATGCAGTGAAGCAGTGCAAGCAGAAGGAAAGTGTTGCATGTTGTGAGGATGGGGGAATGTGGAGATCCCATGGGACAATGGGAAGGACAGAGGCCAGCACGAGTGTTCAGGTATGGTCTCAAGCATATGCGGGATGAGGACTGAAGGGAGGGGGAATCCAGAGGGATTTTCTTGCTTGGCATTTGCATCCTGGAGGAGTGACTGCAGATCCAGCCTTTGCTGCCGCTGTCACAAAGACCATTGTCCCATCTAAATTAAATGTACTTAATTTATTAGCATCTTCATTTGTTATTTTTTTAATTACCTGTTGTAGGTATATCCACGTGGATTGATTAGATGTGTTATACCGTGGCTGAATATGACTGTGCAAAGTAAATAGCATCTTGGTATAAAACTCTCTCAGCCTCTTATTCCTGAGCTCACCATCCCCATTCCTGGGCCTACCATCCCATGTTCAAGTTACTCAGTAGTTTTCCATGACTCTGGATCTCAGCTCACCCTGTACCAAGCACTCTCCATCCAGAGTGGGGATGGTATGGAGGAGGTGGCAGAGCTGCCTTTGTGGAGCCCAAGTGTCTTTTGCCCCACCGGGAGCAAGAGTCTTTCCTTCAGGTTTGTGGGCTGGTGCGTGAATGATCCTTTAAGTTGCTTCTGTGCTGAACCTGCAGCTCAGCATCTCTCTTGAAGATGCAGCTGCTGAGGTGGGGTCTCTAAACCAGAAACCTCTGGAAGGACAGCAGGCAGCAAAATTCCCTTCTTGGTTTGAGAATACAGTGCTTAAATGTCTGTGCATTTAAAGTTCAGGAGCTCAGGCTAGAAAAGCCAAAAACTTCGCTATTCCTAGCAAAACTGCAGACACCTTACCTCAGTGTACTTTAAAAATAGTGAGGATTTCAGTAGTATATCAGTTCTGTGAAATACTTTATTTTTCCAGAACTCTCCAGGAGTATTTTTGTCTTAACTACAAGCATGAGAAGTTTCCTTAAGAGGAGCATTAGGCAAGAACAGGATTAAACCAGGTCCTGATGCATTAGATTCTTGCTGTGGTGCTGAGGTGTATGTAAGGGCAAGATGCAGTTGGGACTGCGTGACTTAATAGCCACGGTCTCACAATTTCAAAGACCATCCAGTTCCACCTGCCCTCTCCCCTTCCCACCATGGGCAGGGACAGCTTCTACTATCCCAGGGTGCTCCAAGCCCCATCCAGCCTGGCCTTGGACACTTCCAGGGATGGGGCAGCCACAGCTTCTCTGGGCACCCTGTGCCAGGGCCTCCCACCCTCAAAAAGAAGAATTTCTTCCCAATATCCTATCTAACCCAGCCCTGTCAGTGTGAGCCATTACCCAATGTCACCCTGGAGCCTTCACTTCTCCAGGCTGAACAACCCCTACACGATTAGTTTTCCCTCTTCATGCTTGATATGCCCCTTCATCCAGGATAACATGGTCCCGCGTCATTGCTTAAGAATCCAGACTGTGCAATAACTCCTGACACATTTAATGCAGCAGACTGGAGCTGTTCTGGTGGGTGCTGCTCCCTTCTCCTCCCCAGGCACAGCTGTTACACCAGCAGTGTCTTTCTCACTGGTCCCACCAGCAGCACAGCTTTAGCTCTGCTGCAGCAGCAGGCCCAAAGCGTTCCCTGGCAGTGCTCACAGCGTGGCTGTGCCCGTGCCCGAGGGCTGGCGTGCCAGGAGCCAAGGGCTCTGCTGGGCAGGGTCGGTGCCTGATTGCTGGGCACATTAACTGCCAGACTTTCATTTTTGTACGGCATCAGGCACCACTCCCATTACAAGCTGCAGCTCTGCATTCTCACCTTGTGCACTGAAACTGTGCTTCCGCACTGCAGCTGCAGGTGAGGCCGGCTCACACCACTGTCCTGGCAACAGCCTGCTGAGCTGAGCACATGGCATTGAGAAAAATTCCCCCTAAAAAGCACAGTCAGAAGTACATTCATCAGTTATGCTTCTTGGCTCCAAGGGAAAAACAGACAAGGAGCACTGCAGAGTTGGTCACAGCCTTAGCTGTGCCCTTCACCTCCGTTCCTGCCCAGGGAAGGACAGCCACAAGGATTTAAACACAATTAAGGTGGCATCTCCAAAGTGTCCACCCTGTCCCTAAGGTCACACCATCTCGGGGTTGTCTGGTTCAACCCCTGTTCATGCAGGGCCGCACCTGTGCAGTGGATTATCACCAAAGATGGAGACTCCCCCACCTCCCTGGGCAACCCATGCCACCACTCTGGCCCCTCCCAGCTGCAAAGTGAGACAGAGGAAGGCAGAGATACGCCAGTGCCAGTTGAGCCTGAGTCTAAAGACTGCAGATGAACAAACTCCAGCAACAAAATGCAGTGCAGTGTTCTCCAGTGCCCAGTTTGCCAATAGCCTGTGCTGCCTGGAGTGCCAGCAGAGAAGACTGATGTGCCTGCAGCTGTAATCCTTGCACACAAAGTACTTGACTCTGTCTCTGGCATCTCTGTTATAGATGCATGAGGAAGATGTGGGGGAAGACCAAGAAGAATGCAGAGAAAAGCAGCTGGAACCAGCCCTTTTTCCCTAATAACACAGTTACACCAACCTCATTTGTTTTGTAACTTTATTGAAAGTGGCAGATCCCTTTCAATGTTTTTGAAAACTAAACCCATTGTTGCTTTGAATACTGGACGAAGGGTGTAGGGATTGTTTCCTTTAAAAAGTTTCCTCGTTACACTGCAGAGCAGGTGAGTAACGATACAGGTACCTTATGGACACAGTTTGCTACTGCTGTGAACAGCAACTTCAAAAGCAGCAGGGGCCCTTGTGCCTTCTCCCTCCCCAAGTGTCCTGTCTACGCATTAACTTCTCCTCCTGAGGGAAAAGTGGGTCTGTTCTGTTCTTCCTAACTGCAAGCTCTGAGCTGGCTCTCACCACAGAACACTGCTCTGCAGCGGGGATCCAACAGCAGCACCTCTTCTCTACTGTACAAGTTCATAATGTTGCTGAGCCTGGATTTATCCATCAGGATAAATAAAGGATAGTCATAAGGTAAAGTGAATACCGTACACCAGCATGAGGGAACGTATGGTTCCTCCTGAGCACTTAAAATCTGCAGGTCTGAGTCTAAGTACCAAAAATCAAGCCTTGTTTCTAACCAAGTGGCCTGTCATTAAAAAAATGCTGAACAGCTCCAGCCTTTGTTCTCAGTGGCTCTGGGGTGAACCCTATCATCCACATACAAACACCCAGACAGAAAGATCTGGATAACTGAGTTCTTGCTGACTACATGGGAATCTCTTTACAGTTAGAGAGCAGCTCTCTAACTGTAACCAGCTCTCAGGGTTTATTTTGCTAAGTCTACTTTTCTAGACCTTTAAAGAGTAAGATCTGTGTGCTTACCTGAATTAAAGATTTGCTTTATAAACTAGTATGATAGAGAAAGCAAAGCTCATGGGGATAGCTCTGCTGGAACACCTTAAGCAGCCAACACAGCAGCAGATGCTTCACTTTCTCTGCTACCAAACACCACCCCAACTTGTCAACTGGAGCAGTGTCCCTGTGCCTTGTGAACCAAAGCCCTGCCAAAGGCTCCAGCTGTTGTGTTCCCCCCACTCCCCTTTTTAGCCCCTCTACCCCATGTGGGCCTGCACAGTGCATCTGCTCAGTTCAGACCAGTCCTGCCCAGCCTGCCTCTCCAGCTGCTCCAGCTGCCAGCAGCGCCAAGGACAGCAACTCCACCACCTTCCACAGCAAACAGACCCACTTTGCCTTCTGTTCCCTGGAGACCCAAGGCAAGTTCCGCTGTTGCCTGAAGTAGATGAACTAAGGCCTAATACAAAATGGTGTCCCAGAGCCTAAAAAAGAACAATCAGCAAACCCATCCTCCTATGAAATGACAGGCTGGGAAAGAGCAACTGTGTATCAGCTCAGCTGCTGCAGCACTGGAAAGCATTGTTACTTGTGTGTGAAGGGCTTGAAGTGATCCTCCAGAACTACTGGAGAGCTGGTCTCACTCTCCCAGAGACCCTGAATGCCTGGAGAGCTTCCCAGCATCCCTGCACTCACACACGACTGCTCACAAACACTTCTTTAGGAAGGGCAGGAGACTAAAACCATCAGACTTGCCTGTGAAACATATATCAACGGAAGAGAATCTCCCTTTTTCCTGCAGCTAGGCATTTACCAGAAACAAGCTGTGAATCAAACCAAGCCAAAATGGACACATCCATTGTAGGAAAACAATTAAAAACTGCATTGATTACATTGTAAAAACAATTAGACCACCCATCTCGGGTTCTGCAAAAGGTCTAAATTGTACTTGCATTGCAAACCCCACCCTGGGTTATCATGGAAACACGGCTAACACAAAGGCTCTGAAATGTCCTGGAGTCCATCACAATGTCACATCCAACGGCAGATGGTGGTTGGGATTAGTGATGTAGTTCTTATGAAGCTGGAAAAAATCCTTCCCCCCTCACAACAACACTAGGGAATGTGAGTGTCAGCGGGCAGAGGTCAGGTGGTTCCGACTGTGTGAAAACCTGCAAGGAAGAATTAACAAGGGAGAACTGGTCAGTTACCGGCTGTCCGAAGCTCTCACCTGGAAGAGTGCCCACAGGCACCCACCAGCAGGGCTGTGGGAGAACGGGTCAGCTGGGTGGGTCTGTCCCTGCCCCCAATGCCACTGCCAGTTTTTGCTAGATAAAAAGGTCCTGACAGAAAAAAGCAGCACTTCAACAAAAAGTCAAGGTGACAATTTTCAGGCTTTCAAGATTCAATTTTAACTTAGTAAGAAGTTTTCAGCACTAGTGTTTTACACTAAGAAAGCAACCAGGTCTTTGAGGTTTTGCAAGCCCTCCCCCCAAAAACAAGTATCTTGTGCTTCTGCCCCATCCAGGAGTGTCATTTCTAAGCTGACACTACCCTGTCTGCAGTCACCCACACACATCTATGAGCACCTCCTGCTCAGTCAGAGGCTCAGGTTTTATGGGTATCACAGGACACCTTCTGTGACCTCCATGGGTCAGCCAGCAGAATGAGTGTTCTCTTCCTGGCATTAAGTCATTATTAGATGAGGGTTCTACACAGTCCCATGGTATATTTGCTGGAAGCTTGAATGATGTAGAAACAGTAGCCCTCTAGGATGGCCATTATGTTTGGTCCTTAATATCTACAGCTCTTCTTTGCTTGACAGCAGCATGTACAGGATAACCAGGGGGTCAGGCCCAGCACAGGTTTAGGAAAGGCAGATTCTGCACGACCAGTCTGATCTCCTATGACCAGGTGACCCAATTGGTGGATGAAGGAAAGGCTCTCTCAGACAGCATTCTCCTGAAGACGCTGTAGCCCATGGCTTGGACAGGTACCCTCTTTGCAGGCTTAAAAACTGGCTGGATTGGCTGAGTCCAGAGAGCAGTGGGGAATGAAGTTACATCCAGCTGGGACTGATCACTAGTAGGGTTCCCCAGGGCTCAGTGTTGGGACTAGTCCAGTTTAATGTCTTTATCCATGATCTGGACAAGGAGATTGAGGGGCCCCTTAAGTACATTCACAGATTACACCAGGTTGGATAGGCATGAAGGCTCTGCAGAGGGATCTGGACAGGCTGGATCCATGGTCCAAGATCGATGGTGTGAGGTTCAACAAGGCCAAGGGCCAGGTCCTGCACTGCAGTCCCAGCAAGTCTCTGCAGTGCTACAGGTTTGGGGCAAAGCAGCTGGAAAGTTGCCCAGTGGGAAAGGACTTGGGGATGCTGCTCAACAGCAGCTGAACATGAGCTGGCATGTGTCCAGGGGGCCAGGAAGGCCAGCCATTGGCCTCGTGTCAGCAACAGTGTGGCAGCAGGACCAGGGCAGTGACCATCCCCCTGTGCTGGGCACTGCTGAGGCCCCTCGAGTCCTGGGGACAGTTCTGTGCCCATCAATTCAGGAAGGATATGGAGGGGTTGGAGCGTGTCCAGGGAAGGGAATGGAGCTGGAGAAGGGCCTGGAGCTCCAGGATCAGCTGAGGGAGCTGGGAAAGGGGCTCAGCCTGGAGAACAGGAGGCTCAGGGAGGCCCTTGTGGCTCTGCACAACTCCCTGACAGGAGGGGGCAGCCAGGGGGATCAGGCTCTGCTCCCAGGGAACAAGGGGCAGGACAAGAGGGAATGACCTCAAGCTGCACTGGTGAAGGTTCAGGTTGGGAATCAGGAACAATTTCTTTATGGAGAGAGTTGTCAAGCATTGGAATGTGCTGTCCAGAAAGTGGTGGAGTCACCAGCCCTTGAGATGTTCAAGAAACAGCTGGATGTGGCACTCAGTGCTCTGGTCTAGTTGACGAGGAGGGGGATCAGTCAAAGGCTGGATTCAATCTTGGACATCTTTTCCAACCTTAATGATTCTGTTCTATTCAATGGGTACTTGAATTACAAGGCACAAACTTTAACCCATCAGAAATAAATGCTCACAAAGCCTAAGTTTAAGGGTGTAAAGACTGTAAAGCTTGGGTTGTGTTTACATGGTCAGCCAGAACACAGAACAGCTTCTTTGGTCACACGTATGGTAAAACACTTGCAGCTTGCTAACCAGGGAGGAGCCAAATGTCAAGTTTCTCTCTTGGTAAGGAAAGGGTGAAATTTAGGACAGCCTGCTGTGAAAGGGAGAAAAGCCAAATTCATGTTAAATAAAGCCTGATAAATCTGTGACCAGGTGAGCTGTGTTGGTACCTGCAACACATGGATGTGACTGGACTTCGTGCCAGCAGCGGAGCCAAGTTTGACCCAGCAAAGAACTAAATTCTACCAAACTACACTCCTTCACTGATTTAATAAAGAATTCTCTTCAGGAAAAGTACACTTTCCTGTATACCTAAAGGTGGGCAAGCAGTGACTAGCTGCAGGTAGTGCTTTAAAGCCCATTCCTTGCAATGAAACAGATACTTATTAACAAACTTTCTATCCCAGAAGTGATCCCCAATGAGATTTTGCACAGTCCTTGCTACCTAGTTAATGGGACCAGCAGGACATCATATGTATATAGGTATATGTGCAAAATGAGGGTTAACAGCAGCATCTTTCTGTGTCCTGCAACATACATCTACACTACAGAAACCTGTCCAGCGTGAGGAAAGACTTCTGAGGCAGAAGAATTGTTTCCATTAAATGAAAGCAGTTAAAAGAAGTGCCATAGGAGCTCTTAAGGCAGCTGTCATCAATATTCACTTCTGTCTGTCCTAACTGCACGGCACTGACCTTTCCACAGCTGTGGAGCACAGCAGGTTCAGTACCAGCCCTGCCCCAGCTCACACTCAGGACACTCACCTCTGTACCCGCTCCACCATGTGCGCTATCAGTTTGTCAGAGATGCCTGGGCAGGACTCCTCAGCCAAGCTGAAGGCGTTCTCCAGCTCCTCCATGGCTCCCACGTTGCCTCCAGTCTGCTTGTGCTTATCTTTGAGCTGCAACCCAGAAACAGGACATTAGGTCCTTCTTTTGTTGCAGAAAGCACTGGTCAAGAAGTGCAGCACTGACATTAAGGCCCTTTCCCTCTTAGTATGACTCCACCAGGATGCAGGAGGGCACCCACATTCCACTTAAACGAACCAAAAAGAGCTCTTTTTGTAGGTCAGGAAGGTAGAAGTCCAATGTCTGGGGTTCAAATTTGCCTCCAGGTACTAATGGAAATCAAAGTCCTTACCTAACAGGATGTACTCTTAAACAAACTAAATATTATAAGAAACGGACCGACAGCCCTGAAAACTCGTAAGTAGTAACAGTACAAAGAACTCCAGGTGTATCTGAAGCAGTACAATCACCTTTGCTGTTAATGACAGCCCAGCACTCAGACACAGGCTCACAGGCAGGTTGAGCAGAAAATATCCAATGCCAGGAGTTAGTCACCACCACTTCTAATAACCACAAGAAAGTCTGAGTTGTGTCTAGTGACTGGGAAGCCAAGGCAGGCAACTGCCACACCAGGGATCCTGAGCCCCTTGGCCTCCAACACTCCTCTCTAGGAGAGCTTTACCCAGGGAGGCAGGGGAAGACAGCCCACGCACCAAGACCTCCACACGCAGCATCTGCCCTAATAAGAAGCCTCAGTTCACATCTCTCATGGTCAGTGCACTCTGACTAGGCCTCTGCTTGTACATGTTTCCAGGTGTTAATCTGAAACAGCTACACCTCTGTTGAGAAGGAATGCCTGACAGGTCACTGGTGCTGAGCCTGAACGAGTCTGTTGCTGGACATCCTACATTTCCACCCCCTGCAGCAGTTCCCCACCTCCTTCCCATAAGATGCTGATATGCCAGCCCCTTCCCAGGGCACCATCACACAAAGAGCTGAACAACAATCAAGCATCCTGTTGAGCCAGCAACATCTGCCAGCTTACCACTGTCCAGTTCAATTAAGCTCCCATCAGGCCCTGCTGATTAAAGGGCTTTACATAAGCCTCACAGTTCTTTGCCTCAATTCTAGGATCAGCCTTTCCTGTTGTTGGAGCTCACCTTTTCTCCATGCTTTGGAAAGCAGAACAATGTGAATGCTAATCCCCATCTGCAGTCATTCCTGTGCACCAAGTCCCCTGCAGGGAACAAGCAGTTCCCAGCCAAAAAGGACCCCTGCCTCCTCCTCCCACAGTTCCCTACCACAAAGCTGTGCGAACAACCCACACACGCCTCTGCTCAGTCAGAAGTGGCAGGGGCATGGAGGGCAACTCAGTTACACATCAAGGATACAGATTTCTTAGGCCAAAAATAGCTGTGATGCTAAAGCCAAGGATTTGATGTCTACTTACCAAAGGCTGCCTGCCTCAGAGTAAGCACAAGCTCTGTCCTGAGGCAAGTTCTCAGTTTATCATCAGCCTTTGATGCCAAGCCCCTGACCTTCAGCTCACCCAGCAGCCTGTGATGGGAGCAGGGTGTGCTGGGCTGTCTCTAACCACTGCAGAAGAGCTCTCTGGAGGCTCACTGCACTGAGCTCAGCCTTACCAGCTGCTTCTTGCTGCTTCTTGCTGCTTGTCCCTCCAAGCCCAAACGTCATTTTACCTCCCTGCCCCACAATGTTTCCAGGTATGCAGTTGCCCGCATCTGTTAATGACTCCTCATGGACCATTTTCAATACTAACATCCAGTAACACACGTGCAGGGAAGGTCAATGGAAGATTACAAAGAGCATCTCAGTCAGATTTCCATTCACAAAGCCCAATTTTAGCCCTTTTAGGGAAAGAGGGGATCAAGCCTAGCTGGTTTAAGATGCAATCATACAACAGTGAGGAAAACAAAGTCTTGAGTTCTAGTTTCCTACCAATAGCAAAGAATAACATGTGCAACCAGCAGTGAAGCAGATTTCCAACCTGGAGAAGTTTTCTTTCAAGCCCCCTCTACTGCATGCAAAAGCCAGGTTATTTCAGAGACTTCCCAGAACCCTTCCTGCTCCCAGTTTTGCCCAGTAAGATCTGCAGAGCCAGCAGAAAAGTCTAATCAAAGGAAAGGGGGATCAACAAACTGGAGCAAAGGAGTCAAACTAGCAGAAATGAAATGTCCAAGAAGACACTTCCTGCCTGGAACTGGTACAGCAAGTTTTAAGGAAAAGCACAAAAACACATTTACAGTCACAGCCCTGAGCACTCTGCCCCAGGAGGGTCCTGAAATGAACAGAGACCCAGACGTCAGTGACTGTGCTGCACAACCAAACTGCATCATAAACCAGTACGGTTTGAATGTGGTTTCATCTCATAGCTCTAGGCCTACAAGACCCAGGTCACTGGCCTTATGCTCCAACCTCTGAAAGTCTAGCCCTGTGGAGCACAGAAGAGGCCAGTTAGATAAACTCCCAATTTCCAGAGCAACCTCTGCTTCCTGCCATGCAGCAAACCCTCTTTCCACATAGCAGAAGACCTGAGAAAAGAGAGTTAAGTCCAGAGACTATCCCTGGAAAAAGCACAGCTCTCTGCTGGGCCATGCCATCAGGATCCAGTGGAGTAACTCCTCAGGGCCAGAGAAAACGTGTCTGTCACCAGTATCTCAAGAACAGAACCCTGACATGCAGCATCTAATTGATTTCTTCCAAAACTGAATCTTCCTAGCCTTCTGTTGGAAAGAGCAACCAGAGCTCATAGCCAGCAGCCTCCTAATGATTATCCTCCTCTTCCCTGACAACATCACCCAGCTGGAAAGACAAGCTGTCACCTCAGTGCTGATACAGACACCATCCTATCATTAATGGTAGCTTTGACTCCAACTCCACAGCCCTATCTAGACCACAAGGCAGGGGAGCTGGGTAGGTTTTCTAAACACATTTTATCTGCCTGCCTTCCAGAAGCTAGGTGGCAGGGAACTCCTTGGTCTTGGCACACTACCAATAGCAGTCTGTACAGATCAAGAAATGGCCTCATAACCAGCAAAGCCAATTCCTGCTCCAACCCCCCTACCTTCCCCTCAGTAACTCTGCTGTGGCCAGTGGCACAGCAGGAGGGCAGGGGACATGCACAGTGACAGGTCAGCTCAAGTACCCATCTGCTCTAACAGGAGCTGCACTTCAGCCACAAACATGGAGCTGAACTTCAGCCATGGACATCAGAGTCTGGAGCTGCCTAGGCATCAGCAAGCCCAGGGTGCAGGTAAGAGACAGATTCTCTATCAGATCCTCACCAGAAGACAACAGGGCAATGTCTGCCTTCCAAACACAAGTGTTTTCAGAAGGACACACCAGGGACACACTCACTTTCCCCACAAATGGTCTAGCCCTCTGAATGGGTACAAATGCTACAGAGTCCCTTAACCCTACCAGACACCTCACCACACCGCCCATCTCCAAATCCTTCTTATTTACTTATCTATGTCTGGTATCTCTTCATCTCCAACCAGCAGAGCCACCGAAAAGGTTCTACTCACCTCCCCAAAAACTGGGTGAACAAGTGTGGAGAGACACTGTGACCGTGGTTGCCTCTTGATGGGCTCAGTGGGCTGGAAAGCAACAAGAAAAGAAGTTAAAAACATATGCAAAAGCTCCCAGGGCACATGAAGTACTAAGCCTTTGGTGAATTCACAGCTCCCTCCACTACAACCCCACCACCAGATCTTGGGAAAGCCACAAGTCACAGTACCCTGACAATGTGGAAGAGGCAACTCTGGAGCACCAGCCCTTGGTACCAGACTGAAGTAAATTTCAGACAGAAGATGAGTGCCTGGTGGCTTCCCCAAGACATCCAAAAACTTATGTTAGTTCAGTCCACTTCTGAAAGACCAGACAGCACACAGACCTTCTGGGAACCATGAAGAGCCATTCCTTTGTGCAGCTTGCTCAAGGAATTGGGGCGAATGGTTGGTGGGAACGTCCAGATTGGACCCTGGTCTCCATCCTCTGCATCTCCATCACTGCAAATGAAAAGGGGAAAGTCAAGACAAAGCCTCAGCTCCATACACTGGGGGTTTGTCCACACCTTCCTGGAGTCACAAGTTCTCCCCACCTGATTGCCGTATCACTGCAGGCCTTCAGGTGTTTCCCTATCCCAGAAAAAAATTCTGAAGAGAAACCACTTCAGTCTCTATAGCACATAAACAGCATCAAAGAGATCTGAGCTAAGTACTACATTCTGTTTTCAAATCACCACATTCACCTTTCTGATCCAGCCAGCTTGAAGAAATTTCTAGTGCTAGTTAAATTTAGGAGAATTTCAAGACAATCCAAACTCACAATTTGAGGGGTCAGGCTTAGATGTCATAAGCCAATCTGCCTGAGTCCTTGGTCACTCGAGTCACTGCCACTACAGGTGAAGAGAAGCTCTGTGACACCAGTCTGGCAATGAAGTGCCCTTTCCCCACCCAAGGCCCATAACTTGACTGTCCTGCATGGCAGCACAAAGATTTACCCCACACAAACACAGCTCTTGCCACAGTTACTAAAGCCCAGGGCTCTTGTAGTTAATGAAATGTGCAGAAAATACAGGCAACAAGAGCCCTGTTCTACTAGTTACGCTAAATGTTTTGTGTCAGTACCCTAACTCCTTACACTCAGCAAAGAGGCTCTACAGGCTAAGACCAGAATAGAGAATTGGGTCCCACTGAACAGGAGGTGACAGTCTGGCTCTTCAGGAAGCTCTCACTTGCTCCCACAAACAAAAGCTCAAAAGTAAGATCTCAGGTAGAAAAAGGAGCTGAGCTGTTTGCAGTAGGCTACCCTGGGGCAAGCAGGGGCAGCAGGGGCACCCCTCCATGCAAAACATGTACATACATATCAGAATCACCAGAACTGGAATCTTCTCCATGGCCCTCTGACTTCCAGCGCTTGAACCGATCAATCAGCTCCATTAGGAACGAGGTTTTCTTGGTGTAGCGTGTGATGAACTTGTGCTTTAGCAATTCTTTAGCTGTCGGCCTCTGCAGTAAATAAGGTAAGCATGTCACATCTAACCATCTCTGCACACTAAACATGCAACTCACTGACTTCAACTGGAACTACAGAATATCCTGAGCTGGAAGGGATGCACAAGCATCGTCAAGTCCAACTCCTGGCCCTGCACAGGACAGTCCCCAACAATGCTACCAATCCCCAGCAAAGTGCCTGGGAGTGTTGTCCAAACGCTCCTTGAACTCTGGCAGCCTTGGGGCTGTGACCAGTGCCCTTAGGAGCCTGTTCCAGTGCCTGACCACTCTCTGGGGGAAAACCCTTTCCCTAATATCCAACCTAAATGTCCCCTGACACAGCCTCGTGCCATTGCTGGTCATCAGAGAGAAGCGATCAGTACCCGCCCCTCCACGCCCCCTCACGAGGAAGTCCTGCCAGGCTCACATGCCCATCCTGTAAGCTCAGCAATTCTCTCTCTCCAGGATTCTGGCACCTTCCTGCTGAAGGAATTTTTGACCTCCGCTGACCTTTACCCAAATTCACAGGTGGGCAGCAATACTCACAAATCTAGGATCCTTATTGAGGCAAGCTTCCACAAATTCCTTGAAGGGCTTGCTGTGGTGACCCTCAAGTGTTGGAGGGTTGTTTTTGGGGATCAAGAAGAGAACCCTCATAGGATGCAAGTCAGAATTTGGAGGCTCTCCCTTTGCTAGTTCAATGGCTGTAATCCCAAGAGACCAGATGTCTGCCTGGAAAAGATAAGCACAACACAGAACAGCAAGGAGCAATTCTACAATACGAAAACACAGTTTTAGGACAGCTAATCACATAAATCAGATAGGGCATTACATGTCTAATACACAAACTTCTCCAGCAGACCCTGCATCATAACAGGAAAGAATAATTCCTAGAGTAAGCAGCACTTCCAATCCCTGTTTCTGTTCTAGCACTACCTCATGTACAGCAGCCCCAAGCAGCAACGCTCCTGCTCCCAGCTCACCTTGAAGTCATAAGCAGACTGTTTGATGACCTCTGGTGCCATCCAGAATGGAGTCCCCACAAAGGTGTTTCTCTTGATTTGGGTATCTGTCAACTGTCCAGCCACCCCAAAGTCAGCCAGTTTCACATCTCCTTGTTCTGAAAGCAGCACGTTGGCAGCTGTACATACAAATAAGCAATTAAGTCTCCTGGCCTCTGAATCACCTCCAGCCCACACAGAACTGAATACTCAGTGGGGCCCTCCTGTGCCATCCTCCTTCACCCCAGTGATAACTCTCAGCCTGGATTTCCAGTCTCAGACCCATTCTCATGCTTTGAGCTCCACTGGGTAACATGGAACAAGCTCATGCACTTTGTTGGATCAGAAGGGGAATATTGCTAAGGCAGGAGCAGGGAGTAGATGTGAAGGGCCACACCATCAAGTAGATGTGACTCCTGGCCATGCAAAGAAGGGAGGGCAACACAGCCTCTAACGGTCCTGATTTTTTTTCCAGAGTAGCATTCAGCACACAGAATCCTTCTAAAGAGCTCAAGTTCCACTCTTGTACTAGCTCCCACTCACTCATAAGACTGCAACATTGTGCAGGTTTGGGAATGGGGTTTTTCCGCAGGACTTTTCCTTCTGAGACCCTACCTAACAGCATTTCCCACCACTGGCAGCCAACAGCCCTATATATCTTGCAGTGCTAGAGATGTTGCAGTCTCTCATACACAATGAAATCTTTTCTCCCAATCTCCCTGCATCAGGTTTCTGTGCCCTGCCTGCTCACACCCCCTCCTGCACTGGGTGGGAGCAGCGAGCATCCAGCACTGGCCACAGCCCCACAGCACTGTCCCTCCACCCTCCTGCAGTACTGTGATGCTCTGGGCTCATGGTGGCACTGCTCTTCGGGAGGCAGACACCAGCTCTCTCTACACTGCACGTGGCCAGTGACTATAAAAACCAGCAACAGGATAAGCTGACACAAGCTGCCCTGATTTTCTAGGGCTGTGAACCCTGCATGAGGACAGCTCACTTCTGCTGTGAGCTATGACCACAATAACCACCACACACACCCCTGGGGTCTAGCAGCAAAGCAAATGCCCAGACACAAGTCAGCTAATATCTGAGCATGCCTTTCACTGACTCCTTTGCTTTAGCTCCCTGACTGTCCAAAGTCCAAATGCCAGGGGAGAGCTACAGATCCTTACTGTTATTCTAAACCCTGAAGACATGAAAAGCATGAGTCGTGATACAGTGACAAGCATCAGATTCAGAAAACAGCAACCTAACAAGAGAAGCAGCACTGAGAAACAGTCTTTGAAACCTTGCAGATTATGGTGGAACATAATACCTCTGAATATTATGTTACTAACATCCCTTACAAGAAAGGGAGCTGAGGTCTTCAATCTTACCTTTGATATCCCTGTGGATCTTCCTTTCTGAATGTAAATAATCCAAACCCTTTAGGATTTCTCTCAGGATAGTAGCTATATAAGTTTCCTCCAGTGGTCCTGGCTTCAGCTGATAAAAGGCAGAAAGGTGACTTAAAAGAAGGTGACTGATGCCTTGGATTTTCCAGGCTCTCAGCTTGTTACTTGGAGATCTTGGCCAAGCAGGTCATACTCATACAGTACACATACAGGAAGCACCTTCTTGCACACCTGGTACATGTTCTACAAGCAGAATGCTGGTCTTTGCACCTGGCAGCATTCAATGAAAAAACTTGGGGATTTTCTGCTAGTCTATCAGTCTGTTAAAAGCTTCCCAAACAAACAGCAGTTCATCTCTCACTTTGGCCTGGAAATACATTGGTCAAGAGAACATTTAACAGTTTCTCTTGTTCAGATCTCTCTGCTAACATGCAAGTACTGAATTTCAGCCTCTGAGACATCAACCCTCACACTGTGGAGTACTGTATCAAAGCTATTCGCCTTTCTATCAGTTCTCCTCTAATCAAGTCCTGCCTTCTCAGTGCAATAACCGAGGTTCTGACACTCAGATAACTTCTGCTGATAACAGCCCCCCAATACACCTTCCTCTAAGTCACTGTAGGCTCAGCTGTTTTCCCTACATGATTAGTTACTGCTCTGGAAAAATGGGTGTTATTGTCCTAAAGAATGGAGAAAAATGCTGTGACAGAACACAGTGCAGTATGGGTATATTTGCCTGTGGGTATATTCTGCATTTGTATTTTCTTAAAATTTGGCATAACTTAATCATAGACTTGTCTTTACTGAGCAATACCATAACTCTGACTAGGTGAAGTACAGATTTGCACTGCACAAAACCAGCTTTCTGCAGTCACTTTTCAGTTCGCTGGCTCTTTCCATCATACAGCAGCACAGCATGCTGGACAACAGTGCTAGGACAGCTGAGCTCCATGATAACATTCCCTCTATCCTGGGATAAACATAACCAACAAGTCTGTCCTGCACTGTTTACGCCTCGGGCACAGGGCTGCCAAAGAGATGGTATGCGGCAAGTGAGTGTCTGGATTACAGGCATTTCACAAACCAAGTCTTCAGTAAAATTTTTTCATAGTCCAGAACTTGCCACTTGCTTACCAAATCCAGGGCTGAACCTCCTCCCAGGTACTCCATGATTATCCACAGCTTAGTGCCCTGCAAGCAAGAGCACAAATCGCTAGCAAAGACAGTAATAAAAGCAGACAGAAAAGTGAAATACTCATAAGGCAGCAAGACACAAGAGTAGTTGTGTACACAATCCAAGAGATGCTGCACACTGCGGCTCTCAGGGGCTTAAGGAAGGAGCCCCCTGCTCCCTCTTTTCTTCTGACACAGCATTACAGAGGTGGACCTGCCTCCACATTTCTAACTCTCAGTCTGCAGTTTTACCTGAGCAAGCACGCCTACAGGCACCAGACTGCTCAGCCCACACATAAGCTTATTCCTAGCCCTTTAACATCTCTCCAACAACTCATCCAGCATAAGTCCTTCTCGGCAATGGCAGGGGAACACTGCAGCCTTTGATCTCATTATCAGGGCTGCCAGCATGAAGAGTACAATCAGCAAGACACTCCTCAGAGAAGAGATTTCCATGCTGAGAAAATGTATTATGGCCTTTGAAAAACATGTAAGGAATATTCAGGACCCAAAGAGCTCAGGAACTGTTTGCTGCAGTCCCACTTTACATTCATCTCCAGCAGCCAGCACACACAGGCCACTTCTGATCAATACTACCTGTAGCTTCCATTAGGGATTCCAAAACCTATTCTCAATGGAAGCAGTATTAGCACTCCTTCACAGACTCAGTTCATATTCTTTTCACTATTTCTGATGAAGTAGAGTTTCAACCTCATCTTTTTTCAGAGGCATAAATCCCCCAGTGGTACTACCCTAACACTGTGCTATTCTGGGAAAGTATTCCATCAACTTCCTTTTCAGAATTGTCAGACAACGGAGAGTTCAGTCTTCAACAAATAATTTGCTGTCCAGTGAAATGTCCTGCTCTTGGTACCACACAGTGCAGGGCACCTCATTTCCATGTGCTTTGCAAGTGTCTTAAAGCCCAGTCTGCTATTAAGTGCACATCAGTGCAGTAAGCAGAGCCACCACTGTTCCTGCTGCCATGCTGCCACTCACACCTCAGACACCTTCCAGTGCCATGTGCCACTATTCACAGAGGTGCCCTCCCCATTCCCAAGCTACTGGCAAGGAATCACCATGGTGTGCCCTACCTTCAAGTAGGAGCCATAGTACCGGGTAATGTAAGGACTGTCACACTGGCTGAGAACCGTAATCTCCTGCTGAATGTCCTCGATCTCATCCTCAGCCTCCTCCAGGTCAATGATCTTGATAGCAACCACTTCCTTGGTGCGGTTGTCGATCCCTTTATACACCTCACCAAATGATCCTTTGCCGATCCGCTCCAGCTTGGTGAATAGCTCCTCAGGATCCACCCTGGAGTGCTAAATCATGAAGCAGAGATGGGAAAATTCCATTAAGTTCCAGGGCTGCAGAGCACCACACATACCCCATACAGCTCATCTCCATATATTCTGTGCACCTACTGTGTTGATAAATTCACCTGAAACTCACAGACCCTAAACAGTCTTAGAAACTTAGCACAGAATATATCCAAGATTAGGACTGAAGAAACCTTTTCCACAGGTTTTCCGACCCTGCAGACGACAGCTGGGGAGGAAAAGGAGGGAAGCCCAGCATGAGAATATCAGCAAATATCTCTGTGGAAAGTGTCAGCTCCATTGGGATAGGGCTGCTCAATGGCAGGCACTAAACTGGTGCCAAAGCACCTTCATGAGCAAGCATCTGTTCACACTTCAGTAGAGACCAGCAAAGGGTACCGGAACCAGCTTTCTCTTGGAGATTCAGAGGAGAAAACGGACATGAGCAAGAGGCCATAAAAACATTTCCCCAGTTAGCCTTCCTGCACTCAAAGACTGAAACAATTTGAAAGATTTGCACTCTTCCCTACCTGTCTGGAGGGTGAAATATTCCAGTAATATGAATTCACATTTACTGTCTCCTCTGCTGCAGTCTGATTTCCAGGCAGCACCCAGCCCAGCTCTCCTCAGACATTTGCAGATGGAGCCTCACATCTTTTGGAAGGTCAGCAGCAAGGAGGAGGCCAGAGAGCAGAATGGACACTCCATCTACCTGACCTGCTTTTCTGGACCAGCTTCTTCCCTGGCTGGCACACCCAGATGCAAAGGCAAAATCTTCTTGATTAGATAAGCACATCAATTAGGCAGTTACTAACAGAGACATACTGATTCTTCAACAGCAGCTGCACAGTTAATTCTTTATTAAGGTGAGTATGGATAAGAAAGGGAACAAATCAGAGTCAGTTTCTCATGCTATTTCATTCAAACCAGCTGCACACCAGGAGGTCCTTCATGCTAATGAAATGCTATTCGTGATTAGTTTTTCTTCCTTTTTATTAAAATAGTTTAAAAAAAAAACAACTGGAAAATATGGCCTGACCTTAGGAAGCAGCCAAGCTATTAGAGGGAATTTTCCACACACAGAACTTCTGTCCCACCTCCAACACGTCACCCAGTGAGACTGATCCCTCAAAAGGGCCTTGAGTTGGCAGATTTTATCAGAGAACAGGGAAGCTACATTTTTTCACCTCACACCAGGTTCTAGCAGCAGACCATCATTGAGCAGCCCAAGGTGTTGCTTAATGATTAAGCCAGTCTGTCATCACAGGTTGTTTGCCTTCTGTGCCTAGTGCATCGCTATAAGCCAGGCCCAGGTGAACATTATAGTCAGCTCACTCAACAGGATTTTCACACAAGCTCCAGTTCAAGACACAGAAGGATAACCAAATATCCTTTTGCATCCATAGCAACACCCAAACAGGCTGTAGTTTGATCAAATGCACTGGAAATAGACTAGAAGGGATGTTCAGAAATAAAAAGAACTGGAGATACTTTGCAGAGACTGGAGAGGGGGAGGTGGGGGGAAGAGGATTTCAGCTTGAGAAATGCCAGGGGACAACATGAGAATGATGACTGCAGGCAGGGAGAACAGTCTGTTCTCAGTGCTAGTCCAGGTCCACTACAGATCAAGAGCAGTTTCCACCTCTTGACCGACTTGGAGAAAGGGGCAACAAAGTGCCCCAGACAATACTGCGCACAGTGACCTACTGCACCCTAAAAATGCCACTCAACACATCAGCTACTCCCACACATCAGGGAGAAGGGAGAGAAAGAGGATCATCTCCTAGAAGCACCTGCTCAGCTCAGAAAAGAAACACTACCCACGTGAATACTGCAGGGAAGCAAACCTTCAAGAAATCCTTCCTCCCCTCCCACGTAACTTTTCCATGAGGCAAGAAATAGCAAGGTGGAAGTAACTGCTCCCCCCTCAGCTTGGTAGAGCACACCAGAGAATCAGGACTGATTTCTCCAGTTCAGGACATCAAACAAGAGCACCGGCTATGGTAGGCAGCTTTTGGGACAACCACTACTTTATATGGCAGCCTCTGTAATCACAGACATAGTCAGCTTCATAAACAAGTTTCCAGACTTGGATGTTGGGTTATCCTGTTTTCTGCAGAACAACGCAGTTCAGGTAGGTGTGGTGAAGGAGACAAAGCTTCCTGACAAGCATACAGAATTTTGCCCAAGAGACTCCGAAAAACAGCATAACTGGTGGGCAGCTCAGACATGCCCACCCTCATTAGGGCGGAAACATTAGGACACTTTGTTTGTAGGTACTGGATTTACCTTTCCAGTACTGACCTGGAAATGCTTTAGAGCTCGCAGGTGACAGGACAAGAGTGTGGAGGGCCTGAGGACACACATCCCTTGATGCAGTGGCCAAAATCACAAAAGTCAGACCCAGCAACAGACAGAACCCAGGGTGCCAGTACAGCACCAAGGGGTACAGAGGCATTCCAGCCACACTTACAGTCTCCAGACACTGCTGGAAGGAGCACAGTTTGCTGACGAATTTCTTCACTTTCTGTAAACAGGGAGGAGGAAACAGGCCCATCCCCATTCGAACAGGTCAATGTCTGCTCAAGAGAACACCTTGTGAACACCACAGAAAAAATTGCTAGGTGGCATTTTCAGCAATTCTGAATTCTCACAACAAACTAAGATGTCCTGGCTGCAGGACATTGTTCAAAAGCCTGAGTCCATTAAAAAAATCCAGTTTGAGACACCGCATGGTGGCATGTACTGACAAACAAAAATGTTCAGATCTGTGGGCATAAAAACCTCAGCACTCATTAGACAGCAGCACAAATGCAGTTCCACCAGGAATGGAGAGCTATGGAACTGCACTGCTCTGCCAGGAGAGAGAAGGATGCACTCCATGAGCCTGACTCTCCCCTACCCCAATGCATCTGCACCTGCAAAGCACCGCACTGAGGAGTGTAACAAGCACCATCCATCCCTCTCCTAAATATGAATTATCTCAGTACCAGTCATCTTGTTGGAGAACCACCCTGGCTGGAAATCCATGTTCTGGAATTGCACTGCTACAAACACACCTGGAAAAAGCTTCATTAGTAGAAAGAAACAGAATGCAGACGAAATGCTTTATACCTGCTTATATGAGCACAGATAACCCAAGCATCTTATTAACATCTGCCACCTTTGCAACTGCTCACCAGCCTGGGTTCTTTCCATTTTTTTCCACATTCACAGAACCCACCAGAGCTGAAAAATGGAGCTCCAGGTCAGCAGCAGCTGCTCCTTGTTCTACTATTACATGTAAAACCGTTAAGGGATGGTCACTACATTGTAATTTTTGCTTGACTGAATGCTCATTGCACAGCAGTTCTGGAGCAAAAAGCCTCCTGCTGTTCCTCTCCACTGAAAGCAGTCAGTAAGGCATTAGAGACGGCTCAGGCACGCCTGGGCAGGCTTTGGAGGGAGAGCACAAAATGCACTATCTCAGCTGTAAGAGCAGGAAGGGAATGAGTGGGATGATGACAATTTCCTAGTAATGTGCTCCCTTCTGCCCTCTGGGATCTAATCTCACAGCACAGGAAAGAAGGATGCTCTGCCCTGACAGGTGTGGGAGTGTTTGCCATCCTGCCTGATGATACCATGTTTTTAAACAGACTAACTCACTGCAGCCATCGGGAATCAGGAACTGCAGTGTGTTATGAGACAAGCCTGGCAGTAACACCAGCTGCTTCATGGGAAAAGAACGATTTTGGCAGCTCTGTCACCTCCAGTGGCAGAGACATGATATCCACAATCTTTGAGAAGATGGGTAAGTATCGGCCCTCGTTTTAAAGCTACTGCCTGGAAAGATAAGCTGAATATTGGGAACAGAAGCCATTTGAACCAGCTGAAGATCTTCTCTCTGGGCTGTGCCCAGCTGGATCTTACTCAAAATATTCAAGAGCAAGAATCACGCCTGCATTTGTTGCATAAAACACTGAGGGGTGCTTAAACGCTTTTGGAAAGGAAAATGCCTTAATCTGGGGCAGGTTGGAATTGGAATCACTGTTCTATATAGGAGATGTCTATAACAGAAGATTGTCAAGGCCACAGTACCTTACAAGAGGAAGCTGACTGGGAATGTGGCAACTTCAAAGGGTTCATGTGGAACTACGGCCACATTTAGTGTTATTTCTGACTGGAGCACTTCCCAACCAGCAAAACAAACAACAAACATAATTTTGCTCTGCCAAACACAATGGAAGAAAGAAGTTAGTTTTAAGAGAACTCACCTGCTCTTCTCTTTCCCTCATTGTCTCCTCTGCTCCCCAGCTTCCCACCCAGCATGCTGAATGCCCACCTCTGGGCTACCAACAGTCTCTTTGGTGAAACCAGTTTTGTATCTGGAATCATCTGAAAGCTTCCCTGTTCTATATGAAACCTGTGCACAGCTCTCTGCAACTGCCAAAACCTGGGACAGTTATGAATTTCTGGAGTATAGAAAGGAGGGAAGTTTGTGTTCCACACTTTGAAACACACCTGTTTATCTGACACTCCCAGCTCTCTTCACAGACAGTATTCTTTTGCTTCAGGTAGCGAAGCGTTACTTAGCCAAAAAACCTAAATGGCTTCTCCAAGGTCACTAAGAAACAGCAAATCTAGAAACATAGCTCAGATCAGAGCTTTAGCCATAGTAACTAACACAAATAAATCACCTGGCAGATAGAGCTTCAGACAAAGACAGGAGGCCTATAGTGCTGCATATACACTGCACAAGGGAGCCAAGGAAAGAGAGGAAACAACCAGCTGAGGGAGGGAAATCGGGGCACAGAGGCAGAGCAATCTGGGCATTGGCCTAAGGTAACTCTGCCCATCAGCACCAGAACTGAGAATCAAAGACAAGTCAAGCCTCTGACATCGCAATCCAAGCCTTAGTCTCTTCATTTTCACAGCACCTCCCACTGCTCCCTAAAACCCAGTGAAGAGAACTTCAGGCCAGTGCCTACTGCCCTCCCAGCAAGCCTCAGTTACACAGATTATGAGGTTCCACCAGGGATTCCTGAAAAGACCTGGGAATGGACAACACAGATTGGTTTTCTATCCCAAGACCAGACAGAGAGTCATGGGATGACAGGATCTGAGAATGCCTAACATTTCCATAATAAATTCAGAGCTGAAACCACTAGGATGCTGATAAGCTTCACAACTGAATGCTGTGTACAAAAAAGGCTTCAGAGCAATCTTCTCTGCAGCTACAGAACTCAGTTTTCAGCCCTAACCAGACAGTATCCTTCCCCTTCTCTCCCTGTACAGTGACTCAGCCAGGCACTATATTTACATTTAATTCCATACACTCTTTGGGGAAACAGTTGATGTGAAAGACAGCATGCAAACTAAGATGCATTGCAAATCAATTCTAAATCAGAAAAGGTTCAGAGAAAGCATTATCTCAAACCACTAAAGCTTTTAGTTATTCTACACCTAGAAGCAGAACAGAATGCACCAAAACTCACAAAACATGGTTTAAGAAGACCTATGGTCAGTATTGACATATGCCAATAATCAAACACACCCCACAACCAAATTCAGAGGGAAGAAGATGTAGCAGTGCGCAGGCCACTGAGAATCCCCTGGTGGCCTGGCCACTCACAGCACTGCTTTCCACCTGTCCCTCCCCTGTTCACCCAGGACTGGCCAGGTGTCACTGGCCAGTCACTTGCCTATTGGCTTGTCTCTCGCCTTGCTCTCCTCCGACAGAGGGCATAAAAGACCTGGGAGAGAGATGGGCTGGACCAGTCTTGCCGGGTTCTCCCCAACACAGATTGTTCTATGCGTGACCCTTTTCCCTCCGTGAGGGAGAATAAAGGAACGCTGATATAAACGCAACTGGTCCGTCTGTTTCTACCAGCGAACAGCTGCCGCCGTTCAGCCCAGGAACAGAGCTCCCAGGACAAGGAGCTACTGAGGGCTGGATTCGGTGGCCCGAAGGAGCCAATAGACGAAACACCAAAGATACAAGAAGATGCATGCTAAAACTATTAATCTGGTTTAGCTTTTAGTCCCAAATCCTGGCATCATCTTTCCACATTCCTCTTACGAAAATGTCATCACAACAGCAGCATTTAACCACATCCACAGAGGCTGAGATCTCCTGGAAGAGTTACTGTTCAGTATCAAATATCACTGCCTCTTATGCAGCAAGGTTACAAGCACCATTTTTCTGAGATTAATGCCATGAACACTGAAGGAAGGTAGGTCTGGCAGAGCCAGCATACACAGTTTTTCTGTTCCCATTTCTAAACTTCCCCTTCAAAAAATACTCAGAAAGCCAATGACTCCCGTCTCCCTAAAAAGAGCACAGTTAATCCCAGAGAAAGGCTCCATACTGGGTGAAAAACTCACTTTCTGTGTGGCTGGCAACACAACGCTATCAGCCCAACACCAGCACAGAGTGAGACACAGGTTAATTAGGTAACAGGAGTAAGCTGAGACCTGCACAAGAGAGATAAAGAGTGGCAAAAAGTGATTTTCTGGTTATTTGTTTGAAACCTTCACATCAAGAGCATTATGTAAACCCTTGAAGAGAATTTAAAAATAAATTTTTAATCACCACTTACCTGACTAGCAAATTCTCTCAGGTGAGCCATGCCTACCGGATGGGGTTTTTTGCAAAATCAAGGAGGATTAGGATGTCGCAGCACAGTGTGAAAGTGATGATTTCTCCACTGGTCAACTGTGACAAGCAAGAACACATAGCTCTCATGTGAGGTTCTTGGATGCCAGCTCGTTCCCCTGAAGAGCTACCTGCATCTTTTTTCTCTCCATGATTTGAAGCTCTCCTGGAACCTACCAATATGTTCTAAGTATGCTAGGTTCTCTTTGCAAACCACATGTCTCAATTCTTTACAGAAATGCCTTCCAGATGCGTCAAGGAACCTCACTCTAATGTTATCCAGTTCTATTCCCTCACCACCACTCCCAGCATCTTCCCCAGCACAGTCCGCAGCATCGTCCTCAGACACTCCTTTAGTCCTGCTCCTCCTCAGCAGTCCTCTCACTGAGAGCACTCCTCTGCTCCCACTGTCCCCGGCAGAGCCACCAGCAAAGCTCAGCTGCTCAGCACACACCCTCCTCTTCAGGGAACCCCAGCCCTGCACCACCCCGGCCGCTCTCTCTCCAGTGCTGCCCAGTTCCCTCCCCTCCACCCCTGCACCAGCTGAGCCCCAACCTGGCCCGGCCCCGTAGCCCAGCCCCGCCGGGGCACCCCCGGCCCGGCCCACTCGAGCCCAGCATCCCCCGTCACGGTGCGGCCCCACAGCTGCCCTCTACCCCTACTCCCGTCACGGACACCTCGTCACACCTCAGAGATCTCCCCCTCTCCCGCGTTCCCCTCGCCATCGTGGGCTACTCAGCGCGCCCCTGGCCAGCCCGGCGCCCTCAGAGTACCCCCGTGGCGCACCGCTGCCTCGCCCAACCCGGCAGGCCCGCCCGGCCCCGAGCGCGGCCGCACCTAGGGTCCGCGGAGCGCCGCCGTCGGGAGCTCCATGCCGGGCCTGGCGCAGGAGCG
>VZTJ01003161.1:454508-471394 GCA_013397795.1 Orthonyx spaldingii
TGCGCGGCCTGGCGGCCCCGCGGCGGGGCGGCCTCTCGGCCCCCGCATGCTGGCGGGGACGGGGCGGCAGGAGGCGGTTTTGTCCTCTCAGCCCCTCCTCACGGGGCTTTGCTCTTGCCAGCTTTTCTAGGATTGTGCCTGGGAACCCCCGGGTGACGCCGGGCAGGCCCGCCCTCAGCTCCCCTCCTGCCCGCTGCTCCTCGTGAGGGTGAGGGGCTGTCTCCTCCCCGTGCCCTCCGCCCCGCCGCGGGCCGCCAGGCCCTCGGGGGAGTCGGCGGAGCGGGCCGGGGAGACGCGAGGGGACGGAAGCTCTCTCATGGCCTCGCTCTCAGCGCTGCATCTGCAGGGTTGGGTTTTCCTTCACGTGCTGTCAGTGACTGATTCAAGTTTTCAAAGAGAAGAAACCCCAGTTTTCTCAGCCTCTTGCCACGCAGCTTTAACGCTGGCCCTGCATTTCTCCGCTGCGTTGAACAAACCAGGTACAGCCTTTTCCGGGCGCTGACATGTAACGCCTTTGTCACAACCTGCTGCTTCTAATGGTGAGCTGGTGCTGCCGTGTGGCACAGGTGAGCTGCAGCAAGAAGAGCAGCCCTGGGAACTAACGCTGCATGGACAGATGGGTCTGGGCAGCAGCCAGCAGCTCCCTCACAGTCCTCTTACTCCCTCCTGCATTCAATCTCCCATCCCTCTGTTTTCCTGCCCCTGATCAAACCAACCAGCACTTTGAGGTACTTAAGGGGAAACATCAATTAGATAGAGCACAGGTATCAAATACTCCTGCAATGAGATTCTGTTTTTGTATTTAAATCAATTGTACCTAGCTGGAAGGTTTTCACAAAGGTCTTACCTGTAGGATGCTTGGGTTGCTGGAGCTTTGAGTTTATACTTGCAGGACCAGCCTTCTAACCCTACAAAATCCGATCATCTTGTCTCATAAACAATCCTATTCCAGCATGACACCTTGACTTAGGAGATCTATGCACAGAGAAATTAAAGCTTCTTGTGAAGCAGGAAAGAAAGGAGAATGAAGTTTTGCTCTGGTTCCACTGTAGCAAGGACCAAGGGGTGAACTGTTCCCTGTTTGAGTCCTCGTCTATGTTACTTAATGATCATTTCACCCCAATGCCTCAGCTCTCCACCTCTTGTCATGGGCAGCCATTAATTTAGCCATTGTTGGCATGAGGCTGAAGGGCAGAAGTCTTGCCAAAAAAACTGTACGTTAATGAATGTGTCAAGTCTGAACATACACACAGGAGCAGCAATTAATTTGTTCTGTCAGTTCAGTGTAAGCCTTTCATAAGAGTGATTGTTATGTGGGATTAGCATGGCATTTCCATCTGAAATTGCTAAATCTGGCACAGGAGACAAAGGGATGCAAATGTGGGCTGGTGTTTTTTCTCATCTGCAATCTACAGGCAGCCTGCTTTGTAGTCTGTTGCTCCATGGATGGGCAGGAGAGATTGTGTGGGATTTTGATCTAGCCACCACTTGGAAGAAACCATTTATGGGTCAGTAACTGGTAACTTTGGACACTTTGGTTTGGACAAGCTGGGGGTACAGGGCTTAGAGATGATTGCTCTGTTGTCAGGCAGCTGTTTCTGGGCCTGTTTTGTAGGGGAGAGGATTATTGATATGCTCAGAAGAATGCAGAAGCAAATGCTGACTCTGGGGAAGCAGGTGTCCCTGACTTCTCCATGGTTGTCCATGGCATGTTTGTATCCCTCACCACCTCCATCTGATTCCCAGAATGTATCAGCTGGAGCCAAAGGCTTGCTCCCTGGTTTTCAGTCATTCCTGGCAGGCTAGTTCTTTCTTTTTCTTTTTCTTTTTTTTTTTTTTTCTCCATTTACTTTAACAGTAACAACTTTGACTACAGAACAATCATATTGCAAGTTGTGTATGTGTATATGTGTAATTTTTTCTTCAGTATCCCAAAGTTACCTGCACCTTGTACAATCTACTTCCACTAAAAGAAATCCAGTCCCTGCCTCCAGGTGATCTGTTTTTGGGAAAAGCCAGCTAAGCAAGTGCAAAAGAGGTATTTCAGCTAGAGGAAAGCACCAGAGAGCTAATTACATGCTGGAGTGTCCAAGCATACAAGACTTCAGCCACTGAGTATTCAGGGTTACAGCTTTCACCTGGCCCTGGGAAACAGGGCTGTGGGAAAGGAAGCTTTGGGCAGGACTGTGTTGTGTCCTGGCTCTGGCTGTCAGTGTAAGTTCCTCCTGGACCTGTCAGGGTAGAATGGAGGATTCCCTTGTTCCTGGAGCAGGTGGGGATGAGAGGAAGTCCCCTGTTACTGATGGAGCTGAGCCAGCCGTGTTGCTGTCCCTTTCTTCTGTGCTAATTCTGATGCTGCTGGTTAGCCTTTGCCTTCATGGCAGTAAGTTCTTCCCTGTTCTTACCTTTTGCTTCACAAAATTTTAGGATCTTCAGGTTTTTGGGGTTCCTACTCCTCTTCCCATGCTTTTTGAAATGGGTCAAGAGCTTTGAGTAAGGACAAGTCACACACCTGGTCTGTGTTTGAGATGAGGACACGAGGCTGGTGCTGAGTTCTGGGGCTGCTCAGCCTGCAGCAGCTCAGGCTTTTGTGCCGCTCCCCCCTGTCCCCACATGTGCAGCAGATCAGCTAGGTCAGGTAGAGGGAGAGCCCTCCTCGTGCCCTGGCCGTGCTGTCAGGGAGCACTGACGGCTCTGGGGCAGACAGGAGGTTTTTACTCCGTATTGGTGCCAGCAGGTGGCAACAGCGCCTTGCAGCCCCGGCTCCTTGCGGCTTCACTCGGTCCCTTGCAACAAACGGCCGCACTCTCCCTGCCACATCCCCGCTGCTCTGCTACTGCTCATCCCTCTCCTGCTTGGGGCTTCCAGCCCTTCGTGCCGGTGCATGAAGCGGTGCTCAAAGCCAGGAACTCAAAGCTGCTCACTCAGCCTTAAAGCAGACATCTTACCTCCAAAGGAGGGAGCAGCAGGCTGGGAGCACAGGTGGCCTGTGCCTGGATCTCTGTCCTGGGACTCTGGGCTTTCCTGCTGTGTGAGTGGAGTCAAGTCTGGTTCAGTTTCTTCGGTCTACCCTGGGTACCTCATTAAAAATTCAGACACGGTGAGGGCAAACCAACAGAGAGTGGAGTGTGTCATGGAGGGTGACAACTATGCAGGGAGATGGGTATGGTTGCCAAGTGGCTGGGTGACATGGTGGCTGGGTGATATTAGGTCTGGCACCTTAGCTTTGGAGTCACTAAGGGACATGGCAGGGGGGTTGGAATGAGATGACTTTTAAGGTCCCCTCCAACCCAAACCATTCTATGATTCTATGATTATTTGCAGCAGCAGTGTAGGCACCTTGAACCTGGAGAGCCCTGAGAAGTGGTAGCACTTTCCTAGCATAAACAGAGCTGTGGAGCAGAGTGGTTAGCCCGAGAGCTGGGTGTTAAGTGCTCTCCCTAAAGGTAGAATTACTTAGAAGGATAGACGGAGGTCAAACCTTCCTGTAAAATGTACTGCAGAACAACACTCTTGGTGCTGTGGTGCTTGTTCGGAGAGGAGCTCTCTCTGACTCCTTTGGATACTGAAAGGCTGGGGTGGTTTGTGGAGAGCAGTGATGTGCAAGAGCGCTATTGCTGCATGATGCAGTTAAGCAGTAACACTATAAGAACACAAGGCAGGTTATCTTCTTGACAGGAGGATCCTTTTGAATTTGTCACGTTCCCAAGGCTGGTTTTGCCCATGCAAAGTGGAGCTTGTGAGCCCTAGGAAAGAATGCACTTGGAGAGAAAGAAGCAAGAGCTGGGCTCACTCTTTGCTATGGTTTTGCTGCAGTTTGCATCTGGACTTGGCCCCTGAGCTTCTGTATAGCAGATGCTCCTCAAGCTCATGCCAAAACAGTCTCTGCCTGAGCTTGCAAGCTACACTGACAGTTTTAAATGAGGATGTCCTCCCTAGTCACTTTTCCTTTTGGTGAAGATTTTGAAGTGCAGCAGTACCTTACCTGAATTCAACAAAGGAAAGGAGGACCAGAGAGCACTCTGAATCTAAATTGCTCCTCTCTCTGGTGTAAGGCATAGGATATATTAATTCTGCTCTATTTGGGTGCATCACAGCTATTGATAAGAATAAAGTGATTGCTTTGTTTTGGCAGTATTGTCCTGCTCCAGGCCTTAAACGCTGCTCATTGTAGGAAACCCAGGGAGAATTCAAAGAGAAATCCATACCCTTACAGGATAGATCAGACTGAGCTGGTACTGTGGAAGCCCACTGGCTTAGATGATGGCTCTTCAGAACTATGCTTGTATGAAGACCTCAGCAGACTGTTAAAGCTACATCAGTCTCCTTCCTGCTTTCACACTGTATCACTACAAATCTTGCAATATTGGCTGCACAGGGCTGATTTTCTGCTGATATTGTGGCTCATAAGGCTGTCTTGAGTGTTGAGCAAAGAAAAGAGCCTTTATCCCTCAATCCTGCTGGCAAAGTGGAATAAGCGAGAGTGATGCTTGCAGCTGTAAAGCTCAGAGTGCAGGTGACACTCCTATTGGCTCAGCAACCGTTTGCTTCCCACAGCAACTAATCCCTAAATTCAATGAAGATTCTTCCAAGCCAAGAGCATGGAATGCTTGTTTTTCCAAGTTGTGTTTCTGGGTAGTGGTAGAAGGCAGTTCAAGAGGATTGAGCTGAATTCTGGGTTCTTGTAGGCCTCTGTGCTGTGCAGAGGCAGCAACAGATGTGGCTAATTTAATTCTGGAGAGATTTTTGCTCTCCTGATAGTTTCTCCTGGCTGCCCTGGAAGCTGTATGCAGGTGAAGACCATGTGTATCACCTGTTCCCAAACACTTAGAGCAGCTACTGCACCCAATTGCCTTTCAGAGTCATGTAAACACTCCAGCCCAAAGGTTTCTGGGTGAAGTAAGGGAGATAATGAAATTCATGGTCAACAAATGCAAGTTAACCCTGCTTTGGACACCTACTTGATCAAGATCATGTTTCAGCCAGAAGGGGGGAATTGCTTTTGTCCTGGCTATTGTACTTGCCAGATTTGGATACCTTAATGTCAGAATGTTGCCATCTCTTTCTTTTTCCTTCCCCCTCCTTCTGGTTAAGGTCTCTTCCATCAGAAGCCATGAAAACTCTCATAAATGCAGGAAAACCCAGACATGCTGAGCTATTGTTGCTCTTACAGGAGGATCAGTTGATTACCTTCTCTTAGCATTTCTGTGTCTTCTGCAGTGGACTAGGAAGCTCCAGATCACCACAGCTGCATTTTTATGTGGACAATCAACACAAGTGTGATAGTTTCCTAGTAATTTTTCTTGACGGAAAAACTGAATTTGTTTCCTTTTGCTGTTAACTACCTTGCTTGTACTAATACATCTCTGCAGATGTGCTCTGAATGGAAGGTTTATCACATCCAGATGAAAAATAACTAATCAGCTCCCTGAACCAGTCCACAGTGCCAGCAATCCCCAAAATTATTGCAGTGCAATTTGGAAGGATGATGTAGGAATTGGTATGAGCAGCTGGACATGAAGGTTGCTGTAGCTGACCCTGCTGCTAAGGAAAACAGTCCTATACTGCTCTATGGAGTAAGAGGGGTAACTTGTTAACCAATGCAGCCTTGAAGAAAACTTTTGCCAGTGTGGAGTTTGATGAAGTCTAGAGGTGTATCAAGTGTTTAGAAATGTTTTGCTGTGCTCGGAGTGGAAGTGCATCCTAATGGAGGTGCTGTAAGGTATAATAGTGTGTATGAAGCAACCATGCACTCCAAATTTGATCTGTGCAGACTAGAGACATCAGCCTTCCCTTCTTGTCTGAGACCTTGAAAAGACAGGGTTTTTTAGGCCATAGCTGCTGCCCTGCCCAGCAGTAGAGGCTAAGACTGAAGAGCCTGAAGAGGCTTTCCAAAAGTCACCAAGGGTTTAATTACAAGTAGGGTTACATTCTGAATATGCAAAACTTGAGTCTAAATACCTTGGAGCACGTTTAGGGAATGAAGATGTGTACTGGGTCGAGTTCTGCCCGGTGCTCTCACATGCAGCAATCCCTGTGCCTATGTGGGACACGTCTGTGTGCCTGCACACGTCTTGCAGCCGCAGATAAATGTGTCAGAGCTCACAAATGCTGCTGAACCAGTGCAGAAGTGCCTGCATCCACTTCAGGCTCTCTGATTTCAGGATCGTTGCAGGCAGAGGCACCTGCCTGTGTTTACCTGTCCGTGTGCATGTATCCCATACATGAGCGTGAACTGATTCCCAAGCCTTGTTGGTGGTCAGTTGCTAGAATGAGACAAAGGCTTAGCCTCTGTCTTTGTTAATTAGAGCTTGAAAGGGAAGAGAACTCTGATCTCTTGGGGACAATGACCTCATTAGGTGTTTTCTGTCTTTTCCGTTTTGGTGGTAAATATTTTATTTCTGTTTCAAAACAAAGCTATAGCTGTTGAACAACTTAAAACTTTTAATTTCTTTGCATCTGCTGCCTTCTTGGCTATGAGTTGTTTGATCCATTCAGTAAAATGTGTCATTTTGAAGCAAATTAGAAGACAGGAGACAAACAAACCAGTTATATTTACTGAAGTAGCTTCTGAAGCAGATGATGCAGCCTCATCCAAGTCCTAGATGTGGCTAGAAGCTGCTGTCTTACAGTGAGCAGCTGATGAACTGCTACCTTAGTAACAAGTTGGTTAAACTTTTTTCAGACAACATTACCAGAATAAGATTCAGGAATATAGGTAGAGATGTTCTATGATTCTACTCTGAAGCTAACGTTAAATTCCTGCTACAATTTCTCCTTCACCATGTTTGTACATCAGTTCTGGAGTACACCGTATCTCTGCTCTGTCTTTGTCAAAACATATGGGTATCAGAGAAATTGTGTCTACAGTGACAGTGGGCATGGCAGTGGGTTAGGAGATTAAAGAATTGGGTATCAGTGCTAGACTACACCAGAAACCAAAGTAATGGATTGGTCATGGTAGACCTGTATCCTCATGAAGGAGAATTCTCTAAGGGCTGTGGAAAATAAGTTGACTGTGACACAGCCTCTTTGGTCTGCTACGTGACGCTCCAAGGTGATCCCATCAAGCAAGTGATTCAACTCACTACGTAGCTGTGAGGAGCCTTTGAATCAAGGCCTTCAGAAACAAGAAAAAGGTTCAAAAAGCCTCTGTGTTTTACTTGGGTGCCATTAAGCTGCTGCTTCCATGTATTGTTTTCCTATTGCAGCTGGCAAAATATTTCTGTGTAAAAAGAAGTGTTTTGTCCAACCTTCCTGCCTTCCTGTACAGTTTTGCAGCACAAAGCCTGATATTGTGTGATTGCAGAGGTAAGTGATAATTTCACAAACACAGACTGCAAAAATCACATAAGATTGTACATTAAAAGAGGGTGAGACAATGCAGAAGGTGGTTCAGGCTTGGTTTGGTAGCAGGTGTTGGTCTGGATACAGTGCCAGAGTTTTGCCAGAGCATCTTGTCTCTGAAGGGAAACTTCTTATAGCAGGTAGAGGCTGGTGGGGTTGGCTCCCAGACTCTCTGAGGGTTAACTGTGTGTCTTTGGTAACAGTCTGCTTCTCAAAGTCCTTACTCTGTAGGTATTTATAACATGGGATCTCTGTGTGTAGTTTCTGCTGGAACTGTAGGCTGTATGAAGTGGCTGGGATAGGCTCTGCAAGGTGAGACACGACAAAAGCTCCAATCAGAGCCAGGCTGTGGGAACACAATGTTGAATTACCTCCTTGGCCTTTGGGGCTGTTCCCATGCTGTTGCAGGCATCCATGTCATGCAGACCCTCTGCACTGTGCCCACAATTCACTAGCTGTTTTGCTTCAACTACAACTGCTGAAAGGCCTTCCCAGAGACTTCCTTCTCTAACAGTTGAACTGTTTAATATTGAGCAGAAGCTGTCCGCATTTAAACTATCTCTGTGTTCTCCCTGATGTGGCTTTTCAAGGGTTTGTTCCCACTTGACATGTTTATAAAATATTGTCATATCTTTGTGGTCCCCTGGTTTTACTAAAGCTGTTTTGGTTACCCCACCTGAGACCCGCAGGACCTGTGGTGTGGAGCCTGTTGTTCCAGCCAGAACACTGTCATGCCAGGAACAGCTACACTGGAAACAGTGTTTTGGAGTGATAAAAACTGCTTTTGCACTGTTTCCTGTCATTCCTTTGCCACAGGGGTTTTCCCATTATAGATCAAGTATCTAACCATAAACATTCCATAGAAAAAGGGGCTCTGCTTGCACCAACAGCACCTTGGATTGTAACGCCCTCTTCTTTTGTGGTCAGCTGAGTACTGTATGCTGTAGTTTTGTCTGTTTTTACTTACAGAGGCATCATTCAGTGTGAAGCTATATTTTTAATGTGTAAATAATATAGGTAGAATACCATGCGCTACTGGGTGGGGGTTGTGTAATACAAAGTTTGGGTTTTTATACACAACCCTCATGCTTCCAGTTTTTGTGTCTTTGCTGCAGGGTGGAAGTTGAGGGGGTGCTGCATGCTGTGACAGTTGGGCAGGGAAGAACACGTGGGATGAGATTGGCACTCATGGGGAGTGGGAAGCACTGTGGCACTTGCATATTTGCCAGAATTCTGGGAAGAATTATCATTAGTTGAGCAATACTGATATTTAAGCATTCCTCTTCATTTCATAGCCTTACTGAATATTGACAGTTTAGATAGGGCCCCTTGTCAAGCTGTCAGCTGCTGCAGGAAGCTAAGGCATAATTTTTAAGGATTTTTCAGCCATCAGGACGGCAAACGCAAAAATACGATTTTCCAAGACCCCCTCTGCAGGGTCGAGGTGAGTTAGGGGTAGGCAGTAGTAAGTACAGAATCTCTGGAGTCCTGATGTCTTCTGTGGGACATGCCTCTGTGGGACAGGCCTCTGTCTATATTTAAATTTGAGTAAGGCTAGTGGATAAAAGCAAATTTCTGAGAGAACCTTGGAGCGAACATAGCTGGTGCTGGACACGCACAGTCACTGTTGCCATCTTACCATGATCACCCTGAGCTGAGCTGGGGTCCCAGCTGGCATCACTGCATGCATGTACCTCTTCTTAACCCTGCTCCTTTCCCTGAAAAAGCCAGCTCAGAAAGAAGATCTGTTGCTGAAGGGTATGTGGTATGTGCTGGTTTGAGCCAAATTTGGAGAGGGGACTTCCAAAAAGAGTCTCCTTCAGGAGAGCAGATTTCAGCAGCCCCTCCCTCCAAACCAGTTTGGGAAAAAACTTCCTTCGAGGAAAAGGAGCAAGTGGAAAAGACTATTTATTTACCAAACCAAATGAATAGTATTAAACAAATGGAAACCTCTAGTTGCCTGGATGAGTCCGTGAGTCAGGGAAATCCCTCCTTGGCTGCGGTTCAGTCAGATTCAGTCCCTTCAGAGTTCAGGCCCAGTGGCCAGACCTGGCGTGCTGCTGGAGGAGGAGGTGGGGGGGGGGACGGACCCCCCCAGGAAGGTGTTCCGATGTCCTGGACCGGAGAGGTGCTGAACAAGTCCCAGAGAGAGAAACCACAGTCTGTAAAATGCTTCTTACTTCAGCCAACGGGGGAAAAAAAACCAGAGGACCAGACTCCCTGTCTCTTGCTCCCTGGCAGAAGAAGGAAGGGGCAGGAAAAAAAAAAAAAACAAACCCCAGAGCAAAAATCCTCCCCTTATCTTCCACTGTCCCGTTGTTTCTGTTTCTGCCGGAGTCGAAGAATGTAAACAAAACCTGTGCCGGCTTTTCTCTGACTGAATTAAAGGGACAAACTAATTTCTAAGCATAGCAGATGATATGGAATATATAGCATGAAATACATACTTAAAATCACTCTAGGACAGGGTACCTCAGCACTTTTCCAAGACAGCAAAGCAGGCTCCGGCCATCCAGTTAATGGCAGCCAACACGCTCTGTGCTAATCTGTACTCGAGTTGTGTGTTGGATGCTGGCCAGAATGTTCAATAGGTCACATAATAAGGTTTTTTCATGCACTCCATTTATTCTTTTTTATGCCTCAGTTTGGAGACCAGCATTGGTGCAGGTTGTACAGGAGGAATTTATGTGATCAACAACTTAGAGAGGTGTACTTGCCTCTGTCTTTTCTTGAAGGCTACAAGATGACAACAGTTATGTGTCACTTCTGACCTCCTTTCAGAAAGGCTGTGTTTTGAACATGCCAAGAATCCAGTTGCTAATATACAAATTGTTATTTGTTGGGGAGAATTTGTGTTTGGTCTGGTAGAATTTTTTGGCTGCAGGAAACTTCTATTACTAAAACTTTTTTTGTTTCAAATTATAACACAGAAAACCAACATTTGTATGTGGTTTATTGAGATTAAATGGTATAACATATGCACATGGAAGAAAGCTGAGCATTGTTGCATCAACATGATAATGTTGCAACAAGGAGTTGACATTGAAATTAATTTATAAATATGTTGGAATTCATTGGAATGTTTTTTGTAACACATTGAGATAAAATGGACAAGTTCCTGTGATACACTTCATTCTGGACAAACTATTTCTTATCAACAAACGCACTTCATTTTTTTAGCCAGACTATTCGTAGTTCAGGGAGAGTTGCAAGCACTGCTTGACTTAGCCCTGGCTCTCTATGTTAATCATAAAATCATCAAAGAATTACAGAATGGTTTGAGTTGGAAGTGACCTTACAGATCATCTATTTCCAACCCCAGCCGTGGGCAGGGATATAGTCCAAAATGATGGAGGTGATTGAATTGGTAGGAATAACCCATGGCTGAATATGACGGTGTATAATTCCCCCACTTGGCTACCATATGAAAATGACTGGCCTACATCAACTCTGCAAAAGCTGCTCTGGGAATGCAGCAGGAATTACTCCTGTTTGAGCAGTGCATTCATCACTGTCTGTTACACGGGGTAACCTGGTCCCACCCTCACCCTGAAGTCGAGTCCTTGAACAGTGAAGAACAACAGAGAACCTCCTTAAGAGAGAAGAAAGGGGAGGAGAAAGCGTCTCTCTCTGGGTATAGCAACCCCACCTCCCGGTTATTTCATCTTCCTTACAAGGCTAAAGCCAGAAGCTTTCCTCTTCGCCTGGGTCCCTTAAAAGCAGGAAAGCAAACCGCAGGGCTCCCGGTGAACTGCAGCGGGCATGTGGGGCTGACAGAGACGGGGAAGGAGGCACTAGCATGAGCCCTGTGGAAAGCACAGTAGAGGAGGCTGGTGCTCTCCAGAGATGTGTGACAGTAACCTATGAATCCTAAACCAGGTGTCCAGTGATGCAGATCTTCTAAAGAAACATGAAACCAAACCCAAAAAGAAATCACTGAGGGGGAAAAAGTGCAACATGAGAGGTAAATATATTTTTCCTTGGGACAAACTGAAATAACTGGCTGTATTTTGTTTGAAAATCGTCATTGTAACTAGGTGTCTGAAACTGCAGACTGAAAAATGCATTTATTAACATCTGAATAAAGACTGGTCTGATTCTGACTTCAAAAGCAGCATCAGGTTAAAAACTCAGATCAGCAGATGAATTCAGGTGCCTCTGAAGATATCTTGAAATTTCTTTTTAGGCATTCACACCTTAAAGCTTTTTTAAAACCTACTTTTCTGTTTTGCTTTCTCTGCTATTGCTAAATGCTTTCAAGAAGTAGAATGCACATTGCTTTGGGGAAAAAGCGTGGCACAACCAAAACCTAAACTGAGAATATGGTAAACTGGTGAATGTCTTCATCAAGACATTTCAAATGCTCCCATACCCCTTGCTCTTGCAATAGTGCCATTTCTTCAGAAAGATCCATGACCTACTGAGCTGGAATGTCTGTTGACATCTGGTTACTGTAACTGGTATTTGGGGTTCTTTTTTTTTTTTTTCCAGTTTAATTGAAACAAGCTGAGATTGTCTGCACATTCTATGAAGTGTTTCGATGCTCTGACTGTCTAGTCTCTCTGATGGGTAATTCTAGAACTGCCAAATCTGAACTGGAAAAGAGGAAACACCTCGAGAGTTCAAAACTGCAGCCGTTCTGTGGCCCATGCTGCCAGGGATAGTCAGTGGCTAAAAGACACAAGGCTTTGCCCCTTGTCTGTAAGATGGACCGAGACCAATGTTTTGCAAATGTGATACTACTGACTTTAGCATAACTGTATTCTTGAGCTTCTGATTTACATCTTTGCAATGCTAGAGGACTTACAGATTCTTTTATTTACCAGCTGAAATGAAAAACTGGCCTGTGGAAAAGAGCTCCTGGGAGCTCTGACAGACCTTGAGGAGTGAGGATCCCTAGACAGCTCCTACATATTCTCATCAAAGCCATTGGCTCAGCCTCCAGTCCGTGCATGCAGAGGTGTGGTGGGTTCAGCAGTCGAGGATGGAAGTGCTCCGTCGTTCCTCAGTCTTTGCTGCAGAGGTGATGGAGGTTTTTGACAGGTCTCCCACTGACAAAGAGCTTGTGTCGCAAGCCAAGGCTCTCTGCAGAGACTACATAAACTCAAGGCTGGTTCAGGCGGGTGTCAGCTGGAGCAAACCCGAGTACAACGCCCCGGTGCCTGGGGGTAAGCTGGCCGAGGTGTCCACCATACTGCTGCGACTGGGTGAGTCCTGCTGGCACGGGGGAGCTCACACTGTATGCAGCGATTCGCACCAGATTAAGGGTTCTGGAAGAGGCTTTTCATGTGATGATACAGAAGTTTTTATTCTGTGCTTTTAGCATTTCGTTTTGGTTTTGGTGATCTTCCCTAAACAGCTCCTTTGCTTGACTTTCCTCAGTCTCTTGGAGCACTGCTCAGCACACAGCTTCTGCAAAGCAACCTTTTGCTGAGGACTTGCAACAGCTCAAAATCACAATGCAGTCCAAGAAAGCCCAGCAGCAAACTGATTCTGTGTGCACAGGTCTCCAGCTGTGTAACAATTCTCACAGTACTTAGAGCAGTCTTTCTCAGCTGGGCATTTTAACTGGTTTTGCAGTGTTTTCTCCAGATGGGAGTGACTTGATTGCCATGATGCATCTGGCGCCTTCTAGGGCACTGCTACCGCTGGACTTGGGCTTCAGCAGTATCTCACCCAGCTTTAATTTGGGGGTAGTTGCTTAGAAAATGTATTGTTGGAGATTTTATAAAAGCTGCTTTTTAATGACAGTGTGTTTAATTTTCCTTCACTACCTTAGTCATTCAGCAAGACCTGAGTTTTCTTTCTTTTTGCTGGAGCAAGGAGTTGGTTGATGTTGCCTGGCATACGCTGCCATCCAGTGCCACCTCACAGCACAGCAATCGTGGGGGCTTCAGGGAGAGCAGTGTGAAGGTCATGCCTGGAGGCTGTGACATGAAGATGTGCGCTAGAGCTTGTACCGGGTCAATGTTCATAGTTGCCTGGCCTTTTGTTTTCGGTTAATGTAGCATCCTGTGTGCTCTAGTCTAGCTGTTTGTCTTTCGGGAACCTAACATTCTTATTCTTGGAAGTTGCTTCCAACATCCCTCTTTGCCTGCAGGCTGGTATACTAGTTCACATCTGGCTTGGAAACTACCACCAGCATTTGCATCTGATTTCATTACATCAGAGTTCAAACAGGTCTGGTGAAGTAACCATTAGCTATGCCTAACAAAGTCAGGACCAGGGCTGGTCTCCCCACTTTCTCCCCTTCCCATCTGTTTGATATTATCTCAAGTTTCTTTTTAGGGCATAGCTGTGTTTCTTTTTAACTGAGTTTTGGGGGTTTTTTTAATTCATTCTTTTTCACTTTTTGTCTTCTATGCTGACTTCTGTTTTTGTTTACAGTGGTTGTTTGGTCTGGGGAGTTTTTTTTTGTTCCTCTGTCAATCTCACTGTCTATTTGTACTCCCTTTCTTCTCTGCCTGGGTTGGGGGTTGAGATTTATTTGCTTTCAACCCAATCTTCTGTGGATGGCCAGGAACATGTTAAAGGGCAAGCAGGTGTCACACTGGATCTGAAGGAGTCTCCTGGATGACTCTGCTGTTACTTATCCATGTCCAGATGGAATGATTCGGCTGATAGTCTCAGGAACTTGGTGCCTTCTCTGAGCAAATCTGTTTGGAGAGCACCATGTGGTACCCATGCAGTCAGAAAGGTGAGCAGTCCTTCTCAATAGGATGAGGAGTAGTTTCTGTCCTGTCTCTTTAGAAACTTCACTTGCCACATGGCCCATCCCTTTCTTTTCCAGTTTGCTGCTATAACCAGCACAAGGCCAACCGGTATCTAGCCACCTGCAAGGAATGGTAATCCTTAGCCACTTCCTAAGCCGTGCACCAAGCCAGACCAGTTTATGTCCTTCATAGCAGTGCTGAGAAGCCTGTGGCGATGGGAAGCTGGAGTATTTCCTAGCCCACTGGCACACAGAGAGTCTGATGAACTGCCTGGTGGGCCAGCAGAGGGCATGGGCGATGCAGTTGGGGGTCAAGAGGGGGGGACCCCACCAGCGCAGTGAGGCTTAGCAGCTAATTAGGGCAATTAATGAGTGAGACATGGTAAAACCTAATGGTATAGCCAAATGAGGCACCCCAGACCAACCTGCTGTGTGTGTCAGAGGCCTGATTTATCTGAACTTTTATTTCCTCTGGCCAAGGCCCCGGGAATTTCCCTTTGACCACTGCACTGAGCTTCTGCATGTGGGAACTGTCACTGCTGCCCTGCTAATTCCTCCATAATCACTGGAGGAAGGAGGAGAAGCCCCCAAATTGCTCTAAATGTTGCAAAGTTTGGCATAAGAACAAGGACACTGGAGACCAGCACCAATGTAACATGCTGCAGGAGAGGTCCTGGGGCTGCTGGGGCAGGGAGGTTCTCTGAGCACGGGAATGCTTTCCTGTGCTTTCCTTCCCCAGATGCTCCTGTCTTTCCAGTGCCTTGCTGCAGAACAGGGCATATGTGCCTCCAACCAAACCCTGATCTCATCTGGGGCCTCCAGGCACTGCTTGTTAGAAATTGTAACAGTGGCAGGCTACCAAGTGCTGGTCCCAGCCTCCTGTGCCTCCCTCTCAGGTAACCATTTCCTTACATTTACCAGGAAGCCTGTGTGCTGCCTGTGAGGAGAAAACAGCTGTTGAGTAGTCCAAGTAAGGTTTCCTCTTATCAGGGCTGACCATGTTTTGGCAGGTTTCCTCTTGCCGTCAGACAGGACAATCCTACACTCAGAAAGGGCTGGGAGAGCTCAGCTGTGGAATTCTGTACAGCTGGGTTTTGCCTGTGCTGAGTGCCAGATAAATGAATTAAAGATCAGTAGTTAATAACTGTAACAAGCTTCTGATTGCAGTGACATCTTCCTTTTTACCTCTCATATAAATGAAATTCTGAGGAAGATCAGTTGCCGTCTGGCTGGGCCAAGTCACCTAGGTCTTGCAGTGGGATATAAAGCTGTTGGGATAACTCTTCCTCTTCCCAGAGCACCCTTTTGCAGAAGAGTGCAGTGTGTCCTAAATCTAAGCCAGAAAGGGCTCTCTGTACACAAAGGGCCTTGGTCCCATGCGATGTTTGCATTGTATCATGCTCCTACAGCAGCTGTGCAACCTTCATTAAATATCCATGAACTTCTACAGAGAGAAAAATCCCTTGGAAACTGGCTTCTGCTCAAAAATTGTTTGTTTTGCTACAAAGTAAAAGCTTTACTATTGTTTCCCAAGTGTACTGGTTTGAGTTCGTTCACCTGAGTTTCTGGCTAAACACCAGCACACCTACTAGATTTTATTCAATTTTGCTGTGAGATAAGGATTAGGAGTAGGTAAAGCAGGCTCAAATTTTAAAGAATATAAAGAAAGTTTATTAACAGACTTAAAAGGAAGGAGGAAAAAAATTAAGAACCAGAACAAAACTTTCAGAACACCTCTGTTCCTCCCACCTCTTCATTTCTTTTTCAATGACAATACAAAAAACAACACTTCGACTTTCAGTCAGTTTACCACTTCTAGATTAGTCTTTCTTCAGTTCATTTAGGGAGAGAAGTTTCCTCCTGCTTTACCATGTTTACTTCTCCACAAGAAATACAGTTCTTATGGTTTTCAGCCTCACAACTAGCAGCCGCCCAGGAGAAAAAAATCTGCTTGTTGTGAAAAGCCCCTCCCACAGCAGTAGCCTTCTCACAGCTACTACGGTGAGTTATGAGGGTTCATGGGGTATATCATTTTAAGGATGAGTGGTTCTACTACAGCAGCAAAGAAATCCCCTTCTTCCATAACTGGCAACGTGAGTCCTTTTTGACCATTCCCCGGGGCAAGGGATGTGGATTACAGCTTCTTCTCTGTCTCTTCTCAAACTTCTCATCAGGCTGCAATTACTTCAGTATTTACTTGTTTCTGCACAGGTGCCTTGATTCACTGGCTGCACTGGCTGCTGTTAGAACGTCACATCTCCCCTTGGATCATTTCCTCATACATTACAGGGAATGTTTTAGCTTAGTCCCAAATCATGGTTTCACAGAAGAATTTTCAGCTTCTACATTGAAACACTCCTCATGCTCCTCCCTCTCAGCGTTGGCTCTATTTCTGTCACTGACATTCTGAGTCTCTATGCTGTGTTTCTTTAGGTGTCCTCACTCTTTTTTTTGTTTGTGCAGGGGAGGATGGGTGTCTGCCAGTTTTATCTGGGTAATGAAAGGGTTAATTTCTTTCTCAGGCCTCTGCGGCAGTCCCATGATCTCTGCGGGTTATTTAAAAAGTCTGAGCCAGGCAGCAGAAGCAGTCAGTCAAGAGTCTCATTGGCCTCGCTCTGCAAAGTTGGCCCGGCCCGGCGGGGCCGGCTTGGCCTGGGGTGATAGAGCAAGGCCCGGCCCGAGTCGGATGGAGCTTGCCCGGCCCCTGCCCGCTGTGGCTGGAATGTTTGCTGAGCTACATCCAAGCCGGAGAGCTCAGGCCGGGTCCTCCCTCACGCTCAGCTGCACTGCGGCTTTAAACTCCCCTTCCTCCCCCCTCCCCCCCCCC
>VZTJ01003161.1:471563-518655 GCA_013397795.1 Orthonyx spaldingii
CCCCCCCCCCAAGGAGGGGGGGAGGGCAAGGGCCCAGTCTTACCAGAGAGAGAAGCACAGGACTTGCTTCTCTGGCAGCAACAGTACAGGAAAAAAGGGTTTTTTCTCAGATGCCTCTCTCTTAAATATGTTTGTTTTCCCTGGAGGCAGAACAACTTTTAATTGGATTATACACCTATCAATACTCAAAACTAGCTGGTCACTGGCTCTGTTTCTCAGGAAGCAAGGTGTACTGCTTCCTGCACCATAGGTCACTTGCAAGACTGACCCTTCCTGGGTAAACCCATGACACCAAGCTCTACAGCTCAGTCCTTTAGGAGGAGGGTCTCTGCTTGTCCTTTGTATTTTCGTCTTGGTCTTCAAGCTGGCCTAACACCTCCAGCCATTTCCCAGCTGGGCAGAAAACACTCTGGAGGTGAAAGTACATCTCTGTGTGTCGGGTACTTTTGCTGCTGAGCAAGGTAATCAACATCAAATGAAAACATCTCTTTAAAAACATGAAAACGTGCAAATGAACATCTCTTTAACCCTTTGGAGGGGAGAAACAACTCCAGATTGACTCTCAAGTGCCATGAGCATACAATAGCTGAGAGTCTCTTCGTTTAATTAATGTGCAGCTCTGGGTGGATCCTTGGCTTTCATCAGCCTTCAGCATTCTTGAGTCGCTCTCATGCACTTCAGGCATTTTTGTACAAGCCTAATGGGATGCTGAGGAAGGGCGTAGCTCTCAAAAGTTTACATGGATGTACATGCCTTCTTCTCACTTCTGGAGTAAAATGACATGGCTTTGCTTATCTGAGGCCTGTCTTCTGTGCTGGAGGAAAGGCAGCCAGCGTGGGAACAGCATTTACATCAGAGATTACTGCAGCCACACCACTGATACAGGGCCACTGCCTGCCTCTACTCCCTTTAGGAGTCCCAGGCACGGGGCATATTGGGAAAGGAGGGTGCAGTGTTGAGGAATTGCATCTAAATGACCCTAAGCACTCTGCTGCCTGCTTAAAGCCAGGTGGAGCTGGGGTTCAGACTCTTTGGCTGAAGGTACCCCGGAGTGAGCTCAGCCATAATTTCTGCATGGTGGGAGCAGGACTGGGTGCTGTGTGTGCTGACCACTGGCTGTTTGTGTGCAGGGGATGAGCTGGAGTACATTCGTCCCAACGTGTACCGGAACATCGCCCGCCAGCTGAACATCTCGCTGCACTCCGAGACCGTGGTGTCCGACGCCTTCCTGGCGGTGGCTGCGCAGATTTTCACTGCAGGTGCGGTGCCCAGACATATCCGCAGACAGGGCTGGGTGGAGGAACAGGGTGGAGCCACCTCTCTTGGCCTGGCATGTTTCTGGGATAGCCTGGAAGGTGGGGCCTGGTTTTTCAAAAGGCTGTGGGCAGTTTGGCAGTGTGCCCTGCTTTGATGATTTCATGAGAGCTCCTCTCTGCTGTCTTCTGGCAGGGAAATGTCTTGGGTTGTAATATTCTCTTGTAGGTTCTGCCTCATTCTGGAAGGCACCTCCTGCCCTTCCTCCTTAGGAGGTGGTGTTACCTCATTGCATGGGGAGGTCACTGATTCCAAGCTTCTTTGCTCACCATTGGCAACTGCAGATGATTCATTGCATGGGAGTCTCCCTTGTTCCAGCTCACACTGCTGATGCTGGGAGCCAGAATCAACCCATCCCAGGAGAGCTTCTCTCCTCCTGGCTTCCTCTCCCACAGCACTAGCTAGAATTGCGATGGGAGCTGCTGCTTCTCCTTTCTCATACTGGGGGAGTCTTGGTCCTTAAGGCTGTTCCAGATGAGCAGGTGCTTTGAGCTTTCTCCCTGCTTAGATGTGAGTGTTCTGCTGCTGTTAGACTGGTTCCAGAGATGATGGTCAAAAGCAAAAATATGCCCTATGCTGTGTTGCTGCAAGGGAACGTCATCTTTCCCTGGAAACAGTCCCTGTCCACAACTGGAAAAGCAGCCTGTGGGTGATGCCTTTTTCTGGTCTTGGGAATGAAAAATGAGACATGGTAGAAGGGTTGGGGGTTAATTACCTCAGTATTTTAATAGGAATTCCGTCCGATGCACCACTTTGCCAAGGTGAAAGGCCTTGCAGTGCCCACCATGCATACATGCACACCCCACCGTCGATCGGTATACATTTCATAGACCTAATACATTAGCATACCTACCAAAGCGGCCCAATAAGGGGCTTGGATGATCTAATTTCTAGTTTACAGAACACATTCTACTGCAGGAGCCATGGCTCCTTAAGATAGTAGGATGTTTGGTCTCCTAACTCTAAAAAAATCTTGGAACTATGCTGAGTTATCAGACTTAAAGAAGTACAAGTATGCATGGTAATACTTGTGGATACACAGAACTGTGTAAAAGGTACAAAAAAAATAGCAAAAAATCCTTTAGGCATCATGGGAATTGAAGGAAGAGGAACCTTTTAGAGAGATTTATGTCAGGCAGGTTCTGACATGGCTGTCGGTTTTCTGCAATGTCTTCTTGTATTGTCTGTGGAAGGGACAGTAGATGTTAAGGACTGGAAACAAAACAAAACAAAATGGAAAAAAAACCCCAAGGAAAGCAACTTGCTAGCAGCATAGTAGTGTGAAAGCACTGGAACCAGTGACAATAGCATGGGAAGTGTCACAGGATGCAGGGACTTGTCATTTTGGGAATAGTTGCGACAGGATAGAAGTCCAGGTTTCTGTTGTACTTTCAAATAGGCTACCTCACTCAAAACCTTTTAATCCTCACAATCAACTCTGCTTCTTTATCTGAAACCACTGACACTCTGGAGAAGCCCTGACATAGTCTGAAGTGCATTGTGGTGGAGAGCACAGATCCTCCCCAGTATCATAACAGATGGCAAAATAGATCTCTGAGAAGGACTGCCCAAGCAGGGCTTCTGGCAGGTTGAGCAGGGCAGATTTTACTCCCTGGGTCAGGGAAATTGATGCTGTATCATTGGAGATGGATGGAATTGGACTGTGTGGCTAATACTGCAGCCCTCAACAGCCTGTCAGAGCATCCCTGGGGTGCAGCTTGCCTGGCTGGCTTGGGAGTCCCTGTGAGCTCAGAAAGCAAGAGTTGGGAAAGTATGGCAGGAATGTCTCAGTGTGGCTGTGTTCGAAGGGCAGGTGCCCTGTCTTGTCACTTAGTGCTGAGCTCTGCTTGCATCAAGGCTTACAGAAAAACAACGCTCAGGTTGGCAGGCTCAGGTGTGATTTGCGTTGCAGGTGAGCAGGTGATCTGAGATGACTATAGCTGACTTCATTGGGACTGGCCCACCTCCAGAGCTGAGGTGACAGAGAGCTAAGCCAGAAAGCCAGGAATGCTGCAGGTGGAGCAGGCTGTGTGTGCTGCGATGCTGCGTAACCATGGTGCTAGGGAGAAAGCCTGCTGCCTCCTGGGAATCCTGCTCTCAGTGTGTGTTGACAGATTCATTCAGAGCTGCATGGTGCTCTTCAACTTCTCAGCTCAGGAGCCAAATATGTGGGTAGTTTCAAATGAAAGTAGAAATCATGTTCGTTCTAAACCTGGGGTTTCAGGGTATTAAGAAAAGAATCTGGACTCAGCCTCTGAGGCTGACAGTGTTAGAGACTTTGGACTCAAACTCTGTTGACAATGCTGCCCCTCCACTGGGGACACCCTGCTGCAAAAATGGCTGGTGGTGTGCTGGTGGCACGGGGTCTGATTCAAACCTTCCCAGAGCTCTCCATGCTCTGTTCTTAATTCTTTTTCATCTCTGCTGGGACTTGTGGATTGAATTGCTTTTATCAACTTGTTATTGTCATTTCTCCTAGGTAGAAGTCTGCTGAGTGGCAGAGGGGTAGGAACTTGCTGATTTTTAACATTCCTGGATCCCATGGCAGTCTCAAAACACAGCATTTAACAATAAATCCAGCAAATTGGAGTTGGCTGTAGCAGCCAGACATTAATTCCTTTTTTTTTTTTTTTTTTCATAATTCAGAGGAAAGAGGCTCTTATTGAGCAAAGGAAACCAGACACTCAAGTTCAGACTGAGTTTCCATGCCAATTACCAAGTTTATTAAGAAAACAGCTACAGTCTGACACTGCAGTGCCTAGACAGCTTGGGGAGCCCCACTAGCCGCTTACAATGCCTTTCCAGCAAGGAAGCAGGGTGTTTTGACCCTTTTTTGCTGGAGAAGTTTTCTCCTTAATCTTTTGCATGTCTATCTTGTGCATCTGGCCTGGTTTTGAGTCTTCACACTGTAGCTCTGTCTGTGCTTACTTCCTGTCCACATTGTCTACAAGTCCTCACGAAGCCCAAAACTGCCATGAGCAGCCTGTTTCAATGCCTCTTCTTTCAGTGAAGAAATTTTTACTAATACCCAATCTAAACATCACCTGGTGCAATTTGGGGCCGTTTCCTCTTGTCCCATGGCTTGTCATCTGGGAGAAGAGACTATGGTAAAGGCTCAAGCTGTATTTTGTTTCCCTGCTTCCAAACAACTCATCAGTTATTCAGGGGGAGGAGAGCCCATCTGTGTGGAGACAAGCACTGCAGAGCCCTAATCTGCTTTTGATGGTAAAGGATCTGCAACAGCATCATCTCTGTGATGTTCCCACTGGTTCTCAGGTGTGGTCCAAAGCTCCCCTGCAGGTAGCTGGAGACTTTCCCTTGACTTGAACAGGCTTTGGTTTGGGGCCTGGCTGAGCTGATATTTACCTTTGGTGTTTAAACAAATGCCAGAAGGAAGAGGTCACTTGGTGGAGAAACAGAAGCATAAAAGGGAGAGGCATTTTCTTTTCCTAAAGGAAGCAGTTCCGCCCTGTTGGTAAGAGCTGCTAGGCATGAGGGCTTTTTAAAAGCTTTCAATCTGGTTTTTACTGGGTTTGGTTTTTACAAGAGTGCTTGTGCTGAAATGAACCCTTAAGTAACAGGAATGTAGGGTTAATGCTTTCTGAGGAGAAAGCACTTTTCCTGCAGGAGCAAATGGATGTAGATGACACCAACGTGACTGGTGCTGTTGACACACCTGAAGGCTGGGATGACATCCAGAGGGACCTGGACAAGCTTGAGAAGTGACCCATGGGAATCTCATGAGGTTAAACAAGGCCAAGTGCTAATGCTGCATCTGGGTTGGGGCAACCACCAGGATTAACCCAGGCTGGGGATGAGCAGATCAAGAACAACCCTGGGAGAAGGACTTGGGGGTGCTGGTGGGTGAGAGCTGGATGTGCCCTGGCCCTGTGTACTGGCAGCCAGAAACCACCCATGTCCTGGGCTGATCCCCAGCGTGGGCAGCAGGGGAGGGGGACATTCTGCCCCTCTGCCCCACTCAGAGCTGCCTCCAGCCTGAGGGTCCCAGCACAGGAAGCACATGGAGATGCTGGAGGAAGTGCAGAGGAGGCACCAAGATAATCAGAAAGAGGGATGGAGCAGCTTTGCTGAGAGGAAAGGCTGAGAATTGGGGTTGTTCAGCCTGGAGAAGAGAAGCTCCAGGTGACCTAATTGTGGCCTTCAAGTCTCTGAAGGAGCCAACAAGGAAGATGGCGAGAGATTATTTATAAGGGCCTGGAGTGACAAGACAAGGGGGAACGGCTTCATACTAACAGGTAGTAGGTTTAGATTAGATATTAGGAAGAAATTCTTCCCTAGGAAAGTGAGGCCCTGGCATAGGGTGCCCAAAGAAGCTGTGGCTGCCCCATCACTGGAAGTGTCAAGGCCAGGCTGGATGGGGCTTTGAGCAATCTGGGATAGTGGAAGATGTCCCTGCCTGTCAGAAACTGGAAAAAGTGTCTGTTTTGAGATATCTTAGGATGCTTGGAATGCATGGTCGGGGGTGGGTCAGGCCCTGCTCTGGTGAGGTTCTGCCCTGCCCCTGTGCCCCCAGCCCTGCAGTGTCTGCCAGCCCTGGCACACTGAAGGCAGCCCCCCAGTGTTGCCTGACCCAGTCTCTGAGTGGCCCAGAGACCACAAGCGTGGGCACCTGAGAGACCACCTGAGAGGAAGGCCCAGGATGGGCCAAGGCTTTAAGAGGCCTGACCAAGAGGCAAGCACGTTGTCCTTTAACCCTGCTTTCGTCTTGGAGTTTCACATCACTGAAACCTAGCTATATGTCTGTTTGTCTGTATCGTTTCTGTCTTTCTGATTTTTTCCCTTTCTTCTTCTCTCTTCTCATGAAATGCAACATTGAATGGGTTTAAAGGTTTTCTATATTCAATGGGCTGAGTCTATGCAGTGGTAAGTGATGTTATGTTACATTTACTCTTTTGCCAATGTTCCTTAATTTTGCCAGTAAACTTTCATGTGTTTTTTACCTCTTGAGAATATCTGATTGGGATTTTCTCCTTTTCATCTACCCAGAGCAAAAGAACCTTGGTTTTAATGCTGGAATTAAGTGACTGGGGTGTAACACTGCCCATGACAGGGGATTGGAATGAGATCAGCTTCCAACCCAAACCATTCTGGGTTTCTCTGAAATGCTGTTAGAAATGCATCCTGCTGTTCCCTCATCGCTTAGGCCTTATGACTTGACCTCCCTGCCTTGTGCACATCCCTCTTGGCGTTTCTCTCCACCAGCGTATATTGTGTCTGACTGTATTCTCCCAGCCGTAGCAGCAGATCGTGTATCTTTAAGGTCTGATTTGTGAGTGAGACTGTGATGCTGAGTGGAGCAGAGTGAAGTTTATTTGAATAACCTTGGGTATGTGGTGCCCCGAGACTGCACAGTCACGTCTCGTGGCTTCTTCATCTCTCCCCTGGGGCAGACAAGCTCATATGAGCAGGAACGCTTTCAAGAGCATTCCTCTCCTGCTAATTCATTTTACCCTGGGCTCAGCAGTGTTTACATACCTTCAGCTCCATGGCTGGCCTAGAGAGTGCAACTTGTGTTTCTTATTCTTTATAGTGCCTTCTAAGCAGCCCTTCACTTTTTCCATATTCTTTTGTGGGAAGCTGTGAATGGATTGTCTTGCTTGGTGATGAGTGCCTGTTTCACCCAGTGTGGATGACAGCCAGGCCTTTTGAGGATTTTGGAGCAAGACGATTTGTCACTTCTCATGTGCACTGGCCAGATGCAATTCCAGTTTATGCTGAGAGATGCATCGCACAAGTGTGACTTTGAACCCTGCCTAGGCATTGTGGGGGACAGAGGCACTGCCCTCACAGTAGATTGTGCTCCTCGGCCCCTGCCCAGGGAGTCCGTGACAGAGAAAAGTTAATAGAGCTGGTGTCCTGGGAAAGTGCAGAGGAGGGTTGCTGGGGCGTGTTCCCCTGCCCTGTCCTGCCTGGGGCTGGATGGTTGTTGGAGCCCTCCTGGGCAGGGGGCCCAGCTACAAGCATGGTCCAGGTGTTGCAGATGCCTGCTCTTCTCTTGCTTCCTACAAAATCTAGTGAGAACAAAAGCATAAGCTGTGCCCTGCTGTCGTGAGTGAGAAGTCCAACCAGCTGTCTCCATCTTCTGCCTTCAGCAGTGGCAAGAGGACTTCAGACAAATGGAAATCAGGAGAGGATTTCCTCCTCTCCTGCCCCCATGGACCGGCTCTGCTAGTAACAGGAAAGACAGACTGAAGGATTGGTTTGACCCTTATGGGCACACTTTGGAAAGAGGATGTGACCCCTGAGCCCTCCACATCCATCACCAATAAGTGTTAGCCAAGAGCTCGTTCTCTTTCTGCTGTCTGGCGAAAGGGAGGTGGCTTCTCTCTGTGTGCTAGGGAAGCACTCGCCTCATGCAAGTCCTGCAGCAGGTTCCACTATGGAACAGTCTTGGCAAGGAAGCTGGAGCTGAAGGGCTTCCTCTCCATCCTCTGGACTGATGTGCCTTACAGCAAATTGCTTTCCTGTGTGCTGGGGAACTCATGGGTCTCTTGAGCCTTTATCTTTCACACGTTGTGTATACACTTTTCTTCTATTGGAAAGAGAAACTTGGGTTCTAAACAAAGTTAGCCAAGACTGGAGCTGTCTTTCTGTACCAGAGGGACTTCAGTCCTGTCAATCTTTATTACTGCCATTTAAATATCTCAGAGATAATGGACTTGCTTCAGATATTGAAAGAGTGCTGTTGGTAAAAGCTTGGGAATAAGCCAGTGAACTCTTCCCTGGAATTTTGAGTAACTTTTGTTATGTAACTCAAGATGTAAGGAACCACATTTCTGCAGGGATGGAGAACTGTAAAACTGACTTACACTAAAGCTGAATATAAGCCAGCTGAGGCTCTAGTCCTGGAGATACCCTCATCAAGGACTGTAACCCCTTAAAGGCTCTTTCATTAGGTAGAGATGTGTTGGCCTGCACTCGGACAGCCTCTTTCTTGCAGGGAAAACCCCTCTGTCTAGTCTTCTGTGGTTTCATAGCCTCTTCCTGGCTCCTTCTGCTGGCTGTCATGGTGACACAGAATGTGAGAAAGGCAGATAAATAGTGTGAATGTCAAACAGGCAGTGAACTTCCTGAGTGACAGCGCTGGTGTCAGGGACAGTGCAGGGTCTGCTCAGCAAATAAAACCAGAAGAACCGTCACTTTAGCTACATTAATAACTTCCTCTATCTCGGTGATAGTTCCGGTGAAGCACAGAGTATCACAGGGAAGTTGAGCGAATGCTGTTACTGTTGCTGCAGAGCCTCACAAAAGGTTCATCCTTAGATTTTGATTTTACATTAGTCATGAAAAATGTTCTTTTTTCATAATGCTGAATGTATTTTCTTCAGTCTAACAAGGTATTCCTGTGGCTGACATTTGAGGAGTTCCTCTAAAGTTTAGTTCTTTTTTTATTTAAGGAAAAGAAAAGCAAGCATTACCTAAACGTGTTAGTGTGAGTGTCCCTTTTGAGGCACCAAGTGTAGGAATCGTGGAAGTGCTTTGAAATCTGCATGTTTTCTAAAGAAATGTGGAGCACTCTGCTGCAGTGAGAACAGCTCTGAGGAGGCTGGAGGTCCATCCCAGAGTTGGTTCAGGCTACCTAGGGACCTGAGTACAGTGAAGGAAAGAGGAGGACTGTACCCCATTTAAATTGTATTTTTGCTTGCTGAGCACTTCCAGTTTTCTAATGGTGTGTTTAACCCCTCCTGATCCGTAGATCTAGTCATTGCATAGATCTTTCCATCCTCTCACAAAGAAAACATCCTGTTTTCTTTCTTGCTGCAACTCTGCAAGAACAGTTCTGTGTGGTTTTTAAATATTAGAACATCACCAGCCTTCTGGCTACGTTTGGGAAAGACTTTGGACAGATTCCATAGAGACCTAACACTGTAAAATACTTCACAGTATGCTTGATAAATATGGCTATTACAGATATTAAATAAGGAGGGGATGTGCCATTGTGCAGTGGTGGTTCTGCACAGCAGCAAAAGGGTTGTGTTTCCAGGTCACTGGTCCTGACAAAAGCCGGATGAGGGGCAGCTGACTGCACTATTTGGGCATGAAGGATTTATGTCCAGTGGTGTTGGTGAGGCATGGGGAGCCCCCAGGAGGCTGGCTGGGACCTGGAGCTGACCTCCCGTGCTTATCCCTGATGCTCACAGGAAGGTGACTGCTGCTGGGACAACTTCCACAGAGCATGTGCTGCAGGCAGCTCAGCACAGCAGGAAGGCTGGCTTCTGGGAGATTAGATAACTGACTGACTCTCCACCCCTGCACTGTCTTCAGTGGGGTGACATAGGCAATGTTAAAGTAGGCAGAGTGGCCAAATCCTTGAAGCTACCTGTTTTTCAGGTGGAGATTGAGGACTAGTTTACCTTGACGAGGACACCAGCCCTGATGAGTGCAAGTGGAGGGGTGGGCACTCTGCTCACTGGTGAGCAGCAACAGGACCCAAGGAAATGACATGAAGCTGTGTCATGGGGGTTAGATTGGATGTTAGGAAACAATTCTTCCCCAGAAGGTGGTCGAGCACTGAACAGGCACACAGGGAATGTCACAGCCCCAAGGCTGTCTGGAGCTCCAGGAGCATTTGGACAATGTTCTCAGGCACAGGCTGGGATTGTTGGGGTATCCTGTGCAGGGCCAGGAGCTGATCTTGATGATCCTTGTGGGTCCATCCAGCTCAGGATTCTATGACTTCTCTATTCCAACCATGATTCTATGAACCCTCTTGGCCCTGTGGCTTTGCCTCCCTTTGTTGCTTTTGTACCATAATAGAACTGAAGATGCTTATCTCGTATGCTTTGAGTGTCACATTGGAACAGTGATCTAGAAAAAAATAGGAATGCTTTGTCTAAGGGTATTTAAGATTTGTGTTGAAGACAAAAACTCAGGTTGTTCAAACTATTTGAATTCTATCACCTCCTGTGCAGCATGTGCATGGCTGAGAGTCAATGGCAATACAAAACATGGTGGTGCACATCTTCTCTATCCCGATGGTTCCTTTGGGCTGCTTTCTCCAAAGCTGTGCAGCCAGTGCTGAGAGGCAATCAAACCATACCAAGGTCAGATTATTTCATTCTGCTTCTCACTGTGGAGAGTTTTCCCCAATTCTGTTCCCCTAGTATTTATTTTCCTCATGTGGAGACCGTACAGAACTGTGGCTGCATGCTGGCAGTACAGGCACATGTAATGAAGCAGAGTTGTTTCCTTTGATTATTCAAGACTGAACTGAGTGCGTGTACATATGAATGACCTTTTTTCTTTTCCCAGGCATAACGTGGGGCAAGGTGGTGTCTCTGTATGCCGTGGCAGCAGGGCTGGCCGTGGACTGCGTGCGGCACGCGCAGCCAGCCATGGTTCACACCATCGTTGACTGCCTGGGAGAATTTGTCCGCAAGACCTTGGTGACATGGCTGAAAAGGAGAGGAGGCTGGGTAAGAAATGCTTTCTCATCAAACTTGTTTCTGCATGTGGAGACCAGAAAATATCCCAGTTAATGAAAGTGAGAGTGCACTCTCTGCAGCTTTATGCATAAAAAGGCTGTGTGAGATTCTCTTTCACAGCGCTGTGGCCACCTGTGTCCTACTCACACCTGTGCTAGACTTACATAACACTGTTACTGCCTCATGGTCCCATCCTCAAAAACATCAGTTATTGTTGTCCTCAGCTTCCTGCATAGCTGAGCCATAATAATTCAATCCTGACCCACCTGATCTTCTCCAGAGCTAACAAACAGCCAGTCATAGTGGGACACTGTAGGGGTCATTCCTGTGAGGCCCTGGCACAGGTTGCCCAGAGAAACTGTGGTTGCCTCATCCCTGGAAGTGTTCCAGGCCAAGTTGAATGGGGCTTGAAGCAGGCTGGCTCTAGTTGAAGTTGTCCCTGCCCATGGCAGGTGTGGGACTGGATGATCTTTAAGGTCTCTTCCAACCCAAACCATTCTTTGATTCTGTGATACTCTTGGCCAGCTGTTTTCTAGAAACTGGTAAAAAATGAGGCCTGCCAGCTTAATTCTCCTTTTGCCTCTAAGCATTGGATTTCTTTGGTCTCTCTATACCCAATGTGAGCATTGATTCCTGCGGAGGATTGTTCAGAGTAAGAACTTTTTTTTGGTGCTGTGGCATAGCTAGATACCTTTCCAGTGACCTCCCCAGCAGACTGGAAGAACTGGCTGGCTGTGCTAGTGACTGGCAGCTGGGTGATGTCTGTATGCCCTAGGTTCCATGTGCCTGTCTGGCAGGGACACAGACACTCCTTGGATCCTCTAGTGTGCTACCAGGCAGATGCTGCCTGGGGCAAAATATTACCTTGTGACACCACTGAGTTCATGGGACATCTTGTTCCCAAGGTATGCACTCTTTCCAGACTGAGCCACAGCAGCAAATTCCCTCTTTTCCAAGAGGTGAAATTTATTCCTGAGCCATCAGGAAATGATCAGGCTCCTCATCCACACAGATCTGGAGAGAGGGGGATGTCTTTTTCCAAACTGAGTATTACTCCTTTGTGCTGAGACTTCCCAACTGTGTCAGTAGCTGGTTCAGTCACCTGATTTCTTCAGGAGTGAAGACACCTTTTTTGGTGAAGAGGAACTGGGAAAGTATCATTGTTCTGATTTTGGATCCCTTGCAGTTACTAAGTACCAATCCTACCTTAAATCATCCCTGTCCTCTCTAAAACTCTGTCATCTTGAGGCCAACTGACTCAGGGAATGATTTGGTTGAGCTAAAAGTAATCTTTGATTTGAATGCCCTGATCTGTTTCATTTTGCATTCCAAAAATTAATTGTGCCAAGGCAGGTGAAGAGGATATTCTGGGATTAAGTAACAGTGTTCCTGCCTGTGAATGCCAATCCCTGCTTCAGTGTCATTTGAAGCTTACTTTAACTGCATACCTGTAGGGCTGCTTGAAATGTATTCTCTGAAATATTTTAAGATCTAGTTTCGTTAGAACAGAAATGTTGCATAGAAACACATCTTCTTCTAATTTCCAAGTACTTTTTTCTTTGTTTTGGTACAATTTACATGCTCTGATAAGTTAGCATCTTGTTTTAATTTTTGTATTGCTTCATTAGAGTTCAAAACAGAGTGTTTGGAGTGTTCCAAAAGGATATTTTTGGAAAGTTTGTTGCATAGCAAACAAGCTGCAAAACCCATCCCCAGACCAGCAGTGGTTCTGTGCAGCTGAGGGGATACGTCCACCCCATCCTTGTTTCGATGGGCACCACGTTCCTATGGGAGTTACTGAATCTATGCTGGCTGCTCTTGGGATCTGGCCCTAAGGAAGAGAGGCCAACCTCACTGCCCCCCATCAAGCAAAAGAACTGAGAAAGCTGCTGGGTTGTTCTGCTACAGCCCATTTCCAACACCCTTATCAGCAGTTCTGGGCTGTGAGAAGGAAATACTTTCCCTCTAGAAACGAGGGGTCCCTTCAGTCTGGGGAAAGGCTGCTGCTAATCCTCCTGCCATCTTGTGCTGTGCTTCCCTGAATGTTCTTCCTCTTGATCTAGGCACTGCAGCAAGGAATCTCCCAGCCTTGTTCACTCATAGGCCAGACCAAACAGCGCTTTGGTGGAACCTTCTCATCCACTGCCTGGCATGGTTTGTGTTGGTTTGCCTTGGCATGCCATCCTTGTTCACATGGCCCCCATCTCCTGCACATCAGCTTAGGTTGAGGCTGCCAAGAGTAACCACCATGCACTGAGCTGGTCCAGAAAAGACACCATGGAGACTTTTGAAAGGCATTTGAAATTCTCCATTCAGCAGCAGGTTCCCATGCTGCTTCCATAGGGTGGAGAAGACTCCAAAAGCCAACCCAAACCCCACAGGAAGAACAGGAAAGAACCTTTGAGACATCATTTCTTCCTGGGAAGAGTTTGCAGCCTCAGTAGTGGCTTTACAGTAGAATAGAAAGATTGAAATTATTTTAACGGCATTTGCTACAAAGCAGTGCATGTGACTTGAATTTGTTTGAATAATTAACACAGAACATCAAACTGCCATTGCAACAGTTTATCAGTGGCTGGCAAGGCAAAAAGACCAAAGCAGCTTTGAAGTTTTCAATTCCAGTGCCTTATCAGGTGGGCTTGATTTGGATAACAACAGCTAAGGCAATTGTTAAACAGCTGAGCAATTTTGTTTATCTAAGCAAGCCCCATACAAATTTGTAAGTGCTTCTGAGTGCAGCTCCTTTTGGTTAGAGCAGTGAGGTCACTGTCTTTGGGAGAACATAGCAGGACTTTAAGGAGTTCTCATTTTCTCATCTGGCAGTTAACCCTCTACAGCTATAATCAACCCAGGGCATATATTTGGGCCTTGTACTGGCTCACATGAGGCACTAAAGCCCATTAGAGCTTATGTTTCTCATGGATCAGGTACCCTAACACATGTGTTCAGACAGGTACCTGCAAGTTGAGATTTCTCTCAACTAAAGAGACAGTTTGACACAACTGTGTTTTAAACATGATCCCTTGCAGGTCGCTGGAATTTGACAGGTTGAATCAGTTTAGACTTTTTTCAAATGCAAATAGGGTGAGTGTGCTAAGCCATCGCTGGAAGTATTCAGGGAGACCCAGCTTACTTTCCTCCACAATACAGGTAAAGTACCTGTGACCATGGTACCACATTACAGCATCTTCTGGTAACTCTCTTGGCTCTGCTTGCTGTGCTTGATTGTGTTTTTTAACTATAGGCAGCAGTATTTCCACACCTTGGTGCTGACTCAGCTTTCTCCTGTCATCCTGTTTCTTCCCATCACTGTGTGCCTGTATTCCTTCTTTCTGCAGTCTCTGCTTGTCAGTTATTCATGAGCTCAGCTTCTCCTGATGCTCCCAGGAGAGCAGTGGTGTGGCGAAGCACACTGTGCCAGCCTTGCAGACACGGTGAACAAAGAACTGCTGGAACATGTGGGAGGTTGCGTCAGCAGAGCTTTGGTCTGTAGATGACGCTGGGGTTGGTTAGTGTGGCTGTACTCACTAACCAGACTCCGGGATTTGATCCTTCAGCTCCCTTTTCCTTTCTTCTAATGATGATGAGGGTTGGTTAGGCAAGGACCATGCATGTCTTGAACACAGGTAGAAGGAATAGAGAAGATTATTGGCGTATTCATCATCTCTCATGTCCTGTTTTGGGGAGGAGCATTTCAGGGTTGAGAGTCTGCCTTGTCTGTGCTTGGTCAATGAGAGACATGTCAGAAGGCAAATTTGGAAGACTGCTGAGCTAAGCTTGTAAAGAAAAAGCTTTTGGGGCTGTGAACATTTGCCCTCATTGTGATCTGATTATTGTTCCCATTTCCCACCCAAAAGCTGTTTCAGAGAACCACATGGGGTTGATGAGCTAACGGTACACTCCCTATTATGCAACCATAGTCCACATCTTCTGCTAGGCTGGAATTTAACCACAACTCATTTCTATCACTGGCAAAGCTTTTAGTTTTGATTCCTCCACCAGAAAATGCGTTTTTCTCTCTACCTCTGTCCAGTTCACTTTACCCTCTCGATATTTTCCATTTTTTCCTTCCCATGCCAGCTGAGAGCCTATCTCTATCAATTTACTGGGTTTTTTGTTGTTGTTGGAGTTTTTGTGTGTTTCTTTGTTTTTAAATCACTGCAGGCCAGCTTTTCTTCTTGTTAATACTTGAAAGCAGCTGCCCAAGCGATCTTTAAATCTGGCCCACACATCTGGGAGGCATCTCTGCTGGCGTATATATTTCCACAAACAAAGCTGCAAAGCTTGCATTGCTTTAGATTTAAATTGTGGGGTGCCTTGCTTGAATGTCTTTCAACAAAAGCATTAAGTCAAGACAAAATGTACAAGCAACTTGAGCTGATATTAAACAGGACAACCTCTGGGAAGCATCTGACTTGATAGAAAGGGATGGGAATGCTGATACTGCTAAGGCTTCCTAGACCTTTTGAACTGAAAGAAAGTTGTATTTAGCTATCCAAAATGGAAAGTACTGGATAATCTTCCTGTAGCATTTCTTTCCCCAGGGGTGGCTGAAAAGGGGGACACTTTCCCTCATTGATGGGGAATTAGGGAAGTGTATTTTGCAGGGCTCTTGAGCCTGATTTAATAACTTTCAGTGTGTGGAGGTGTCAGAGCCAATATCTGGTGCTGCAGCAGCAGTGGTGAGATGTCGTGGGCTGTGTGGCTGGGACAGCCCGCAGAAGTGGCTGACGTAGGCATCTCTCTCTGACAGTCTCTCTTCCCTCCTCTTTAGGCAGACATCACAAAATGTGTGGTGAATACTGACCCCAGCCTTCGCTCTCACTGGCTCGTGGCCGCTGTTTGCAGTTTTGGTCACTTCCTCAAGGCCATCTTCTTCATCCTGCTGCCTGAGAGATGAGTCTGAGTTGCCAAGCACAACCCCCCTGCCCTATCTTCTCTCCCATTCCAGAAGCAACAAGAAGTAACTGGAGAAGTAATTGCAGATTGGTAATGGCAATCTCTGAAGAGGAGAAAGAGAAGAACTGGGACCAAAAAAAGGCTTGTTCTCCTCTCCCAACAGCTGGGAGCAAATGATCAACCACAGTCTTCTGTTTGCAGCCACCCGAGTCTCTCTCACTATTAATCCTTTCAAGAATCTTGTTTCCCTGGGTAACTTGCATGTGTGGCCTAGGTGTTGCTGGTCCCTGGGCACACTGGTGGCAGCTGTGTGCAGCGTGGACTGTCAGATGGCTGCTCCTTACAGCTGTGTTGCATGCTTATGCTAGCACCAGGCGGAGGGGAGGAGGAAAGGAATATTATTTGAAATGGGATAAGAAAATAGGAGAGGGGAAGAGTCCCTCCTTCACTCCATGTGATTTCCCTTTCAGTCCTCAGACTTGCCTTGTGTGGATTCTTGTCGTTACATTTGTGCTTAAACTTCATCTCCTCCTTTATCCCTAACTCACCTAGGGCTCTGCCCCAGCACAGCATGGTGTACTGTTAATGAGATAAAACCAAACATTCTGTCAATAGATGCTTCCCCCTGACATGCCTTGGAGATTGGTCTAAGTAGCTGTGTGAGGGGCAGGACGAGAGGGCAGGGTGTGTTTTGTTGACCCCTTCTTACCACACTCACCCCAGCCAAACAGGAGAGCAAGGGGCAATGCCTTCAAGCAACAACTTGGGATGGAATTTCATCATGAAGACAAATGTTTTGTCCACTGAAATTCTGCCAGAGCTCAGCATGTAAGTGGGAAAAGCTGGGGGGCATGGGCAGAAATAGGGAAGCAGCAAGTGAACTGGCTGGCGTTGTGAAAGCACTGGGCTGTGCAGAAAGTAGCTGATGTATGTTTCTCCTTTAATCTCTTTGAAGTACAACTTGTAGTCTTCTTTGTGGCAAACAATAAAAGAAAATAAGTGGTATTTTACTATTGCAAAGCTATTGTATTTCTTTCCAGACCAGAGTTAACCATTCCAAAAAAGGCCAGAACAGTGTAGAGACAAACACTCTGGTCATGCTAAAAATATTCCAGCTTTTCCCCTGGTAGAGCATGTTAACATGTTAAAACTACGCCTGGTTCATGCCTGCAGTTTAACCCATGTTGTTGCCATGTCAGAAACACACTGTTTCCACCAACAGACGCAGGGCCTCCCTGATGTCAGCAGGGAAAGGCTGTGGAGCCTCTTCTCTGCCAAAGCCTTCTGGAGACTCCTTGCTCAGTGCCCTTTGAGTAGCAGAGAGAGGATCCCCTCCGGTCTGCAACAGGGCCACTAAAAGCTTTATAGTCCATAGCAGGGGGAGGTGCAGATTTGTTGTCCTAAAGGAGCTTGTGGAAAAGGAGACTTTGGATTTCTGAAAATACCCTGGTTGTGTGCAGACTCTGGCTTGGACAGCTTCACAACTCATCATGTCCAGCCTGCCTTGTGTCTCATTGGAGTGTATGGGAGTTACTGGAGCAGCACAGTTCCACTTTGGGACTGGCAAGGCCTGTCTCAATTTAGCTGCTGTTTTGAAATGTAATACTTAAGGCTACAGTGGTTTTCTTTTCAGTAAACAAGTGATATCAGAGGACTTATTAAGGAACACAAAGAGTTAAATGCACCAATTAAGTGGATTTAACAAAAAGATAATGACAAGCCAAATAAAGCAGCATTGCTGGAAAGGAATGTGTGTGGGTGGGAAGGAGGTTGCAGAGGCAGACAAAGGCTCAGCCTGGAAACTGCTGATAATGAAGAAGTGGTGCAGCTCCCCTTGAATAGGTTTCAGGCTTCTCTAACTTCTGTCTGTCTTCTTGCATGTGCTAGTCCCTTCAAAATACATACTGGAGCTGAACAGTGTGTGACTCACCTTGGCCTCGGTGTTAAAGGAGGGCCCTTTGACCCTTCTCACTCCTATAATAACCACATCACCACCAGTCTTGTCACCAAAACAAACAGCAAAGCAAACAGAATTGCACACACCACTGTGCATTTAGGAAGTAACAGTATTGAGCATGATATAGGCAAGTGTTTATGCTGTGTTCAGTTCTATCTGTAATATTTAGTCATTTTGGAGTACTTCCAGAGGTCCTTTACAATCTCAGCTGTTCTGGGGCTCTGTGATTTTTCTATTCCCTCTTCTCTTTTCACCAGTCCTACTTGATAGGAAACATCAGGGTTGGTTGTTTATCACCCTAATAAACATTTTCCTTTTATATGATTGGTGAAGGTCCTAGGACTAGATCTGTTTTATTTAGTTATTAAAGAAAACCAAGAAAAAAACAAGTACCAAGGTTAGTACTATTGTGCTCCTCCATACCAAAAGCCTGTCTGTTGTTCCTCTTACAGCATCAAAAACTGAAAACCTCTGAACCAGCCACCTCATTCTTTTTCCCCAGTGTTTCCAACCATCTGCTTGAAAAATCTGCTTGTAGTAAAAGTTGCCTTAATTTTTTTTAAAGCTGTTTTCCCCACATTGAATGTTTTAAGTGAGATTTACACACAAGCTGTCTTGGGGGGGCTGTTCCCTGTCCCTAGTGACCTTTCAGTGCACTGCCCAGTTTCATCCCCTCTTGCTGAAGGGCAGCAATTGTGGGGGCAGGGGACAAACCTCCTCTCAGCCTGGGGAGATGTGGCTACTGGTCATCCCATTATGCACTTGCAGAATCCAGCCACATTTTAACTGTCTCCTGCCTTTCTGTCCCACCAGAAAAACTGGAGACTCAGGGACAAGGTGAGGCAAGGTCACGTGGAGGCATGGGAGGTGCTTACAAAGAAGCAGGAGGAGGAAGAAAGGGTTGGATGGAGGTGGGAAAATGGCATCCTAAGTGTTTTTGTGGCGGTGGAATGTTCTGCAGAGGAGAGTTTTGACTATGGTTACAGCAGAGGAGAGCCTGGGGGAACCTGAGCCTCAACTCACCTTTGTTCACAGAAGAATCTGCTCTGGTAAGAATTATCCCACCATCCTTCTCCTCCAACACCAACCTCATTCTCTGTTTCTTTGTAGTGAACCTACATTCAGTCAACAGAAATATCTGCTTTATCACAAAGGAGGGAAGCAGAAAAGCCCTCTTGGCTTAGGAGTTTCAATGATAAGCATTTGAGGAGTACTTATCGTGTCCTAGACATGGCCTTGCCCCAGCCACAGCCTTACTTGTACTTCTCTTATATCAAACACCCACAGCAGGTTCCCCTTCTTCAAAGCAACTAGAGAAAGTAGTCTCAGTCTTGCAGCAGATGTCACTTGTGTTCCTGCACTGCTTCTTCTGCAAACGGAAAGAAAACAGTCTGTGAAGCCCTTAATTTATCAGACTTGTATCTGTACTATAGGCCAAAGGACAGAACAATAGCAACAGGGAGCGAGATGGAGGTTTCCCAGAAAATTGCAACACCAGACTTCCTCATTTTCAGACTCATTTTTTAGACCCTGAGAAAAAGCTCTAATTTTTTTTATTCTCCTTTTAATGTGCAAAGTCTGCAAGTGGGTTTTTTTTGTGCACAATTAAACTGAATATGAAGCAGATTCCAAGTCTCTTAGGTTTCTGAAGAGATCAGGCCCCGAAAGCATTCCAAGGGCTTTGCCAAGACCCTTCGTGATGAGGCTCTCATCAATGTGTGTCCCCTTGAATTTCTTCACTGTCATTTTTTTAGGCCTACTATTTATAATTTTATTGGCATAAATGTGCCACAGATTAATTATTCTCTTAGAGCAATGTGAAAACAATGCATGCTACTAGATTAATGACAAGAAAACAGCAATTTAATGTACTGCTGGCTGAGTCTACAACTTTCTTCTCTGCAAGTGGTTTGACAGCTGGAGTTTAAATACTCCCTCAGGAAAGCCTGTAACCTCTTTAAACATTCTGACCCACTGGGATTATGAGCCCCCAGCACAGCTAAACAGAGCAATCCTCAAGTGAACTTTACACTGTCACCAGGACCTGGAGATGCATTGCACGTTCAAGCAGAGTCTGTGGGAAATGGAGTGCCCCACGGTCAATCACATGACATGCAGACCATGTCCAGGCAAGGTCAGATGAAAAAAAAGCTTCCCCTCTCACAGAAGGAAGAAAAGAAGGAGTTGGGAAGGGGATTTCCAGCTTCCTTACAAGCACATTTCAGAGCTTTAACTCAGGAGAAATGCCCTCTCTTTGCTTGTAGACCAGCAGACAGCACTGAGCTTGTCTTCTCCATCACTGCAGGAAGACTTCTCTATGTACTATACTCTGTATACTATTATACTTCTCTACTGGTGTCAAATACAATCCCCTGTTGTTTCCAATTTTCGTTTCTGTCCCTATCTCGTGACCTTCCCTCTTGCTTTTGTTGAGCTCTGTGTTTAAGCAAGATAAACTTTTATTCCCCATTCCCTGCTGGAGTGTAACTCGCACTGGGCTTCCTCTTGAGTCCCTTTCAGTCACTTCAAGGGCAACTGGTTTGAAGGGCTATGGGCAGCACCAAGGACCTTCAGCATCACTAACCTGATGGCAACTAAGAGTATGGGCTACTTTGTAGGACCAGCCCTCACAGTCTCACTTAACTCTCATTAGGCAGGAGCTGGAGATTCTGCGCTGGTCGTTGCTGTGCAGATCCATTCTCCCAATGCTTTGTGACACTGTCCAGGGAACAAAACCACCTGAAAGTTGATCTTGAAGCCCTCTCAACATTGTGGTGTTGCCATTTTACTCCTGATATGGAGGTGTGAGTCAGGGGCTGTGCAGTGCAACTGTGGGAACAGTTTGTACCTGTTTCCCACTACAGCTGAGCCTGGATAAGCTAAGAAGGGGATTTAAACCCCCCCCCAAAATAGCCTTTTATTTTGATCTGCTTGGCACTTCAAAAGAACAATTCAATCACCACTAAGCTGCTAGAACATACTTTGCTCTCAGTTCCTCAGCCAGAAATGGCCAGACTGCCCTTTTAAAACTTGGCACAAATTTCTGCCAGCTAACTCCCTTGCCTTATGCTGTCAGCTTTCCCTCTCAGTTCACTGGCATTGCTCCTGAGCAAAGGTGTCTGATCCCCATGGCCACCTGACCCAGCAGATTGTTTTCTCCCCCAGAGAAGGCAGCCCTGTCCAAACTGTCTGGTGGCTGTGGCAGAGCTGGGCATTCCCCTGAATGGCATTGTACTCCACGGCCTGGTGTGTGCTCCCTTTGGTTAGGACAGGCACATGCGTTTCTACAGGGTGGAAAAAGAGAAAGCACAGCTGGCTTTTGAAAGGGAACAAACTCCAAGGATTCAAAGCCTCTCCTGCTGCTGAAAGGCTGCTGCCTTCGAGGTTTGGGTACACACTGCTGCCACTCCTGGCTGATGCATGCCGTGAGCCTGTAATCTGTGGCTAATGGTAGATTACTTGAACCTGCGAAAAGGTGCTTGGAATATCTGTGCCCTTGAGTTTTATGGCTTAACTGGAGGAGAAGAAAAGCACTACTAAAAATACATGTTCAAGCTAGCATTTTGCCTTGGAGGGAGAGCGATGAATTTGCAGAGTCAAGCCCAGGCTGTGTATTATTACAAGCAATAAACCTACTGGAGGCTGGAACTAGTTTGAGCTAAATTGTGAGGCACCCTTCCCAAACCCTGCAGCACATGAGGGGGAAGACTGGAAAAATTGTACAGCAGCTTTGCATAAATTCAAGCAGTTTAATAAAAATAAAAGGTTACTAAAATGGCTTGTGTTGATGAAGGATTCACAGCCTTGAGAGGGTTTCTGTGGGGATGAAGACTGGGTGGAGCAAGGATGTGTGGGGCAGCTGAGTGGGATGTTCTGCCATCAGAGCCGGCAGAAAGATTTTCCTGTCAGTTTTAGGCTTCAGCTCCAGTTTCAGAACTGGACCTGGAGGAGAAGGAGCACACAGACATCCAGGGATGCGTGAGGGCACAGCAGCTGGGAGGAGGCAGCCTGGCCCCCACAGCAGGGCTCTGGCCCTTCGGATCACTGATGTTTCTCACCACAAAGGGCTGTTTCTGTTTGCTGTCTCCCACAGCAAACACAGCTCCAGGGCTGAGCAGAAACAAAGTCTTGAGGACACCAGGAGCCTGAACTGCCAACATGCCAAGATTAATGTGCAGTGACTTAAATCAGCTCGTTTAGGAGTTCATAAAATGTGAAGCACTGAAGGAAAGGAGAAGGGAAGGCTGTAAGGAGAGCAGTGTGGTCCAGGAGTATCCCATGGATTCTCAGTGTACTTTCCAAAACCCAGTTATCTTGTGGAGACAGCTTCCTAGCAAGAAGCATTTGTTGACTGCATATATTTCTGTCTGCAGACATAAAAATTTCACTCAGCCCTGTGTTTGAAGGGAAGAAGAGCAGCTGAGAAAACATTTGCCCTTTTTCAAAGAGCTTTATTTACTTTGGGATCAGAGTGATTCAGCATGGAGGCACCAGCCGGGGCTGGAGGCAAAGCTGCACTTCCCTTGAAGACAGAGTTAAGGATTATATCAAAAGTGGCATTTAATCCTACTATCTTTCACTTGAAAGATTTAGCCAAGTGCCTCCAATTTACTCCAGAAACTTCTTAAAGCAATGTCCTCGGGCTTTGAGGGAGTAAAGTACTGGATGTCTTGACTGAAGGAAGCAAACCATGTGCATGGCCCTCCCTGCCCTGTTACCATGTGTAGAGCTGAACATTCCCATCCCATGACCAGAAACCAAGCAAAGAAGGAAGAAGGGAGCAACTGAGTGAACAGGGTGATTTAACACCCTAGACCCAGCCTCTTGGGATAACACAGGACAGCACAGTTGGCCTCTGCATTTGCAGGGCATGTCACTCCCAGGCCGACTCTGTAGGGGGAGGCTCTTCCTTCCCCAGGGGTTTGGTGCTCGCAGTGCTGGCTTTGGGACAGAGACCCCAGGCAGGCAGGATCCTGAGCTGCTGCGGTGGAATCATCAGTGCCAAAGTGGGACAACAGCCTCTAAACTTTGTCTCCCCCACCTTAGCAGACTTTAACTTAGGGAATGCAATTCTAGTTTTCAATGCTTGGGAAAAAACAGTGAATATCCAGCCCAGGCTCTCAGTGCCAGACTGCACAGGTCCATCTGATTTTGTGTGTCCCTTGGGTGGCCAGGAGCCTCAGACCAAGGGGTTGGGCCAGGCCTGTGTTGAAGCTGCTCAGAGGAGAACGAGAAGGTGCTTGCACTCACTGGTGCTACTGCGAGATAGCAAAAGACAACTCAGCCAAAGCCGGTCCCAAACCCCATGGTTGTGCTGTGTGATAAAAATTAGGTGAAGCTGGGGCTGTAGTGAGTCAGTGGCAGGCACAGAGCTGCGTAGGGGAGTCAAGGTTCAGCAGTGCCCCAGCACTCGAGTCTCAAAGTGCAGGGGGGCATCAGTGCATGTGGTTGCAGCAATTCTGTACAAAACCAATAGCACAAAACAGCCTCTCTGATAAATCCTGGGTATAAAGGCCATGTTGGATGTGATTTGGAGCAACCTGGTCTAGTGGAAGGCAACTCTGCCCATGTCAGGGAGGTTGGATTGAGGTGGTCTTTAAGGTTCCTTCTAAACCATTCCGTGATTCTGTAAATTGGTGTAAATGAGTTGGCTCTTCCATGCTGGTTTATCATCCCCGCCCTCTACAGAAGAAAGTCTCCCCTGGGTGCTTTGAGGGAGCTGCTTTCTCCACCACCTCTTGCTGTGCAGAGGAGGTGTGGGACTCACGGGAAGGTGGGACATGCTGCAGGGACATGTCTGTGTTAAACCTCTGGGTGGTGCTGACAAATCGCCTCTTCTGTCTTACTGCTGCCCAGCGCCCAGGGCTGGGTTTGCCTTGACAAACAGGGCTCTCTGAGGTCAGATGGGCACTTCGGGAATAGTCTCCTATGCAGGTAAAACAATCAAACTCGTGCTGGGTAGGGTGAGACTTCCCTCTTTGGGAGGGAGAAATTTAGGTTGGATATGAGGAAAAATTTCTTCACTGGTGTTCGAGCATTGAAACAGGCTGCCCAGGGCAGTGGTGGAGTCACCATTCCTGGAGGGATCTGAAAGATGTGTAGATATGGCACTTGGAGATATGGGTTAGTGGTGGCCTTGGCAGTACTGAGCTATCAGTTCGACTCAATGATCTCAGAGGACTTTTCCAACCTTAATCATTCCATGATTCTATGATTAATCCCATTTTGCATGGCTGACAATTCCTGAAAGTGGCCTTTGCCAGATCATGAGAGGCAGAGACAGCAGAGCAGGGTTAACCTGCCCCTCTAAAATGGGCAGGTTATGGGGGCAGGACTGCCTGCCCTGGCCTGCTGTAGGAGCCTGGTGTGATAGAGAGCAATAGCCTCTCCTGAGGAGGCTGTGGGCAGCCTGATTTCCACAGTCTGGAGCTCGAGGAGCTGGGGAAAGTCCCAGGGTCATGTCCCTGCAGACCCCTCATACACGTCGCCTCAGGGCACCACTGGGTCCCAGACAGAGGTGTCTATACACAGCACAGACAAATGGGATTTACAGGCACCAGCTTCCCGGCCTTATTTTCCAGGAGCAGGAGTGCAAAGAGTGCACAGAAGACTGAGAAAAACAGCTCTAAAAGGGGAAAAGCATTTGCAAATGTGCCTGTTCTCCAGGCACTCCTGGGAGAACATAAGGAGAATGTATGGAAAAAACCTGACACCTTCATCTCCTCCTTTAGTAACAGTTCAACCTGCTGAAAATACATTATTTGACTCAAAAAGCCATCTGGGAACCTAAACATTACCCTTATCCCCGTAGCTCCAGCCTCTCCCAGCCAACCCCAATGCCCACAGGCAGGAAGGCCTCCAAGGCAGCAGCATGATGCTGAGGAGACCCACCACACAGTGAGACAGTCCATTTTCTGCTAAAATGTTTCTAATTAAGAGCTCTGGCTCCCTGATGATGTGTGTCCTATAAAGCACTAAAAATAAAGCCATTAAATAAAGGAGGCACTGTTGCAACTCTTGAAAAACTAAACATATCAGAAAAAAGAAGGCACATTAGAAGGAAGCAGAGTTTGGACTGCCTTTCCTGGCCTGGGATGCTGCTTCTGCAGATACAAACATAAATGGGCATGGATTGTGAATGCAACTGAAGCCATGGGGTGGAGTTATCCACGCAAACTCAAACTCTAAATGAAATCTGAAGTTTGTGCCCTTTGAATGGCAGCCACGCCACTTTCCCAGCCAACACCATGCTCCAGAAAGCAAAGTAGATGCAAGAACAAACTCGTGTCCATTTTTTATAATTCCCACTTTAGCTTTTCTTCCTGCTTTTCTCCACCACCACTCAGCCAGCACAGCCTCAAGAGCAGCTGCTAGTCCTCCTGCACCTCTGCCCTCTGCCCACCCACTGAGATACTGGGATGTTGGGACACTGGGATGCTGGGATGTTGGGATACTGGGATGCTGGGGTACTGGAATGCTGGGATGCTGGGATACTGGGATGTTGGGATGCTGGGATGCTGGGATATTGGGATGCTGGGATGCTGGGATGCTGGGATATTGGTATGCTGGGATACTGGGATGTTGGGATGCTGGGGTACTGGAATGCTGGGATGCTGGGATATTGGTATGCTGCGATACTGGGATGTTGGGATATTGGGATGCTGGGATGCTGGGATATTGGGATGCTGGGATGCTGGGATTCTGGAATGCTGGGATGCTGGGATATTGGGATGCTGGGATACTGGAATGCTGGGATGCTGGGATATTGGGATGTTGGGATGCTGGGATGTTGGGATGCTGGGATGTTGGGATGCTGGGATGTTGGAATGCTGGAATGCTGGGATGCTGGGATGCTGGGATGCTGGGATGTTGGGATGTTGGAATGCTGGGATGTTGGAATGCTGGGATGTTGGGATGTTGGAATGCTGGGATGTTGGAATGCTGGGATGCTGGGCTGTTGGAATGCTGGCAGTGATGTTGCAATGGTAGCAGCCATGGCAGGGACACCTTCCACTGTCCCAGGTTGCTCCAAGTCCCATCCAACCTGGCCTTGGACACTTCCAGGGAAGGGGTAGCCACAGCTTCTCTGGGCACTCTGTGCCAGGGCCTCTCCACCCTCCTAATACCAAATCTAAACCTGCCCTCTAATGATCCTTTTTCATCCTGTAATCCATGAAATTTCTTCTGAAGACTGTTGAAGAGAAGATAAGCAAGGATGCTATGCAATATCTCCTCATGAAGGCAACATAATTAGACCGAAACCTTGGTGTCAGCTGGATCTTAAAGGTCTTTAACTTGCAGTAACTCTCATTAAATCCTTACCCTCATTTAAGGTATTACTTCCAGACAGAGGGAGATCCTCCTAGTTTAGGAGAAAAAAGTATTCCAGCCTATATTTAATTTTAATTCCTGCTGCACACTGAGTAATTTTTTGGTTTCCAAATTACTTTTGGAAATACCAACCTGTCATTTCAGGAGAGCAGACTCTCTTTGTTTCTCTTACGAGTGGAATTATGATTTATTGTGGTCAGAGAGCTACTGAGCCAAATGCTCTGAGCAAAGGTGCACAGCCAGTCCTGGAAACATGAGGCTTTGGATATGAAGCTGTTGGTGCCAGAAGGTGTGTTTAGCCCACAGCCAAAATAGAGGGATAGGCATTTTAGAGAAATTCAGTAATTATCCAGCACTACAGGACACTGCTTCTTCCATGGCACTGCTTTCACCACTGCACCCATGTGTCAGGAGGGCACTGGCTGCTCCATGGACACCGCTGCTGGTTGCCTTCCTTGCGCCAGGTTGGAAGTGGGTGAATCCACACTTCAGGTGCATTGCTTTCCTGGTGTCTGGCTGAATGCATAGAATCAGGTTACAAAAACCACTGTAGTGCTGGAAAAATCCCACAATGCTTGGCCTAGTCTTGTTTCAGAGGAAAGGTTCTTTCATTCAAAAATGATCATTCACAGTGCTTAGATAATGAATGTGGGATTAAAAGAAATGTCTCCATGTCTGGATACTCCAGTGCTTTAGACAGCAGGAGAATAGTATTTGAAGGCTGGGAGACATAAACACACAGAAGAAAGTCCCCTTTGGGGCACCGCTGGTGCTTGTAGCCAGGTGTGGTTATTGATGTCCATGCTTGAAATACTCCGCAGCATCAAGGTTGACCTTTTTCTTCTGTTGCTTGCTGGAGGCAATAAATTTCTTCCTTTCCCCTCAAAACTAAAGGTTTTTGGATCAAATACGCCTCGCCCTACCCACCAAACCCAGTACAGTGACCACTGCTCTGCTGAGGCCTGGGACAGACTGTGCTTGCTGAAGCTATAGCCAGGGCCGTCTTCTGGTGCTGGGCTCCTGGTTTTGGCATTAAGAAAGTCCAGGTGATGTCTTTGGTGGTGACAATGCAATTCCTGGTGATGGTGCCACTGTTGGTGGAGGTGCTTGGTGGTGATGCCATTCTGGCAGCTTTGGAGTGTAAAATGTGTGTGGTGCCCACAGAGCTCTGCTTCTCAGCTGCCTTCCCACGCCTCTACTGCTTTTCCCAGACTATTTTCACCTGTGATATTTTTCACCATACAATGGCCAGGCTTCAAATCATGATCACTGTGCTGATCTTGTTCATTGATGTCTCTTCCAAGACAAAGCCATGAATTTGTTTTGACAAGCTGGTCTCCGTGGGCATTGCTTTCAGGCTGCCTGCAGGTGTGCTGCCTCGGACATGTTTCAACAGTGCTGCAAACAAGCAGCAGTTTTAAAGAAAAATTAAATAATCAGGCCAGATCTTGTCAAATCATCTCACCTGTTGGATGGAATCTGTTTATTTTATTGCCTTAAAAAAAAAAAAGAGAGAAGCCAACAAATCTCACTGGAGGCATGCATGCTTTCATCCAACAGCTGCTGCTAACACATCTCTGGACTTGGGAGAAGCTGAGCATGGGCTGCCCCATATGAGAGGTGTGCACTTCTTGCAGGCTTCATTGTAGGGAAAGTTGAGAGGCAGGTGCACAATATCGAGGTCAGGGGCTGCATCCCAAGGTTTGGCTGGGGAGTCTTTGCAGAGGAGAGACAAGAATGAAGAAAGAAAAATCAGGGATCTGTGCGCTACAGCTTTCAGTGAGCTGCTTAGAACGGGCTGAAGGTGAACAAGAGGCACCTTAGCAATGTTTTTTGGGGCTATGTCAGCTCCAGACCACAGAAGGAGCTAACAGCAGTCACAGAAAGTAGCTCTGGCTTAACATGTGCTCTTGGTCCCTCACTAGACACAAGGGAAATTTCCAAAAGACCCATGTCTGCCTCCTTTCTCTGGTAGTGATTTCAAAAGAATACCACCTTTCATAGTGGGAAGGAGAAGTTAAAAACCTCGAGGTAAGGGACTAAATTCCAAATTGCATTAAGATACCTGATATTGTAGGCTGGCTTTTCTCAGGCACCAAGAATACACCATTCCATTTTACTTAGTGTGTGAGATGTCCTCTGAACGGGGACACAGGAAGGTGGGCTGTATGCAGTGCATAAATCTGGTGGCCCTTGTAGGTTCAAACCTTGGCCAATAGCTGGTATGGACATAGCACTGGATGTGGAGGTGGTGTTGCTGCTCCTTCCTTCCACAGCTTCTGCCCTGGTGCCACCATGGAGGGCGGGAGGAATGGATGGATGGATGGATGGATGGATGGATGGATGGATGGATGGATGGATGGATGGATGGACAGACAGAAAAGGCTACACTGACTTTGGCTGAATAGTTTTCTGAATAAGAGATCCGTTTTGCAGGAGTTGTGAATACAGTGGTAGCTCCCCAGACAAGCTGCTAGCCTGGTACAAAGCATGGCATCACCAAAATGTTACCACACCATACAGAGCTTCACCCAAAAAACGGAATGCAAAGGGCTGGTCATCTGAAGAGATGGGAATAATGCAGGAGATTCTCTCTCCTCTACTCCCTCTCCTACCAGGCTCTGCATGGAGGCTGGTAACACCAGGTGCAGGTGGGTTGAATTTCAAAGGGAGGAGCAAGCTGTTCTCTGGTGCCATTCAATTTAGAGGAGCAGCCAGGCTGTGTCTGGCAGAGTGACAAAGCTGCTTCTTTCATGACTCATTTCAGGAGAACAGCTTTGGTAAGCAATAATTTTGCACTTCTGTGATTTCAGAGGGTGTGAACTAAAAAAACAAAAACAAAAGCAAACAAACAAACAAAAAAAGCATGAGTTGAGCCCTCCTGAGAACAGAGGCCACCTGACTGAGGGCTCAGCTGTGCACTTTGAGCCAGGAGTGGGGCACGCTGCCGCCCATGTGCCTTGGGGCAGGCCAACCCAGGCAGAAATGGAACTGCCTCAGCAAAACCAGGCTGGCTGTTGTTGAAGCAGGTGGCTGGGAACTCACTGCAGGAATTCGGTGTAAGGATGTCCTCCTCCCACTCACCTGCTCCGTGACTCATCCCAGTGAGCTCATCCAGGAAAGGCAGGAGGGTGTTGCCAGCCTGGCTGGGTGGAAAGGCCACAGCTGCCCCGGGAGGCGCTGACCTGCACCCATGATGCTGCCAGTGGAATGGGGAGCCTGAGTTTCACAGTGTTCAACAGTGCAGCAAGCTGCGGGGGAGCCCTTGTGTGGGGTGCCAAGGTGGACAAGTAGAAAACTCCCCTATTTCTAGCCTTCTCTTTCCTGTTCCTTCAGGGACAACAAAATCAGCAAGGGCAAGGCAGCCAGCATGCCCATGGAGCACTGGTAATCTTGTTTTATCCCCCTGGAGTGCACTGAGTGAAGCCATGAGAGCTCCCCAGTGGGAATCTCATGGGCTTTTAGCATCTCTGCAGCACCGTGACGGGCACACACTGTATGTGCACTCCCACCTCTGTTGGGAACATTCCCAGTATTACCACCTCACTTTTTGGTGCCATGACAAGCATTCATAGGGATCACTGACACCAAAAGAATGAAAGACTGCCATGGAAAGACCAGACACTCCAGTAAATTTTCAAAGAAAGATTGTTTTCTTTCCACTTCCATCTTGAAAGCAAATAATTTTGAAGCCCAGGAGAGTACCATTAGCCCACCCGCTGGGTTTTTGCTCTTCATTGCTCCCTCCATACACTGCTTTTCTTTCTCAGTTGTCTCTGATCAGCTTAGGAGATGAAGAGGAGCTTTGGAAAGGGTAGCTGAAGCTGCAGCCTGGGCTGCTACTGCCCTCTCCTGGGTCCAAGCGTGGCCAAGAAACCAAGAGATGATTTTTTAAAAGAGATTCCTGCAAGCCTGGGCACAGGTCATCCTTGGCAGATCCTCTTTCATCGTTGCAGGGAACAGCACTCTGAGGGTGCCAGGCCCAGGGATCCTGCCCAGGCTGGTACAGGGCTGGCCTGGCTGCGCCATTTGAAGGCCTTTTATGAGGTCCCTTCAGGAATCCCAGCAAAGTTTATGGCAGGATTATCAGCTTGGGGTGCAGCTGTACCCAGTATTGTGGGAGCTCGTGGTTCCTTGCCTCATTTGCTGCCTGTTCTGTCCAGGATGGTTTTATTTTTATTAAACCAAAAAGCCTTCTAAATAAGACGCAATGGCTGATTCCTCATACTCCAGACAAGTTCCCAGCTCTGCCCCTCACCTTGGCTCCACTGTCAGCTAAAACAAAACCTCGTATTGCATCTTTTGCTCTGTCTTACCCATGCATTGGCTGACCCCTTTCCAGGACCCTCTCCTGGCTGGAGGGCTGTGCACCAGCCACGTGAGCACCCAGCCCTGAAATGCAGGAGGGATCTCCTGCTTCTGCAATGAAGTGGAGGCACCCTCCTCCAAAAATCTGAGCCTCTAGGGTCCTATTGCTTGCTTCTCCAAAAAGTGGCAAAGAAATCATAGAATACTAGAATTTGTGTTGGAAGAGACCTTAAAGACCATCTAGTTCCACCCTCTTGCCATGGGCAGGGACACCTTCATCTAGGTAGGATGCCTTCCTCAGGATTGTTCTGGACAGAAGAACCTATGTGGGTGACCCATGATGGGTTGGGAACAGTCCATGGGCACCTACAGATAGCTACAGTCAGAGTTAATGATAAGAGGATGGTGGAGCCTCCCCTGAGAGCCTTTAATTCAGCAATTGGCTCATGGTTTCGGAAGGCACTTAGGGCCTTATTCCAGTGTTAGTGCCTTGTGAGAGGCTGGGAGCTCAGTGCTGGAGGGCTCTGAGGCTCTGGGGTGTTAGTGGAGTCCTGGCTCTCTTCTCGGTGGAGAACAGGAGAAGGTGGGGTCAGTGGTCTCTCTCTTCCTCCAGCCTGCCCAGAGTGGCAGGCTCGGAGCCAGTGATACAGACGCACATCTCCCAGAAAAGTCAGCACAAAGCAGAGAGAAGCCCTGGGAAACAAGCTGTGGCTGAAGTCCTCCCTGCCACTGAGTGGCCAGCCCGCAGGTATGAAGCACATTTGGATACCAAAGACCTCTGCAGATGTGCTACCACAAAACCTCGTGGTGGCCAGAAGCAGCAGATGGACATCCACGAGGTGGTGCCAGACCAATGTGAAGGGAGCAGGGTGTCCTGCACACCCCTGGGTGGAAGTTCCTCACCTTTTCCTTACTCATCAGCCCAAATTTTTGCTTGCTTGATATTTCAGCTGCTGTTCTGTTTGTTTCGGTGTGGTTGTTTTTGGGTTTTTTTCTGGAGTTGACTCATATTGAAGTTGGCTCCACACATGGAGCCACTCATGTTGCTCCAGATATTTAAAAGCCAAATCAACCCACTTACTGCAAACATCAAGTGTTAGGAGAGCTGTGGAAGAGAGGAGTTTCTGTGGTGTGACCTACCTGCCGAGTAGAACCAGCTGCAAACCACAGGCACGAGGCCACCGTGATGGGCAGTGGGACATGGGCCAGGTGGAAGCTGTGTCCCACTGCCTGTGCTGGACCACGCAGCACCTCTGGTCTCCAGTGCTGGGCTGAAGAACAAGCTGCGTGGGCAGTAATTCTTCCCAAAAATGCTCTTCCAGGCAGTGATGGAAAACTCCATCATGGGCTATTAAATATGAAGTCCCTGAGCCACAAATCCTGCCCCAGCCGGAAGTGCCAGACTATTTATACACTCCCATGTAAGAGCCATAGCAGACCCTTGGCTGTCTCCATTGCTTTTTGAACATTTTCCAGCCCTGCTATATGCTTCCGAGACAGGGAGAGCAGAAATGAACTCCATGAATTATGAATGTGTAGAGGGTTGTGATGACACGCTCCCTTTTACAGGCTCCTCTTTTCCAACCTGTGGCTATTATTTGAACAGCTCTTGGACCATCTGGTAACCCCAAGCCCTCATTCCAGGGAGGGGGTAACTCGGGGTGCACTACAGACTGTGAAAAGAAGAAAATAGGAAAAACCACATTTGTCCTCATTCAATACCAGCTGCCATTTTATTGTCTGCTTACCCAGTGTCACAGATTGTTGTTCACCCCGAACTGCCAATGGGCTCATTACTACAAGGACCATACGGAGGTGGAAGTTGTGAGCCAGTGGACTGGAGACAGGGTTGGACACCAGCACCAAGGTTGTTTCCCAGTCTGGATACTTGAATCTTCCCCAAAATGCTGCCACATCATTCACCATCCTCTCTGCTCACTCCTCTTCACCCTCCCCAGTGGCTGGGAGGAGTGAGGGGAAGGCAGGAGGCAAATACTGTGGGAATAAGGGAGGAGGGGACCAGGGTGGTCAGTCCTGGGGATAGGGCAGTGGTAGCCCAAGCCATTCCTGGTCCTGGGGCAGTGGTGGTAGTTGCAGCAGTGCTCCCCAGCTAGGCTCCCCATCCCATGGCATGTTGGAGCACATCCCTGTGCCTGGGAGCAGCATCTGATGGGGCAGGAGGTGAGAGAAGGGAGCACAGATGCTTCTCCACCTGCTTCCCCTCCATCTCCCCAACCCCTGGCAAATACTAGTCCAGCCCCTGCTCTGCCTGGGAGCTCTTGTCCCCATCCCTGGGAGGCTGCAGGCAGGACACTGAACAGCTGTGGCTTGTCCCCTCAGGGTGGGGACAAGTGAGACAATGCACCCACGGCAGGTCCATCCCCTCTGCATGGAGCGTGAGGAGAGGGAGGGTGATGAGCAGCAGGATCAAATGAGGAGAAAATTCCTGGTGTCAGTAAGTAATAAAAGCCAGTATAGTATCAGAGCTTTGGGGCCTGACCCTTTCGTCCCACACTGACAAATTGGAATAGAAAAACACCTCTTCCCAACCTCTCCCTTTGGCAAGAGCAGCGTGAGAGATGCCCTTGGGGCCCCAGCCTTGCCCACAGGTGGATTTGCAGGGCCAGGGTCATGGTTGTGGCGTGACAAGATGCTTGATGAAGGCTTTGAAAGGCTTTGCCTTATCTGCTCATGCTCATCCTCACCATCCATAATTGGCCCCACATATTTGCACCGTGTTGAGACCCTGCCACCCTCGGCCATCTGCCTGCCGGCCGCGCTGCCGGTGGCCCCATTTTCCCCGTGCTCTCTCCTGAGCACCAGGACTGAGCCTGCTGAAATCCCCAGTGAGGTGGGATTACCAGGCACTGTCTGGAGCTCAGATCACCTGAGTTTTGCAGTCTTGGGCAGAGGACAGAGCTTTTGTGGAAAATAAAAATGGGATAGGGGTGGGAGGCTGGCATGGAGCTGCCTAGGGAGTGCGAGATGTCTCCTGAGACTAAACAGCTGATTTAGCTCCTTGAAGGCTTCATGCCAGATGAATTGGTTTTGCTGGATGTTTTAGATCATGCTTTGCCCTGCCTGGACTGGGAGACAGCCACACTTCTCCATGCAGCTTAATACTTCAGGCAGGATGGAAGAGAAGTTTAAGGACCCATTAGCAATGTGGCTGGCAGCCAGGAGTGGATCCAGGCGAGGTGGGGTGGGTGTATAAAGAGCATCGTGGCTCATCAGGACCTTTCTTCTCTCCACTGTCACATCCAGGGATGGGGTTTGGCTGGGCAGTGAAAATAAGCTACAAGAGGTGTCAGAGTATCTCTAGCAGCATCACAACCACCCTCTGCATAGGATGGGCTGGGAGCCCATGGACACCCTGGCTCAGCCTAGCTAAAATTGAGGCCAATGAGAGTGGGCAGTTCTGGGGTGTTTGAGCTTTTCTCCAGCCTGTCAGGAGAAACACAGACCCTTGAGCCGAAACAGGCCCTCACAGAACAGCCCTTGCCCTCCACCCACCCCCTTCATCTTTTTCCAAATGCTGAATTTTTCCCAGGCTAGGAATGAGGACAGTGGGGGGCCCACTGTCAGTAGCTTGTGGAGGGGCTTTCCCGAGAGGTCCCTACCAGCTTCAGCTTGCTTGATGGCAGGTGCTCAGGTTTTCAGGGGAGTGGAGGACTCACTGAGAAACCCTGGGGAAGAAGCAATATTAAATTGCACCTACTGGGCAGAAGCCACCCCCATTCCAAATGGATCCTTTCATGCGATGTGGCTTTGTGAAGCCTGTAACAGTATCCAGAGCCAGGAGCAACAAATCCAGAACAGGGGAGAGGGCAGAGGGACTGGGGAGAGAGCAGCACTGGTGACTTGGTCCCAGCTCCAGACATACCATGCTGCAGGCCCCCAATGGTGGGCTATGCCCTGGACCACTACAGACCCCACAAGCACAACGAGGGGCTCCTCTCAGCCCAGGCAGCATCCCAGGGCGCAGGCAAAGCAGGAGCCCAGGCAGTCAGGGAGGAACAGGAAGCAAGATCCTTTATTGTACACAGTACAGAATGTAATGCAGCTTTGCAGGAGATACATAGCCCTGCTTGAATAAAGATATTTCAAATCAGTCCTCAGATTAACTCCCTCTGCACTGCAGACCTGTCACACCGAGCAAATGGTTAAAAACCTGTCCCCAAGGTGGGGTTTCCAAAACCGAATGCTCCCCATGGGTACAGGCCACTGTAGCCACCATGGGGAGAGCAACCAAGTCCTTGTAGAGTTAATCTTCATACTTACCAAAAAAAAAATAATCAGACCAAGAAAAAAAAAAAAACCCAACAAAAATTCCAACCGAAGCTAACTAAAGAAGAGAGAAAAAAATTCCTATACAGCATTTACAACAAAACATGTAGCCTGGTGCAGGGGAGGCAGGTATGGATATATGAGTGGTGGAGGAGTGTTAGGAGGTGCAGCAAGGGGTGAGGGGAGCTGGAAGAAAGTGGGGCATTAAGGATGGGGGGTGGGGGACCCCCCCATCCCTGCCCACCTCAGACTTACAGCCCAGCTCCGAGGCCATGCCGAGCAGGGGGAGTGCAGCTGAGCCAGTACCGGGGTTCAGCCGTGGCTCCCCTGGGAAGGAGGACTGGAGTGGTGAAATGGAGTGGACTAGATCCTTCAGCAGCCATCCTGGGAAGCCATGGGCATCGAGGTCTCCCCCTGCCACCAGGAAAGCCATGGGGGTGTCCCCAAGGGTTCCAGGAACAGCAGCCGGGCTGCAAAAAATAGCTTTGCCTTAAAATACAAAAAATCTACAAAAATCAGTTTAGAAACCTTTAGTATTTTCCTAAAACATCCCAAAAAAAAAAAACCAAAAAAAAAACAAAGAGGGAGTTAGTGTCAGGGTCTCCTTCCCCAAAATGCAACCCATGGCCCATAGCCAGAGCTGGGGAGGATTGAGGGCATGGAGAGGATGCATGAGGTTCTATGGGAACAACAGGTTATATGGGGAGGGGGTTCAGGAAGAAGGCAGAAGGCTCCTCGGGGTTGGGGTAGGATGCTGCGCACATCAGCCCCGGGGTGCTGGCCCAGGTGGCCACCCCGCATCCCTCCTCTGTGCAAATCAAAGCCCTTTCCACCACACAAGGCAGCTACGCGGATTGTGCTCGATGCAAAGCAGATTGTCATGACAATTGGCTCGGAGGCTACGCAGCCCAGTCCTGGGGCACTGCCACAGTCAGGGCCTGGGGCAGAGACCGCAGCTCTCGGCTTCCAGCGCCCCAAGACATCGCACTGATGCACAGCAGGAGGTGCCGGCCCCGGGGCAGTCCTGTGCACTAGCCCTTGGAAAGGAAGGGTGGGAATTCAGCAACAACACACGTGGGGCGGTTTAAATTCCTCGAATTTGTGTGTGCACCCATGCGGCTTGTCGTTGGGGTTTTTTTTTCCTTATGAACAGCCAAAAATACTCTTTAGAAAACCATGTCTTGCCCCAGGTGGATGTGCTAGTGCCAATGGCTCTGCCAGCCGGCCGCGTCAGTAGGCAAAGCCCTCCGCGTAGGGAAGGCTGCCGCAGGGATCCATCTCCAGCAGGAATGCTGGGCTGTCCTCGAAGTGTGTCAGCGGCACTGTCTCCTCCTCCGGCACTGGGCAGTCCGGCTCCGTCTTCAGGAAAGGGCGCTGGTTGTCGGGATAGGCCATGGAAAAGAGGGCGTCAGGGTCACAGACGAATTTATAGACGTACCGCTCACCGGCCACCTGCCAGGAGGAGGGAGGGTGTGAGTGAGAGCTGCCCTGAACACCACACACCTCACACCAGACCTAACCCCTCGCCTGCTGCACCCTGGGACAGCAGGGGACAGTCACACCCTGCTGCAGGGTGGCCGGGGGCGGTCACTCACCTTCTGCATGATGCCCTTCTCGTAGTAGTAGCGCAGGGAGCGGCTGAGCTTGTCATAGTTCATGGCTGGCCGGTTCTTCTGTATGCCCCAGCGCCGTGCTACCTGTGGGGAGAGAGGTGGAAGCCATCAGCCATCAAACCAGGGCTTGAACAGAGATCCTCAAAGGAAATCACAACTGAAATGCTGGCTAGAGGCTTGTTTGGGGGCCTGGGGCAGCCAGGGGTGAAGGTGTCACCATGGTCTGGGAGTGGTTCCCTGCCTGCCATGATAAATGCTCTGGCTCCGTCCACGCAGCCACTGCCAAATCAAAAGGGAGATTGATTAGGGAGAGCCTGCCAAAAAAGCTGCTTCAAAATACCACAATTTCTGTGCATGGTACAAGAGATATCGTGGGTAATTACCCACAATGTGCAGCTGGGGGCTTGCCACAGCTGCTCCCACTCCCCAAACGGCTCCTTCCTCTGTGTCACCCTCCTGTGGAGTGCACGGCTCCAGCATGGCAGCACAGAGCTGCTGCTGGAAATCAGGGCAAGGATAGGAGCAGCCCGGCAAGGAGGAAGCCATGGCATAGCATGGAGCTGCTGCTGTAAACCAGGGCAAAGGGTGGGAGCAGCCTGGGAAGGAGGGAGCCATGGCAGAGCTGCGGGTCTCAGCAAGGCACAGCAGGGGCAACACTGCCATGACTGGCGACCACTCCAGGAGCCAGCACATGCCACACCAAGAGGCAGTGGAAGATATTAAAGGCAAATTTCTACAGATGACTGGAGAGTAGAGACACGTGTCTCGCCTCAAGTGTGAGTGGAAATGTTCTGTCGCATGGGAAGGATCCTGCCCACTCCTGCCACTCCTGCCACTCCAAAACTTAGCCACTCCCCAGCTCCAGGGCAGGAGCTCTCCTACCTCCTCAGGCTCGATCAGCTTGAACTCCATGCCTCGGCCGGTCCAGGCGATGAAGTGGGCGTTGGCGGGGTCATCCAGGAGGGTGACCAGAAACTGCCACAGCTGCAGGGACCCACGCCGCTGGTAAGGAGGGCCCTCACGGTACAGGGTGGGCTCCTGCTTCACTTTACCTGCCCACACCAAGACACCTGGTTAAATACCCCGGCTCTGCCCCTCTCCTGGGCTGTGTCACTGGCAGGGGACATGTACAATAACATGGGTTATCCCTGTGCCAAAACACTTGAGCAGCATCAGGCCATGGGGTGGGAGAGGGGAGAGGAGCTGGGGATGGTGCTGTGGATGGTGCTGCAGGCAGGACGAGGTGTCAGGGACAGAGATGGAGCATGGCAGTGATGCCAAGCTGCCATGTGGGATGATGCTCAGCAGCCCTCAAGAGCACCGTACCAGCACTGCTTGGCTTTATAGGCCAGACATTGCAGCTCCCAGCATCCCCACATCTTCCTTCAGGACCCCTGGTTCCCCTGCAGGCCTCCTCTGGGGCCAGGTTCTTACCCTCAAGCCTCTCAGGTACCACGCACGTATCATCAAAATACAATCGTGTGTCCTTTTCATATGAAAATCCTATGGGGAAAAGACCCTTGGTGAGCATAGGGCCCCTCCACCACCCTGGCTGGACCCCAAAAAACCCTGGCTTGGCCCAACCCAGCACAGGTCCACAGCTCTGGAAGCAGACCCATTCCCGGCTATTTCAGTGGCTGAGCGCTGCCCCCAAACCCCACCAGCAGCTCTGTCGGGTGCATTATCCCGGATTCCAGGGCGCCGCTGTGCCCTCACAGCACGCTCACAGGGGCTGCTGGCTGCTTTCGGGGCTGGTACCGGTGCCTGTGGCTCTCACGGGCCCCACGGTGCCCTGGTGGGTGTTTCAGGGTGCCCAGGGAGTACTGCCTGCCACACGTGAGGGGTGGGATGGGGCCATGGCAGGGGGAGAGAGCGGGGCGGGAGTCACTCACCGTCATGGCTATTGGGGAAGACGCTCCCCCGTAGGTACGAGGACTGGCAGTTAGGCACTTCTGAGAGGGAAATGAAGATGACATTAAGGTTGTAAACCCTGTGGGTGCCACCATGGATTTGGCAGCATATTCTTTACCCTGAGCATGGCCTGCGATGAAGTCCAGGAACCTCTCCCCTCCCAATGCTCCCCTACATCCACCCTCAACATTGGGGAAAAAAACCCACTATGATTTGGGGTGGCACTGGAATTTAGACTGAGGCACGGGCTAAGTCAGCTGAAGTTTTCACAGGCCCCACATGAAGGGAGCCACTGCTGCGCCTCCCCTGTCATCTGCTTGGCTACGCCAGCCTCCATCCAAGGTTGGGGTATTTTTAGGTCCTAAGGCGATTAGAGGATTTTTCCGTGATGCTGGTAGGGTCCAGCAGCCAGCAATCACAGCTGGCCCTAGGCCAGAGCCAAGGGGGGACCCGCCAGGCGCCGTGGGGCACGCCAGCCTGTGGCTACAGCACTGACCACACCACCGGCATCAGGTGAATGTCTGCTCTATCCCCTGCCTTTGGAAAATGAAGAAGTAAGAGAGGAAAGGAAAAGGCAGAGCAGTATCCCAGCACCACGGGAGCTCCAGGGTGACACAGCATCCACTGCCTGAGGCTCAGCCCTGCACCTGCCGTGCTGATGGCAGAGATGCTCTGCTCCTTGGAGGGTCACTGGTGTCACCCCAGCCAGCACCTGGCTGTCTCTGACTCACACCCACCTGAGTCAATGCAGTAGTCCTGGGGCTCCTGCTTGATGCCCATGGGGGGCTGGAAGCTGTGGCCAGGGGGCCCAGGCAGGCCAGGGCCGCCGTGCTTGTAGAGAGGGTCGTGGTACTCCTGCTTGAATCCCTGAGGGGGCTGGGGGGCTGTGGGGCCCAGGGGCTCTGACAGCTGCCGGTGGTAGATGGGGCGGCTGTCCCCTGGGACCCCAGCCTGCGGTGGGAAGGGGTGGCAGGGCTCGGACAGCTGCCTCTGAAACCTGGGGGACAAGGACACAGCATTACTGAGGAGTTGGGGGTCAGCCCTGCCTCCGGCTCCTGCCCTGGACCAGGACTGCCTGACAGCTGGGTGCCTTTAACCTGGGGTGCTCCCAGGTGCACCCACAGCAGGCTGGGCTGGTTCCTCAGAAACACAGCCACCACAGGGGCTCATCTCATGGGGACCCAGAGGGGTGCTGAGAAGCCCTGTGCCCCTCCAAGCGCTGAGCACCCTCAGATGGAGGAGCAGGATAACACATGGGCCATCACAGTAAAGCACTCTGGCCTTCAGGCATCTGTAAAGGAGTGAGAAAAGGAACAAAAACCCACCCCCCCACAGTTGTATCTCTGTAAACCAGTAAAATCTATCCCCAGTGTGAGGGGCGGGGGCCAGGGATGCTGAGCATGGGTGGGCTCTTATGCAAAGCCAAATCCACCCCGCAGCTCCAGCCGGCTGCTAATCCGCCTGCGCAGCTGGGATTACACCCCGGACTCGGAAGCAGGGAGCACTATTTTCGGCTCCGTGGTCCTGCCACCACTGCTCTGAGAGCATGGCTTCTGCTGGTGGCAAGGGATGAGGGACCATCTCGAGGGGGTGCTGCCACATCCCCTCATCCCCTGGCACCTTGAAAGGTGATCTTGGATCTCCGTGCCGGCTCCTCTCCGCTGGCCCTGCACCATTTGGCTTTGTAACCGGAGCTGTCCCAGCTGCCGGGCTGGGATTACTCCATTTCCGAGCCATGTCCCTCTGCCCTTCCTGAATGAAACCCAAGCCCCGTGTTGGCACAGTGCTTCCCAAGGGGTCGCAGCCAGCCCCCTGCATAGCTTGAAGGTCACCCAGAGCCCCGCTCTGCTGGGGAGGGATGCCTGCCTGCTGTGGGCACATTCCAAAGGCTTCCATGGCCCCACTGCATTGCCTTTGCCAGGCTGCCACATCTTGCCCCATGCCCACAGGGGTGACGTGGTGGCTGTCACAGCAAAGCACATCCACAGGCCACAAGCAGAGCACCTCCTGAGAACACCCATAGGAACAAACACAGCGTGAGGAAGGGGACTGGCAAAGCTTCTAGGGATGTGGGAGTGATGGGGGATGAAGCCACAGCTTGGAGAGGAAGGAGGTAACAGGGGGTCTCCCTTCACAGCCCACAAAATCGTGGTGATGCCATGCAATGCATGGAGGAGCTCAGGACCACCCCCAGCCCAAGGTGCACAGGGGCAGGACAGAGATGGTCACAGCTCCACAGCCCAGAGGGGCTTGGCTTGGGAGGCTGAGCTACAGTGGGTGGGAACAAGGAGAGCAGAGCCCTGACTCGGGACCATCACCTGTTGGAACAGGAGTGGGTGCAGGAGGCAGCCTCTGCCTCCCTTACCTTTCCCAAGAGGGAGGCAAAGGCTATGCCTCATGTTCAGGGACTGGAAGGAGCAGTTCCCTGTTAGCAGGAGAAAGAGCCACAAAATCCCAGTAGGAAGTGGCAAATTCTGCCACATGGGACCGCAGGCAGCAACATTTGGCCCACCAACTGCAAGTGCAGCACAGGGACAAAGGCACGAACATTTCTCCTTTTTCCCCACACTTTGGGACCACCAACCCCACCCCAAGAGTCCCCATAAACCCCCGGAGGATCCCTGTGCTCGCTAGGGTGGGGGATGCCTTCCTTACCTGTGCTCTGCAGGGTATTGGTTCTCAGACATCATCTTTGGCATGTGGATGGGCGGGCGCGGCACGGCGAAGGGCTGCTGCTGCCGCGGCTCCTGCAGCGCCAGCGGGGCCGGGGCAGCCCCGTGGGCAGCCGCTGGCACGGCTGGGGCCGGCGGGGGCGGCGGCAGGGCCGGCCCGGGGTGCGTGGGGGACACCGGCGTGGTGGGCGGCGTTAATGGCTTGAACCCGGCAGGGGGTTTCCTGTCATAGGCACTGCCAAAGGAGATGGGCCGGGGCTGATGGCCACGCCGAGGGGAAAGCACCGCGTGGCACAGAGTCCCCGAGGGCTCTGCAGGCAGCGGGGTCCCCGTGCTACCTACCAGCAGTTGTAGAGGCACTTGTCCCCGTAGGCGGCACAGAGAGCCTGCTCGTGGCTGCAGGACGACAGCTCCGAGGATGGGCTGGGCAGCTCCCTCTTGATCTTGGCCGGAGGTGGGGCGTGCAGGACCACTGCAAGGAGACCGAGGAGGATGGGGGCTCACCCACACGGGAGAGGGTGATGGGAACATCACCCCTGCAAGCACCAGCTCTTTGCTTGGGAATAAGGTGCTGAATTATGCCCTGGGAGCACCAGGCAACTGAACCAGGGTAACGTGGTGTCCTGGCAGACTTCAACATTAGCAGAGGAGTGAGCCAGGGTGGGAGGGTAGGGCAGAGTTGGGACACTCACAGCAGCCCAGGAAATTGTCCTCTGAAGGGGAATTGCTCCCCTTGGGATCCAAGAGGGGCAGAGCAAGGGGTATGAGAGGGGCACAGGCAGCTCAACAACAGCCTTGGATGAGACATGTGCTGTGGCCAGGCCAGCAGCCCCTCAGTGAGGGGAGCAGAGCCCAGGCACCACAGGCAGTGGCTGCTTCCCTGAGACGTGGAGCAAGGGGATCTGACAGACTGGAGCTCCAAGAGCTCACAAACAGCAGCCCACTCGCCCTCACAGGGCCATACCACTGCCAGAGTTTTTAAGTGGGATCCACCTTCCCACAGCCAAGGTGGCCCAATGGGATCCAGTCCTAGGGTCCCACAACTGTATGAGCTTAAGCGACAAACATCCCATTAAACCCAAATCCTCCCCACCCACTCCCAAGCTCACTTGCTATATATAATTATAAACTGAGTAATATACACTTAAGCTAATTAATTTCTAAAAGCAGGCACCCTAGGAAAGGGAAAGCGCCTCAGAGATCTGTACCTAAATAGTGCCTCTGAGGAGAGCCAAGACTAATCGGAAGTGGAGTATTAGCTTCATGCCAAGCCTAAACACAGCCTAGCTACACCGGAGACGAGCAAATAGCTCCAGGACAACTGTTCGCAGCTTGCCAGGTAATTAGCTGCTCCCCTAATTTGTCAAAACCTTTAAAGAGCTGCTGACTCCCCTTTCTACCCATCCCCCCCTCAAAAGGCCTCAGTACAGCTGGTACCAAGGGCATAAACCCCCCCTCCCCGAGAAGGATTTGAAACACAAAGCCCAGCGCTGAGCCAGCACAGCCCCCCACACGCCTTCCACCCTCTCCCAAGCCGGATTTATCCCGCTCCTCCTTCCCCCCTCCCCAGCGAGGTTTTGCCACTCTCAGCATTTTCAGCCTTAGAAGGGGGCCAGCATGGCGGCGGTGAAGCACAGGCACCCCCTGAGCCATTGGAAAGCAAAGGAGAACTGGCTTTGGAAGGGCTCCAGCTGCCTATCGCGGGCATGGTTCTCCCGAACAGGCTCCGTGTTGTTGCAGCGGGTTGTTTTTCCGCCAGCCGTACAATGGGGTCTGGTTATTCATTGAAAAAAAAAAAAGCCTCCAGTCCCTGAGCAGGCACCACCCTCCATTCACAAACACTTCGTACTGCTCCATTCATGTGGCTGAGGGAGGAAAAAAAAAGAAAGGAAAAACTTCCCCAGAGCTTAGCACTGCCATTCAAAAAAAAAAGGGAAATGAGCCTTAAGATCCTAACAGAGACCAGCTGTCCAAGCGCAGACTCTGTGCAACGTTTGGATTCCTTACACAAACACTGCAGGGCCGGCCAGCGCTGCTCAGCGTGACGTGCTCCTGTGCCAAGCTCACGGCCAGCGAGGCTGGAGGAACCCAGGGGGCACCAAGGCCAGTGGTGCAGCTTCTGGGGAAAAGGCACTGGGTTTGGGTCCCAGCAGGAGCAGCCGGGTGGGGGGAGCTGCCCTGCCCCGGCACCTAACACTGCAAAGGAACGCTGGGTGCACAGGCACTTTTACCCTTTCCTGTCCTGCCCTTGGCACTGTAATTAAAAGCTAAAAAAATATATAAAAATAAGCAGAGGGAGCAGCTCAGCTACAGCTGGGGCTGGAGAACGTGCGTCGGCAGATGCCCACCAAGGCTGAGGCACGGCAGCAGCAGCGAGGACACCTGCAGGTGCCGGGCAGCCCCTCTCCGGGCTGCTTCAGCCTTGAGGGATGAAAGGAGCCCGGCGAGGCCGGGCAAGGGACGAGCCACACGTGCCACGGATGTGCCCAGCCAGGAGGGGAGGTAGGGGAGCTCAGGCAAACCACCCCCAGCGTCACACAGGCAGTCCAAATGGAAATGTCCCTAATGCCAACTATCAGCCAGGACATCTCCCACGGAAAAGGGTGACGCCTCAAAGCCACTCGAGGCCTTGAATTCCCAGTGAATCCCTTGGTGGAGGACAGGGCAGGTTATTCCCACCCATCAGCATAATTGGACCTTCACGAAGCTAAGCTTGGAGAACACTGGCTTCCACTGAATGAGCCAAGGGGAAGGCAACCAAACCACCACTTCCAGCCCGGTGACACTGGCACCCACTCAAGCCATCACCTGGGAGCCGAGCTCCACGCCTGCCCCTCCATCCCCCGGCGCTACAGGACGCACCCAAGGTCATAACGGGAGAGGAGTCAGAAATAGAAGTCAGGCTCCTGCTTTCCTTTGTTTAAACAACTCTTCCTCACAAATAAACATCCCTCTTTCATTTTGGTGTGTAAGAAACTCCATGCCCTCCCTGTGGCTGCTGCCACATGCTGCCGGCGCAGGGAGGCCACAGGTACCCTGGGAACAAATCACCTCCTGTGGTGCTTGGTCTCCTCAGTATGATCCCCTCACTTCCCAGGTACTTAAACAACCAGTGGAGACACAACCCTGTATGTACACCCTCGGCCACAGGACCACATTGCTGGTGAACTCACACCCATGCCTGGCGAGGGATGCAGCGTGAGGAGGGATGCAGCGTGAGGAGGGATGCAGCGTGAGGAGGGATGCAGCGTGAGGAGGGATGCAGCGTGAGGAGGGATGCAGCGTGAGGAGGGATGCAGCGTGAGGAGGGATGCAGCGTGAGCTCTGCAGAGTCACCCACAGCCTCCTCGCTTTCGTGGAAGGATCCACCATTTCCCTGTGCAACTTACAAGCACTGAATCTGGCCTGTGACCACTCAGTGCAGGGCACTAAGAAAAATGCAAGCCTCATCTGGAGTAGCCTTGCTTTCCCTACAGTGGGACTTCCTCCCCAGCACAGCGATCCACTGCTCTCCACATTATTTTGCTCCCAAGCTCCAACTTTAAGACCCTGTCTGCCAGGGATCTTGGCTATGGATTTGAGAACAGAGAGTGGGCAGTAGCAGAGCTGCAGGCAGCTATGAGGGGGTTTTAGCAAGGCAAGAAGGATGCTGAAGTTCTAAGCATCTCCAAGACTCCATGTGGCACAAGTGGCAATGTTCCCCATTGCAGTGGGGTCCAGACTGAGCCTGGTTTGTCCCTTTTTTTCTGCTGTGCCAAGGAAGCTTAGCCCTGGGAATACAAGATGGGGCACAAGCCTGAGGTTTGCTCAGGATAAGAGAGCAGCAGTTTCCTCAGCAGAAAGGCACGGAGCTACACAACTGCAGAAACAGAGTCCAACATGCCCACAAACATCCGTAGGGACTAAGGAGGGATTTACCTTTCCCCAGGAGCTAACGGATGCTGAACTCCAGTGTGACTGCCAGCCCAGGAAGGCAGCATGTCCCTGCTAGTGAAAGCTGGGTGCAGACTGCAGCTGCACCAGAGCCGTCCTTCTCTCTCTTCCTACACAGCACATGGTTCAGAACTGGAGTTCCCCTTCTATGTAAGCTCTCTCTAGTGCACGGATGGAAGAGCTGGGCTTCCCATTCCCCTCTGCCTCAGTCTGAGTTCCCCCACAGCCAGCACTGCAGCAGTGAGAGAAACCTTTGCTTTCTTTCCCCAGGACAGTTAAGGAAGGTTATTGCTGCAGGGAGTCACGCAGGCAGATCTTTCAAGTGACTAAGTCGTTTCAATACCAGGTCCACAGGTTGAGCAGGTCAGAACATTTCAAGAGTCCTGAGCAAATAAATGCCTTTTTCTCCTCTTTTCCCTGCATCACCCAGAAAAGTTTGTCTCTCCTCTCTGAGCTCTTCAGGTTACAAGGAAAAAGAGACTGCCAAAAGGCACTGGAAACAGCTCCAGCTCCAAAAGCCACCCTCCCACACACACTGCAGTTTCTACTGCTCCGAGCAAGAGCTGCCGAGCTGTGCTGGGGATGTCAACAGACCGTTGTGTTTCTGACTCCGAGCTCGCCTTTTATCTCAGGGGAGACAGGGAAAAAAAAACACATCTGAAACTTGGGCTGTCTGGACCAGCTTAATGGCAAGCTTCCCACTCCGAAGTAATCAAAGAGCAATAACTAACATGCGTTTGCTGTCAGAGGAGATACCCCGCTGCATGCTGTGACAAAGCTGGAATGAAAAATCTGTTCGACTGCAGGCTAAATTTGATTTCCTTTAAGTTCCGTAGCTGTCTGGCTCAGCAGCAAAACCCAGCCACTAACACCAAGCTGCTACTTGTGTTTGCCAGGTAACAACTCAAAACATCCTGATTCCCCCGCTTCTCCTCCAACCGACCCCACGGCGGCCAGAGCTGCGCCGGCCCCTGCCCTTGCCACCAACCAACCCGCTCTGGCAACGCAGCACAGCTCAGAAGTGACTCTTGCTCTTATGCAATTCACCAGGGACTGCATTTTCACTGGCCTCCTTTTAAAGATGCTTGCTTGCCAGTGATTAATGCTGCTTAAAGGGGCTCAAGTTTCACCACTCAGGCTTGCTCTTGCCAACAGCGCTGGGCCAGGACTCTAAAAAGCTCTAGAAACTGCAGGGATTGTGGCTAACCAAGCAGCCCAGCACAGACTATCTCTTCCACTTGAAAAGGAAAAGGAGAATTTAGAAGCAAATCAACCTTGCTACGAACGAGCATCACATCTCGGAGGAACCCAGAGAGCAGTTAGACATATTTCCATGCATTTGGCCGTAATTTTCTCCATTAACAAAAGACAGGACATTGCACGCTTCATCTTGATGAACCCAAACCACATGTGCTTTCTCCCAAAAGCCCATGATTCCACGTTTCATCCCCAGCAACAACTGCTTTCCCAAGGAAGCAACTCCAAACCCAATGCAAATATTTGCACAGGCACCCAAACATCTACCCCCAGGGAACAAAAACCCAGAACAATCACTTACAGTTGTCAGACTGGAAATCTGGGACAAATTGTTCATCATCGGGGACCTGAGCTAAAAAAAACAAACAAAAAAAGTGAGTTTACGGCATTTTCAGTTCTCAAAAAAATGCTCACAGAGAGATTTTACATGGCAAAAGGCGGAGGTGAAGACTTGCCTTCAGCTAGCCAGGCCTCTTGGAGCTGGCTGAGATCCTGGAAGAGCTCTGGAACAGAGTGAAAGACTTATGTGCTCCACAGAAGAATAAATAAAACTGCCATTATTTGCAGGATTATTTCTAAAACAATGAATGCGAGGCAAGTGGTCTCACGGGGCCGCGGAGAGGCCACAGCTGCCCGGGCCAGCCCTGCCTACCTTCCGAGTCATGGGCCAGGTCAGTCTCCAAAAATTTCCTTTTCCTATCGGACCCCAGCCGGCCTCGGCCCTCCTCTGTGCAAGACTTCTGCAAGGAACAGGATGACAGCTGCCCATGAGGGTGGCAGCCCCCAAGGCCGGGGGGTGCCCCCAAGGACAAGGGGGGCTACTCCCAAGGATGAGGGGTGGGTGCCCCGAGGATAACAAAGGGGTGCCCCCAAGGTCGGGGAAGAAGGTGTCAACAGGCATCAGGGTGGGCAAACTTACCCCGGGGCCCATGAAGGGAACCTGCTGGTCGTAGAAGCCGTCCATGGTGCGGGGCAAGCGGGCAGTGCCTGCGGCCCGCTCAGCATCGACGCCGGCCCGGGAAGGGGTCTCCGGCAGGTGCACAGCTGGGGGGTGGAGGAGGGGACGGGGAGGGCTCAGACTCCGGCCCCTGCCACCCCCGGGGCTGGCTCGCTGCGGGTGTGGGGCCGCCAGGCCTCCCCAGGGAGCCGGCCCGCTCCTGCCGC